>CM022182.2:19347659-19405951 GCA_011420285.2 Erysimum cheiranthoides | reverse complement strand
TTTTTTTCTTTTTTTTTGACATCAGATACTAAATGCTTGTATATTATCTGCATATCTACGTATGTGTTTAAACATAATGCAGTATATATTTACATTAAATGTGTCTCTGCAATGTATGTGTGTTGTGGAAAATTTCAGAGTTCAGACCAAGAGACGAAAAGAAAAACCCAAAGCACAAAGCATAACTGACCACAAAGTGAAAAGGTTTTTTTTTTTTAAATTTTTCTTAATTCTATATAGCCTTTAGCTTTTGTTAATATAGGGTCTCATAAATTAACTAATGCGCGCATCAGGAAATATAAGTGAAAACAGATCATACCTTTTTTTCAATCGCCCCGAGATGAATAAAAGAAGAAGCTGTTTTCTTTTTGCTAACATAGAGACATCACAATGATATAAAGAAACAAGATTTTTTAATTATTGTTTTGTCACTGCCCATCTCCTGCAACTCTGCCTAACTAATATCCAGCAATAGCTTCAGAGAAAAGCAGCAGCAGCAGCCATATTTAGTAACCAAACATAGAAACCCATCACCAAATTAATTGCAGGAACGATAATTAATGATACATATATAAATACAAAATGCAACACACATATAGAGACAATTCACTTTAATTTCTAAGACAGCCCATCAAACTCTGAACTTTCTTTTCACCAAAAAAAACTCTGAAACTTTCTGACCACAGAGACATACAAGAGAGACATGGGTTTACACTGATCCCAATCCTAGTTCATGTCTCTTCTTATAATATCTCACTTATTTGTACCCAATTTTTCCTACTCCAAACAGACTTACAATCTTATTACTTAACCTATGATCTGTTTTGCCCAAATGTAAATAATAATTTGATCCATTGATATAATATAATTGAAAGAAATGAAAAGGAAAGACTTACAAATGCTAGCTAGAAGTACTTCGTTCGTCTATACACAATCCACAATTTCAAGAACACTTGACAAGAGACTATATATCCGAGTCCATAAAATTTCATCTATAGACAATGCATATTATTAGAACATATATATATATATATATATCATTTATCCGATAAATTTATAATAAAATCAATGCAATATGTTGTCATATATATAGAATTGTGTGTATTTCTTTTAAATAACACCAACTAATTTCATCATCATTATTCATCCAAATCAAAAGACAATGAAGACTTTCCTTTCTTAGAGAAGTGATCATGATCACTGCTTCCAAGTCTCAGCTGAAACAAAGAAGAAGACGAAGAAGCACCGCCGCCACGTGGCAAACTTCCACCGGAAGATGATGATTCCTCCTGATCCGTACTGTTGGTCATTCCGCTCTCGCCACATTCCATATCAACTCCAAAAAGCCTCAGTCTCTTCCCGGCCGTTCCAACAAGTCCTCCCTGATTCGCTCTTCCGTGCATCATCACCGGCACAGACTCGATGACTAACGGATCAGCAACCGCCGCGCAGGATTAGTCCTCTGATCCACTGACCTAACGAAGTAGCCATATCCAAATTCTCTGGGAATTTGATGATAGTTATAACCAGCAGCGTGATGATGACGTTGCTGCTGATGATTATAAAGATTGTAACTTGTGGAAGGAAAACTGTAAAACCTAGGGAACATAGCTCCGGCGGAGAAGTGAGGATGGTCAGGGACTTTAGGTCGTCTCCTCCAATCAATAAACAAACGACTATCTCTTCCTGAATCTCCGACACATCTTTGAAAAGAGACAATATCTCCGGCGTCGAGCTTCTTGTCTTTAACGAATCTGCTCCAACCTTTAGTCATGACATAGCTTTGACTACTGTTCCAGTAAGAGTAACGGAACCTCCATGATTTTCCTGTGAGATCTTCGAAGTTTAAAAGCAAACCTTTCTCGTTGGAGGATGAATCTAAAGGGAAGTATCTCTCCGCGTGTTGCTTTGGGATCACGAGTCTGTTTAGTTTCCCGACATCACTTGGGGTCACCACTTTGTCGAACATGTGCTCTCTCTCTGCTACTTCTCTCGCACCTGCTCCTGCTTCTTCTTCTTGTAAGGGCTTCTTCTCTTCTTCTTCTTCCTCTCCATCTCTTGAAAGAGACAAATTCGCCATCATCTTTACAACTCAGATCTCTCTTAAGGGTGTGGCCAAGAATGGTCTTTTTAGAATGGAATTCGACGAATTCACAGCTTCCGAAGAGGTGACTTTGGAATTGAGAAATGAGGAGAGAAGCAAAACCCTAATTTGGAAAGAAGGGAGGAGAATTGGAGGAGGAAAAAGGTTAGATTGGTGATGTGATTGACCTAATTATACATAAATAGAAAGTGGGTTTAGCCTAACTTCACTGATCATCAGCACCACATCTCTCTCTTCTCTTTCCCTATCTCTTACTGTTTACAGCAGTAGGCTAGCTCTTCGAAATTCAGGGAAAGAAAACAAAACAAAAAAAAGTCTCAAGATTTTTTGAGGAAGAAGAGAAATTATTATAAATGTTATGATGAGAATGATGGAGATATGGGCAAGAGAACCAATTGTAGAGGGACCCATGAATAATCTGTTCAGTTCATGTGACCTTATTGTCCTTTATACCACCATCCTAGTTTCTTCTTTTTTTTTTTATATCTTACATAATCTTTCTTAAATATTTGCTCACAAAAAAAAAAAACATAATATTTCTTTAAATAAATACAAAAACATTACTATTTCATTGCCAACTAAAATGCTTGAGATCGAAAAAAATAAATCAGATTTGCCAACGATACGAAGTGGATGGTTGGATATGAGGAGAAGAGAGAAGATAATGTCGTGGGATTAGGGAGAAATTATTGTTTTTTGTTTTTAAATTAGAATCTTAAAGCTATAAAAAAAAAAAAAATCAATAAGTACTTTATCATTTGTCAATAATCTCGTCCTAATAATGCTACTTATCAATAATTTCCTGGTTTTACAAAGACAAAATCGCATGCATATGTTTTTAGTCTTGGTCTTTTACTGTTGACTTTTTGTTATGGTTCCCTTCTCTCTCTTAATTTTTCTTGGTGTTCTTGAAAAAAAACCTTTATTTGATTCTTAATTAACATACAAATATACAATTGTTCACATACATGTAATATTGTGTGTTTGAGTCATTGAGTGTTACATGTTTTACTATTGCAACCATTGTACTATACTTTTCCACTTGTAAGAGATGCTTTTTATATTAATCATACATTTATACCTCTTACCTGGCCTTTTTTGTAATTCCAAGATGTGTTTTTTTTTTTCCACTTACTATTTTTTTTTTTGTATTCGTTGCTAGTTGCATTATATATAAAATCAAAACTAATAATTATAAGAAAATTATGTGAATTTAAAATAATTAATAATAATATAAACTGGTTAATATCTTTTATATATTATTTTATTATAAACACATTTCTTCCATATGCTAACTTGTTGTGTTTAAATCATATCCCATTTGAAATCAATAATATATTTACTCTATTTTTTATTTACAATTAGGTTTTTATATCATGTTAACTATTATAGATGTCCAATTTAAAATAGATTGACTCATGTTCTTTAATTTTTTTAATAAGTTAATGATATTTTCTATAACAACAATGCTATTTCTTTGATTAAAAATTATGATTGGATAAGTCACGGTAATTATATATAAAATGAAATATATACAAATCTATAGTGTTTGTGAATAGGGAGAGGCTGAAATCTGGTTTGGAGCTTCGATCGAGTGTGAATACCAACAATCTTTACCATAATAGAAATTTAGAACCCTAGTTTTTTATTTTTATAAAGCGGTCGGCAGAAATATTAGAAGCCAATAAATTAAACTAAGCTATGACAGACATCTCGTCGGGAGCGTGATTGTTAAACCTAAAAAAATAGTTATTTCACTGTTTTTATTACGTCGAATAAACCAATAAAATATTTGTTATGAAGGATTTTTAAATTGATGATGAAAAAAAAGAAGAAGAAGGATTCTTAAATTGATCTACTTGTCGATAGTCTTAGTTTAAATTCAATGATTGCTTGATAAGATATAAAAAGTATCTGATCAATTGTCAATTTTTTCATCTGCGGATTGATAATATATCATTTCTTTTGGTGATCAATTACATCTTCTCAATATTATTATCAGATACCTATCAATCTCAACTTAATATGTTTGGTTGGCTGATTACCCTTTTCTTTAAAAGAACTGCCAGGCCATGTCTAGATCTGGATAGATACATAATCACTAAATAAGTAGGTAATATATATATATATATACACACATCTGATCACTCTTCAACTTCTATATACATTAGGTGGGAAACCTTGTGTTGCCAGTAAAAAATCCTCTTTATGCATACGCCAATTTTTTTTTTTGTAACTGTCCTCAAAACAACTAACATTTCTCTGTAAAGTTTATCATAGCTTTTGGAATATAATTAAGCTTAGTGGTTATACGTACGTACTAATTAAACGCAAAAAAAAAAAAAAAAAACAGTCACTAATATTGTATATCCCTTGATATCGTACGTACGTACGTAATCGTTCTTCTTTATAACATGTCAGAGTGAAACAAATCGAAAAAGAAAAAAACTAGAAGATAAATTCGCATAAAGTTAAAAAAAAAAAAAAAAAAAAATTCGCATCAAGTTTTTGCAATGAAAGCATATCTAATTTTTTATATATAATTAAAAATGGGATGGTAAATTAATATAAATCATGCTTCTGTACAATTGCATAACTAATACCTTTTTCTTTTTTTTGTCTATGTTTTAGTCATTTGACGAAACAATCATGTGTATACACTATAGAGTATATATATATATATATATATATATATATAAAATTGCATTTGCATATATATGCCTATAAGTCCACAGAATTTACAAAATCATAATATACTCACGACTTGGAATGCCACCATCAATGAGAGAGAAAACTTATAGAAAAAAAAAACAACAGGATCAACCTCTTTAATAAAATAACAAAAATAGACATGGTCTTGTTCTTGGACCGGCCAAAGAATCTTAGAGTGTATGGCTCAAGATATATAACTTTTCACATAAAACGAAAATCGATACATTTTTTTATCAAAAAAAAAAAAATCGATACATTTGTTTTGTTCAAGCGCATCGTACTAACAGCATGTAACAATGTTTTTTTGGTTTTATTCATGTAACGAAATTAGTATAGTAACGTTACGTTACATATGTTGCTCTAGAACATGACACGTAACACTTGAACCCTGGCCGCAACCCTTAACAACTAATAAATTAATTGTTTTCACGTATAGTCAGTGTTAATCTTAAAATTGTGTACGTACGTGGTCCTGAAAAGACTAAGCACCCTTCACGTCCTTTCATCCAATTTTGGTTTGATTCTGAAAGTAATCAATGGCTGGTTAAATGATTAAAGCAGCTTATAACTTTATTAAAATAGAGAATTGTACTAGTCTGCCGTCTGGTTTTATTTTCATGTTAATCGACGTTATTAGACGATCACTACTTAAACCTTCTTTTTTCTACCATCAGTCTATCACATATTTTCATTGACGGCTGAGCTTATATTAAGTTTGGTTCAGCAAACTCGATCGATTAGAAGAAAACTAATTAAAAACATGAAATGATAAAGCAGTAGGTAAAGGAACATTGATAAACGTGGTCCAATATCTCATCCCCAGTACATAATTGGTTGGACACAATAGCCACTAGTCGATATATTGTTTTCTTCTGTTTCATCGTTACTGATTCGAATCTTAATCAAAACTACAGGAATATTTTGCATCTTAATCAAAATTCTAGTTAATAATAGTATACTATCAAATGCGTCAAATTGCATTTGATGTAACTTACTTTTATTCATAATCAGTTGCATATATGGCTTGTCTTCTTTTCTTTGTAAATTTCCAAACAATAGGTTGTGTCGCCCTGTTCATCATATGACGCCCCTAATTGAATTGAAGATTAGGCTGATAATATCAGCAAATAAATGTGACAAATATAATTTTTTTTTCAAAATTTGCAAAAATAGCGAAGCACAACAAAAGGCAATACGATTAAATCTTTCCATATATAAGTGACCACTATTCTTTTGTTCTCCACTCTATTATTTTTTTCAATATTTACATTATGATCATCTCCCTATTACTTTAATTTCTTGTAGAGAGAGAAAGAATAAGGCAATAAATATCAAGAAATTACGAGGAAACTGTAGCGTCGTCCTTTTCAAAGCTATGCCCTATATTAGCCAAGGGGACCTCTCTATTTTCTATACATCTCACTCTTCAATTCCTATCAAAGTATATATTTCTAATTTTAAATTTGTTATGAACTACTAAAATGTGTATTCAACTTAGCTTACTAATCTCCTATATAAAAAAAAACTTAGCTTACTAATCATCTTTCGATCGAAATATATATAACTAGTATTTGACCCGTACTTTGTACGGGATTTAGTTTTTCTTTTAATATAGTTAAATATTAACTTTTAATAAAATTAGAAAAAACATATAATTAATTTAAATTTAAATTTTAAACAATTAAAAGAGGTTGAGATAAAGATCGTGGTTTCGGAATAATTGAGTTTGAGAAAAGTAAGCAAAAAATAATGTTTCTTTAATTAGTTTAGAGAAATAAGTGATTAATAACTAACAATTTAAAATATATTTGTGAAAATTTTTAAAAAGAAAATATTTTTTAATAATATAGTGGAACAAATAAGACTAAAAATCATAAATTGTTAAATTGAGAGTAATTTTAAGATTTACTCATTAAAATTATGAAATTTGTTGTTAAAAAAATTAGAAATTTATATAAAGATTATTTGTTTTAATATATTTTGAAAACTAAAAAATAAAAATCTTCATTTTGTTAGGGTAAATAGAAATATTGAGATCATGGGATCGAGAAGGTAGTTACAAAAAAATCTTTTTTCATTTGTTTTTAAAATTAATATAGTTTAATTGTTTTTTTCTCTTTTGTTTTTTTTTTGGCCGTATTGTTTTAAAAAAAGTGAAAGTGTAAGATTTGAAACTTAAGACAGGTGTCAGAAGGAGAGGGTTGCAGTTTTTTTTGGAATTGACTTGTCATTTATTATATAAAGATTATAATATTAATCATCCTTTAAAAGATAAAAATAACTTGCAAATTTGCAATGCATGCGTCTAAAATGGTTAACGGAGCATATATGTACTTAATTAATATCAATATATAGCTCGAGTCGAGTAGCTAGAGTTTAATGCATAACAGATCAATTTTTTTTTTTTGTCAATAATTGGGTCACAACTGGCCGGCCCATTACCCTAATTTCTACAATTAAATTGTAGAGTCGGAGAATCGATCCCTGGTGTGATGGTGTCTGTCTTCTGTGGACTTATCAATTGCCACTAGACCAATATCACTTCACGATAACGGATCAGATTATTAACCCATAATTTTACTAGTTCTGTTATTAATATATTACTCTTTCTGTTTCACAAGAAATGTCTTTTTAGAGATTTATTTTTGTTTATAAAGAGTGTCGTTTTCAACTTTCAATACAAAATTTAATGATTTTGTTATGTTTTACAATTATTTATATTTTACATTTTGATTTACTATTGATTAAAATGTGTTTAGGTATATAATTAATGATGTTTTATTTTTGGAAAACTAACAAACTAAATATTTTTTTAATATGTGTGTATATTCCTAAAATGACACTCTTTGTGAAACGGATGGAGTATTGTTTTTATGGCAAAAATATACTATTTTTATTTTTAATTTTTATTTTTTTAAAAAAATATTATATAAATAATTTAAATTTTTTGTGAAAAATATATTATTGTTACAATGCTCACGTTAACCATCAATATATAGATGACGTGTTAAACAAAAAATCACTATATATGATTCACACTTAATAATTTATAGCTTTCTTTTCAGAATACTAAATAGACTACAGTATACACTATGTCGGAATTATTTTGATTAAAGGGTTGATAGGTAATCTTTATTCTTAGAACTGTAGAGATCTAGAGATTTCACAGTAAAGCTTTTAACTAATCACTAAATCATACTTTAGTCTTCTTAAAATTGCTTACAGCTCTTAAATTTTATATCTCTCACATTAGTCCATTTTGTTATTTCGTTTAAAGCCAATAATACTTTTAAAGCTAAATAATTTGTTAACTAAAAAAGTTACAGGCGATATATATTAACTAATTTCACAAAAATAGTATCATCATCACAATTCACAACCGCAACCTTTCGGTGGTCTTAGACTCTCGATTCTGTCCTTCCAATTTTGTACCCTTATTAATTTATGTCACACTATCCTTTGAATTGACCCATACAAATAACGATCGAAGTAGTTTGTTAGTCGTTGTATTGTGGTATTAAAATATGATTTCGCAAATCCACTTTGTGGAAGTAGTTTAATGTACCAAATTAGCTTATGAGAATGATGGAGAGTAGGTGTATATATAATGATATTGAAAGAAGAAAAGATGGGGTTAGGGTAAGGACCACTTTCTAATTATATACTGAGAAAACAGACTTGCACTTATTAAGTCTTGTTTAAATGCCCACTCGCACTGATCCTTTCTAGCTTTTGTCCATCTCGTTAAGGCTTTAACCCTCTTCTCCCACTAGAGTCTTCCCCTCCTTTCAAATGCCAAGGCCAAACTCTATACTTAAACCTCATTAATTGTAATTGCATCATCTTATCAAAAAAAAAAAAAAATTGTAATTGCATCTCAAAACCACATATATACAATTATAGATTAACCATTAGCCAAAAGCTTTCTACATATCTATACAGACAAGATCTATACAATAAAATTTCGATCATAATTAGAAAAAAAAACAAAAAAAAAAACATTGATATATACATATGGTATAAACAGTGCGATCAATCGAGTGGTGCGAGCAGGCCTGGCTTTTGTTCGATTCATCGAGTTGTGTATCCATCGAGTTGTGTATTGGGGGCAAGACAAGAAAACGTATAGCCTTTAGAAATTTAGGGTTTCTTTGATTCTTTTAATAAAGAATGAAATTGTATATAATATAAATTAGTTGTAGGTATTTTTGGACCGACGCGATCTCCGTAGAGTCACTCGTGTTAATTTAATTAAATCGACCATTATTGAATATAAAAGAGATATAAGATCGGTCGCTATCGAAGAGGTAGTGGTGAAGTAGAAGGCGGTCTATTTTTTTATAACTTTTTTGGTTAATTAGATTAAATTAAGAAAGGGAAAATCGGTGGTGCGATAATGGCAACAACATGCTCCAGTTGTCAATTTGCCCCCAGAGTCTAGGACTCTCTCCATCTCCCTCTTTCTCTCTAGCCAACCCTCGCCTTTATTAAATAACATAATTAGTCTTTAAGCATGTATCTTGAAAGCTCATCTGCAAAAAAAAAAAAAAGAAAAGTTGATGTAATTGTGGAGAATTATTGCCTTTATCCAATTCTTGAAATTTAGATTCGTACAGCCAAAATTTTCATTTTTTCATGTTATTTAGCTTTCAATAGTATAAATCTATAAGAAGGGTTCAATCTATATATAGTTACATATTTTGAAGAATTTATTTGTATAAGTTTACCTTTATATAGTATTAAACATATAGTCTTTTATGTAAATGAATAATAGTGGATTTTATTTAAATTTAACGTTTGATACATATCCGGATACAAGAAAGTGAACATAATAAAATGTTTTTGAAATATTCTCACATTTCCTTTTTTCTGTTCTTATTATGGTTTATTTTTAAAATTATTATTTAGTGTATAAATATATATTTAATGGTGTAACTTAGTTTATATTTGGAACTAAAAGAAACAAACAGATTAGTGATAAACTGGTAATGATAACAAATAAATTTATTATGGATGGGGTTGAAATATAAATGCAAATATATAAGGTGGGGTCGGTTTGTATGGAAGGATGGATACAGAAGAATCAACCCCTTCAGGTTGTCTCAACTCTCAAGGCCAAAGACACTATTGAATTTGGAGGCTTTGTTAGCAAAAAATGGATTTTATATATATTTATTGACCTTATAAATTGCAACTTTATATAGTTGCACTTACATATTTTATATTATAAAATGTATTAATTGACTCCATGGATATATAAAGGCTCTGCAGTAGCAGCAAAAAGTCAGCTTCCCCTGCAGCTCTTTTATACATTCAATTTACTGTTCACACTCTTAAATCTTCATAACCATATGATCTATTTCTACATTTATATAATAATATAAATATACATATATACAAACGTACACATGTCGGACCATATTCTACAAATAATTCGTCATTTAGTTGATTACAATTTTTAGAAATAGGAAGGAAAGTAAAATGGAGTAGAGTAGGAGTGGTCCCTTAAAAGGAAAAAGTGAGGCCCAAAATAAATACGATATATAGATGATAAATCCAAAGCCCATTCTCTGTCTAAAAATGTGCTATTCATGTTTAGTCGCTTTCTCATTTGGATCCACACTATCTCAATACTTGCTAACTATAAATCTGTATCTATTCACTGTACTGTAATCTAGTGTAGACCAGAGAGATCTTCGTTAAGATACCTTTTTAAAATAATAAATACAAAAACCGATTTTAGCACGTGTCGGTTCCTATATGAGTTTTTTTTTGGTTCGTAAATTACTTTATCTAACTGTATATTCATATGAGATTGAGATGGCTCTAATGGTACGGCCCATTCAATTTGGGCCTATGGAGTTTCCTGAGCTCATTTATTGGACGAGTTAACAACATCTCATAGTCGGTGATCAGGCAAAAGTGACAAAACTGCGTTTGTCATTTTATATCATATCACTTTCAATAGCTTACAATTGAACAAAATTGCAACATTACAAGGGAAAAAAAAAAACAAAACCGAAAAAAAAAAGATGCAAAAAAGCCGATCATATAATAATGAATATATAATATAATATTCCATCAAAATATATTTATATGCGGATGGTCATCTCTTTCGCGTAAAAGAAAAATAATGTGTTGTTTGTTCATCTCCTCAAGGTGTGGAGAATATACTCAGCGTATAGATCCCTGTAAATTCATAAACGAATGCAGATTCGTTAGTCAACTCTTTTGTTGATTTTATTTTCCAATTAGTTTGCGAATTTAAAGGTTTAGGTTAAATCATACATAGAGTACTGGATTGCTTCATGTGCACTCTCTGATGGCAAGAAATCGTTCACAGCCACCTTCTTGTTCTCGTTCTTCTTATCTGAAACCAAACGTGATTAAGGTTCTTTAGTTTGGTCCTAATTATTTGATTTAATAGGAGATGTGAGTAAAAAAAAGGATCTTACAGTCTTCGAAGAAACGGCGGATTTCAGAGAGACGATGAGGAGCGAGTTGTTTGATGTCTGTGAAATGTTTGTACTCTGGATCGTCTGCACAAACGGCGATGATCTTGTCGTCTTTCTCTCCCTGAAATGTTCACCGGAGAAGCAATACATTATGACCATGACGAGTCATTGAAACTTTGGGTCTTTAGGTTTTGATTCTTATCCAAAGTCATTGAAATCTTTTAGCTCTCTAATCATGTTCCGTGAGAAATAAGAAAGATGTATCAAGTGTGGGGAATTGAGAGGAGAAACCTGATCAATCATGGGCATTAATCCAATGGCTCTAGCACGGAGGAAACATCCGGGAAGCACTGGTTCCTACACGAATCAGAAGCTAATTAAATCAGGTTAAAAACACAATGTGGGGTTTGATGACAATTTCTGGTGATCTTGATGGTTGTGAATTACCTGCATAAGGACAAGAACATCAAGGGGATCGTTGTCTTCACACAATGTCCTGGGGATGAATCCGTAGTTGTGTGGATAAACAACCGAAGAGTACAAGATCCGGTCAACCTGAGATCAAATTGTATGTGATCAATCTGAAGATTTAAGAGAAAAGAAGATTACAATCTGGAGATTTTTCACATACCTTGATAAGACCGGTCTTTTTGTCGAGTTCATATTTCACTTTGCTTCCCTTTGTGATCTCAACCACCTGACACGAGAGGATCTTGTTAACAGACCAAGAAAGAGATAGCTTATTTGGGTTATATAAGGTGAGACTTGAGAGACATACCACATTGAAGACCAATGGAGCTTCAGGACCAATCTCAAGATCGTGCCATGGATGTGCAGCTACAGATCTTCTGGATAGTGTTGAGAGAATCCTCTCGTTCAGTTTTGGAACAGGACGAGGAGATTGACTTGATTCCTGCAGAGTTTCTTCATATGCTTCTTCACTCATCTGTGATCGCATAAATTAACAAACTTATTCATTGTGAAGAAGAAACAGAGCATTTGGAGACATCTAATAAACCTGATGAAACAATCAGAGATTAGCATTAATTACCTTTGGATCTTCAAAGGGACAAAACAAATGTAAGTTCTGCAAAAACAGAGCTACGTATATATATATACGAAAAACCAGAGTTTAATAATAGCATAAAGATTTGGTCAAAATCGAATTTGATGATACCAGAGATATTCTTTCTCAGCCTTTCAATTTCTTTTTCAGAAAATTCGATATTTAAAAATGGGAAAAACAAAACATTGTACTTGTTTATGGTGTTTCTTCTTACTCTTTGCCTGCACGTTGTTATAATCGTGACTACCAATCGCAGTCACGTTTTTCTTTTCAGAACACGATCTCGTAATTGAAAAAACAAAAAACGTTTCTTTACTCTCAAGAAAAGCGTTTTAAAATTACATACATTCAAAACCAAAAAAAAAAAAACCTTATGTCTTAGGGAGATAGATAGAATCAGGGGACATAGAAATCATCTGAAGTAAACTCGAATTCGAAAACGTTTCTTCAATTCCATCTCCTTTCTTATCACATCCGCCTCCACCGCTATTTCCAGCGATCTGCAACAGCTCTCTAGCTGCATCAACCATTCCAAATTTCCCATCACCACCAAACAAAACGCACCTAGTCGCGATATCAGCAACTAAACCAATCTGGTCTCTAAAAGCCATAGGCTGTTCATGATAATACATAGAAGGATCCACAATTTCTTCAAGCTTACCGCTTCTAATCCTCTGTAATGCTTGAGTTACCGTCTCTTCTCTCTGATTCAAACCAGTCACAATCTCTAGAAGCAAAACCGCGAAATCGTACATACTGCTATCAATCCTCGGTTTCCTCTGTAAACCAAAACCTGTGACTTTAGCTTGGAAATCTTCGTCTAAGAAGATGTAACCAGAAGCAATGTTGTTGTGTAGAATCGGTGGATAGTTCTCGTATTGAAGTAAAGCGAGTAAACCAGCTACTTCAGCTACAATGTTAACTCTTTTGCACCAATCAAGACCTAGATGCAATCGATCCCCAAGCAATCCGTTTACGGGATACTCGTAAACAACGAGTGGATTATATCCAATATCCATACAGAAACCTATGATTCTCGCGAGGTTTCTATGCAAAACCGCGGATAGATGATCGATCTGAGACGAAATCTCCATGAATTCAATCTGGTTTTCGCAGAGAACCTTGTGGACGATCACGCGTGTGCCGTTTGTTAGATTGCCTGAGTAGATTGTACCGGTTTTCCCTTGTGTGAGTTTGTGTGAATCTTGAAACCCTTTAGTGGCTTCTTCTAGCTCACGGTATGTGAAGAGACGAGTCTTGTTGTAACCTTTGCGAAATGAAACACTAGTAGTAGTAGTTGCTGTAGAGATATCGAACTGTTGATCTTTGTGACTTGTTACCGGACGTTTTAGGAGACAGAAGAGAGCTAACAGTGAGCCCAGTATGAACAGAGGAGCTAAAACACCTGCATATGATTAGTGAATTTTCAGCAAGAAGTTTGGTCAGAGAAATTTTGAATTTAATCAGATGAGATTACCGGCTAAAATGGTGAGTTTCTTCCCGTTGTGTTTCTTGATCTCGCATTTGTCTCCATATAATTCCTTTCCGTCTTTGTAACAAGCTGTAATAACAGTAACAAGTTGCTTGTGATTCAAGAAACACTCGTCTGTTTAAACTAGAGCAAAATGAGTTACTGAGCAGAATGATCTGAATCAAAACTAAGATATAACCGAAACAAATGTCCAGCTATATGATTCAATTATGAAATATTCATAGTGAAACAAATCTTTTTTATTTTTTGTTTAGAATACTTAGTGACATGAGGTTACTTGAAAAGTAACATGAAAAGGAGAAGAAAAAAACTCACATTTTAAGCAACCGGTTCCATGGACGAAGCCATCGCCAACGAAGCCATCACGGCACACACAACGAACACTTCCTTCAATAGCCGTAGCGTTAACAGCTCGAGCCTCACGATCGCAAATAGCCTCCGAAGAGTTTCTCGGAATGGCCCACTCTAACTTAACTCCTCGTTTACCTCTGTTGGTCCCTCTCGGTACAACCCACGAAGAGAATCCTCTGCATCCATATTTACTAAAAATAGAGAAATCATCTCCGGCACGCCACGCGCTGTGATCGGACAGAGGATAGCAACATCCGATGTCTCCACCGGAGGTTTCGTCTTCTTCTCTGCCGTCACAACCAAAGAGATCGTTGGTTTCGCAACCGGCTTTACAGAGAGAGGAATCTTCACAGTCGTAAAGACCGATTACGTTTTCGAAAGAGACTGACAAGAATTGGTTTGCAGAGAAAGGAAAAGATCGTAAGTCGTTGAATTGGCGACAAGAAGGAGATGAAGGGAAGTCTACGAGGAGACCGTCGGTGAAGAACTCGATGATTCGGTAACTTTGGTGGTTTATGTGGAGAAATAGAGTGGAGGAGTTTGTGCACGAGAGTCGGAAAGCGACGGAGGAGGAGGAGGGAGAGATGTGGAAAGGGAAAGAGACTGAGAAGTTTCCGCACTTTTCCGGTGAACGGAGAGTGTCCGGCTGAGAGAGAGAGATGGAGGTTAGGGTTTGAAGAGTTAAGAGAAGGAGGAGAATTAGAAACAGAGCGGAGGAAGAAGAAGAAGAAGAAGGAAGAAACAGAGGATGCATTTCAGGTTCTTGGCAAGAACAATCAAATGAGTATAAGATGTTTTGTATATAATGTTTTAAAGAATATTTAAGACTTTGTATTAATGCATCAAAAGCTACATTCGTGGGACTTGGAATTGTGAAAAAATTGAATATCGACAAGCGTGTGTGCACAGTTGTTTTTTGTTATAAAATCACTTGGTTTCCGAATTATTTTGGATATTAAAAGATAATTGGATGTTGGACCTAAAGAGCGCGAAAGAGATGGCCACGTGTTGAGATATTAAGAGGTACACGTGGAAAAAT
Source organism: Erysimum cheiranthoides (assembly GCA_011420285.2). Classification (NCBI taxonomy): domain Eukaryota; kingdom Viridiplantae; phylum Streptophyta; class Magnoliopsida; order Brassicales; family Brassicaceae; genus Erysimum; species Erysimum cheiranthoides. The sequence goes on along the minus strand of CM022182.2, from coordinate 19,390,732 downwards.
GGAGGGTGGAGATGCGAAGGAGAGAGATTATAGAAGTTGGGGAATTGGAGACTAATGGTCCGTTGAATAGCTAACATTTTTGCACCATTGGACCTCGAGCTCTCCTATTTTTACTCCAAAACGCTAATCTCTTGTTTTAATCAATTTTGAAATTATTTTACTATATAGTTTTATTATTCTTACGTATCCGTATTCCGTATAGTAGAATTGAAGTATAAAAAAAAATTGTGAAAGAAAGATTAAAAATTACGGAATGTGTCAGATCTAAAGGTTACTCGTTCTCTTCGCAACATGAACTTGGGAACGGGGACTCACGGGGACTCCCGTTACGATGCTATGACTACTGTTTGGAAGCAGTGATAATCACACACTAGCTCGGCTTAACATTTCAGGAATGGTTAAATTTCGTTACCAAAATTGGGCCTAATGAGTTTTGGGCTGATGGCTCTTATATCAAATCTATTAGGACATTTGGATTTTGTGCTAAATCTTACATTTACAGTTGTCATCAGGAACTTGTTTCCTTGGGCTAAAACTTAATCATAAGAAGCTTGCATTGATGCCCCGTTGTTATTTTGTATTGCGGAAGATGTCTTATCACGGGGTCTTACCCGGCTTAATCAGATGATACGACTAATAACTATTACCGGTTTAGCAATTCTCATTGTTTTTGGGTCTGTGTTGATATGCCTCCTACAGGATCAGCTGAGGAATTTGTTTTTGGATTTGTGGAAAATTAAAGTACGAGTTAGATGAGACTAACAAAAGAAGACCACAATGTCCTCACTTCCGTCCATTGTTTTACACGATTGCATTTTTTCGTGAATGGTTTTCATATCAGTTCTGACTCAAGCTTTTATCGACTTATTAAAGAGAGTAGATGGTATGGGGGCTCAAGAGTATGTGAGCTTACCATGTGCTGAAGAGAAAATTAGTTTTGAAACTGTCCAGTAACTAGTTGAATGTGGGCTTATATCAGAAGCCATTATAGCTTCTTATCCTTGCTTATCTCTTTGGGGCTTGAATGTGGATTTATAACTTGTGAGTGTTAAACCACCTTTCGATGGAGGTTTGTGAACCTAACCAAAATGACTTTTGCTGTTGTCAGCATTAACAATTGAAAATGGATGCCTTTGTTTGTGATTATTGTTCCTATGCTTTGGTGTCTGTACAGCTTTCTCAACTGACATTTCCTCAAGGAAGTTAATTATATTCGTTTTTAACCTGATCAATCTTTCATGATTGTAATTTTTTCAATTAATGAGGGTTAAAACTGTAGATTGTGATTTGCTCCCTTTTCTCTATCTCTCTAACTTTGGGTACTTGATTTTGAGCCATGTCGTTTGCATTTAGTAACATGAGCTGTTTCAACACTCCAAAGTCATGTGTGAATCTTCAACTCCTCCATTTGTTTAATAACAATGATTTATAGAACAGGGGAACGATCATTAGCTCAAGAATGCTGGTATGAAGAGATTAATAATGCTATAATTCTGCCAGTGGATTCTTTTATTTCAGTGTCATAGGATATTAAAAGGAATTTGGACAAAAGATTAAACAATTTATGATTTCTTGATAATACAGAGTCAAATATTACAGGAAGACTATGGACAAGGAATCAAATACAAAGGCCTCAAAAGACAAAGAAAATGTACCAGTGATCTTGAAAATTTAAAGACAAAGAGTACAAACAGATAAAATTAGAGTTTCATGTCAATGCTTGAGTTTCCAACCGAATCCGTTTGGGGTCTTTCTGTTCCACATGAATGATAGGATTGGTGTTGATGATTCTACTTTCCTTGGCTTCCATTGAACATCTTTTATAAGGTTTGAAACCTGTTCTTCCTCTACTTATTAGCTTTGAAGCACCCAATCCCATTCCAAGAAATCCTGTGTTTCTCTTCTCCTCTTGATCATCAACTGGAGTTAACTGAGCTGTGAAGTTAAGATCAAGTTCCATTGGAAATCTATGTTGTTCTTGTTCCTCCTCTCTGTGTTCTTCTCGATATGTAAAACTTTGCGGTAACACTTCTCTGGAGAAGAGAGCTTGGAAGGCAATTCGACCCTGAATGTACAATATTTTGTTTCAACAGACTAGTATGAGAAAAGGATTTGAATTAAGCAAGTTAATCTTTAGTCCAAGTACCTCGTCCGACACAGACTTCCATGGATCTGTTATGTTGGAGCTGATTCTACTGCGGCGTGCATTGGACTCTGAAGTTTGAGGATTATTAGTGTCTTCATTCATTTCTTTCACCTCTCCATTGGTGCCATTCTCTTGCCTCTCTGATGCATCCGCTTCAATATCATCACTACTCGAGGGCGTGTTTGAACCACACGAAGACCGGTCAACTTGTTTTCTGTCTCCTGCTCCATCTGAACCCTTTGCATCAGTCTCAGCCGTTGCAGAAGGCTTCTCATGACAATCTGGTTTACTCCCATTTTCAATCTCCCCTGAGTCCAGTGACGATCGAGCCTTTGAAGCCTCAGAGTGTTCTTGTTCTATCCTCTCTCGGCTCTGCGCAGAAACATGTTGTAAAGTGCTTGTTTTTGTGTACTCTACATCACCGGATGGTCCAAAAGTAGTTGGAGGATGACTAGTGAAAGCACCTGAACTAAAAGGAGCACATACAGGTAGCAATCCATTGGCAGCCCACCAAGCACTTGCAGCTGCAACAGTGGCTGCAGCCATGGTAGCCAGATTCGGAGGTGAGTTCCCTTGACCAGGTGGGCTACCACCAGAATCAGGAGGCCAAAATGATGAGGCGAAAGTTGCGGCAGTATAGAGAGCCGGTGTCTGTAAAAGGGTTGACATAATATGGTTAGGAAACGACTGATAGTCGCCCGCAACTGTGTGGGGATTACTATGTCTGGGGGCCTTATTCTCATCTGGCTCTGAAGAAGGATGTGATAGAGAACTTCTTATTGAGCTCCCCATTGGCACTAGCACAGGGATACACCTTGGATAAGTCTGAGGTTCTACCACATCGTTTTCCACAGATTTTGCATTCAAATCACAGTGATTCTCTGAATTTGACTCCTTTCTTATCCCTTTATCCTGACTCCCCTGTTCTTCCCCCACATTCAGTTTCGAGAAAAGTAATAATCGTCTTAAACATCAAAGAAAATGAAAGATTGGTTTTACCTCTTCCCGTGAAGGCAAGAACTCCCGGAAAGTGCTTGTGTTTGATGTCTCTATAGAACTTTTATTCATGGAGGATGCATCAGAGAGGTACTGATGAGTGAAACAATCTGAACAGTTGTTTTTCTGCAGATTCTCATTAGGTTTTGATTGTTGTCGATCTTCATTGGCCATCTAAAAACAAAGCACACACAATCTGTATCAATTACATGAGGAACAAATATGACAGACTACAAAAAGATGTCATTGACCATGAAAATCACCTCAGGATGCGACACTTTTTCTGATCCAAGGGACTCTTTTCCATCATTGACACCCGCTTTTAGCATCGGGATAGTTCCATTTCCCGTCTTTCGAGGATAAGGATTGCTTGGTTTTCGTTTAGGCCGTGGAGGAGGAATAGCTATGTCTAGCGCTTGACCCATAGCTACACCTTTAGCTTCAGCCTCTTTCTCTACCTGAGAGGATGAGAGTATTCTTGTTACCCTCTAAACAAACGCAAAGAAACAAACATTTAATGACACTAACAAGTCTAAAGGACATAACTAGAATATGAAAATGGCTTACCTCAATGGCTTATCACAAGGAACAATAAACATATTCAAATGGTTCACCTTGTGATTCAGAAATTTCTAGGACTTAGCCGACTTTTGCCACTAGCTCAGAATCGGTAAGAGTTTTAAGAAGGCACAAGTTGTTCTCCCCTGACTTTCAAGAGAAACTAACATTCTTCTGAAGATGCTATGTACATGTGTGTGGATTAACAACATAAAGGCAGAAACCAAACAAAACGACTACACTCTCTATCTCATTTCTCCAACTATCTTAGACTTATTGCTCATTACCAACTCTAATACGTAGTCTATATCTCCTGAGTCCTGACTAAAGCAAAAGAAGAAGAAAACTTGCCTGTCTTCAATAAGTCTTAACCATTAAGCCAATGAATGAGAACAGGCAGTTCAAGATTAACCGATTTTACCTTGGAGAAAAATTTCTGAGCGTGACTTCTTATCTGAACAGCAGTTTTTGTTGCTACATGTTCTGTCCAAATAGAAAGAAAAAGCAAATCAGTGAGAAGAAGAAACAAAACAAGAAAAAAAAAACTCAGCAACATAAGAACAAAAAAAAGAAAGAAAAAATCAATAATAAACCTTCAATCTTTTGCCATGCTCTACCATAAAGCCTCAAAGCTTCAATGAATCTATTATGTTCTTCCTCAGTCCACCTTTCACGTTGCTTTGTTATCGTGTATGGCTTCCTCGTCTAAATTTGATTTTAAATACACACAAAAGTTTCACTAAAAATTCTCCTTCTTTTTCACCTTAACACAATCACTTCCCCTAATAATTCAATTTTAAGTTACCTTAATAACGAGATCTTCTCCAGACGAATTTGTCTCCATCACTCAAGCCTCAGAAGCTTACACACAACTTCAGATCTTCTCTTTACAAAATCCCACTAATGCACAAAACACACACACAATCAAGTCAATCAATTGAGAAATCAGAAAGAAGATGAGACAAAAACAAACATTCTTCAGATTAAGTACCTTAGAGAGAGATGATTCAATTGAAGAAACCAGCTCAGCCTGGACTTAACGAAGATCCCATTTTTTTAATTTGAAAACAGTAAGAAATCAAGAAGAAGAAGAAGAAGCAAGGAGAAGTGATTTGCTTTTGATCATCAATGAAACAAAAGGAAAGAGACCAGAAGCTGCGGAAATGGAGAAATCTCAGCCACTATAATTATCTTTGCCCACAAACTATTTTATTTCTTTTATTTCGAGGCTACAAAAGAAACTGCCAGATGTCAATATATTAGTGGCTGATGCGATGATTCAGCTTTTGATGAATTTACATTCTTATCCGTCTAAACCTCAACTTGTTCACAACCTTGTGGGCTTCTAGGCCACGAGTTCACGACTACCTGAAAGGTTAAAAATGTCAATTACTCATAATATCTTGATATTGTGGGACATACATTAAGATCGTTAATCTCTCCCACCAGTTTGTCGACACGTGTCTTATTCACTAGAAACATCAGTGGACCCGGGAATCTAGACAAACTACTTCTCCAACATTGATTGGAACGCGCAAAGATATTTTACTTAAATGGGCCAAAAGCATTTGACCCATATGTTTATTGGGCTTAACTATTTTGGACCAAAAATGCTTTGTTCTTTAAGCAAAGCTGAGAAGAGAGAGAATCAGCTCGCTATTAATTCAGCATTAAGCCCCGGTGAACGGCGGCCGTTAGGAATAGGCGAAATCTGACCTACTTTTTACATATCTCTCGCTATTCATTCAGCATTAAGCTAGCTAATGAACAAAATACGTTCATTATCCCTTGTCCTTATTTTATGTCCTTAAGATTTTTGATTATTATTTTGATACTTAGAGACAATGTTAAGAAACAATAGAAAATGTATAGATTATTGGTAGAGACTTTAGTTGTCTCTTAGTAAATAGAGATACATTTTTTGAAAATACACAGAGAGAGTCAAAGTAATCCCTTTACTTGTATGCGTTGCTCGTGTAGTATTCAGTAACATAGCCGATAATGAGTCCAGCCCAAAGACCAACAGCAACACACAAAAATAGCTCCCTGCAAATCCAAAATTAACTTTGAAAAACGTTCTTTAGTGTATATACTACTGTATATAATACACACTGTATAGGTTTGGTTAAAGACTCTGGAATGTCCGGTTTATTAGCTTAATTAAGATGTAATTCTTGGTTCTTATTCGGTTTAATAGTTTGTTGCAGAGTCGATGTATATAACATTTGTAACAACTCTTTTCTTCATTAATGAGAAATCTGGGTTTACATCAAGAACACTAAAATGGTATCAGAGCTTATTCCGCAAATTCTCTTCTAGATCGGCTCAGATCTTTCTCATTTCACTTCGATTTCTTCATTTTCACCGTTTATTTGTTGTTGCGACTCTAAATCTGTGATTTGTTCGATTTTTGGAAGCTCAAAATCGCATCTCTGAGCTCCAATTTCTGTTCGAAACAACACATTTGAGCTCCGATTGCAATAATGGCGAAGCAGAAGAAGAAATCAGTGCACCAAAACTCTTCCCCGATGTCTAATCAGTCTCCGGTGAAGACTCGTTCTCGGACTTCCTTTTTCGCTGATGAAGAAGCTGAAGATTCTCCTAATCTATTTCTTACGGCTACGCGAGGCAAATCCAACACGATTCCGGTGATGACAACGCCGCAAATCACATCTGAGCGCGATAATCCTTTCTTCCTTCATTCTTCGGATCATCCAGGTCTGTCCATTGTAACACACTCTCTTGACGGCACGAACTACAATAATTGGTCAATAGCTATGAGAATGAGTCTAGATGCGAAGAATAAGCTTAGTTTCATAGACGAATCTCTTCCTACGCCAGATGAAACTGATAGTTCATTCAAGGTTTGGAGTCGGTGTAACAACATGGTTAAGGCTTGGATTCTAAATGTGGTGAACCAGGAGATATACGATAGTATCTTATACTATGAGGATGCTGCTGAGATGTGGATTGATTTGCTTTCTCGATTCAAAGTCAGTAATCTACCAAGGAAGTACCAACTAGAACAGAACATAGCTACTCTAAAACAGGAAAATCTTGACTTGTCTGCATACTATATTAAGAAGAAGACTCTTTGGGAACAACTTGCCAATACCAAAACTTCTACTGTGAAGAGATGCAACTGTGATCATGTCAAGGAGTTATTAGAGGAAGCTGAAACTAGCAAGATCATTCAATTTCTTATGGGACTGAATGACAGCTTTGCAAATATAAGAGGACAGATTCTCAATATGAGTCCAAGACCAGGATTAACAGCAATTTATAACATGCTTGATCAAGATGAGAGCCAACGCCTTGTAGGAGGATCAGCTTCCAGAAGTTTCAATCATCCTACGGCTTTCCAAGTTCAAGCACAACCTGTTCCTGCTCAGTCTCAAGTTCTCTTAACTCAGGCTGGAAACCAGAAACCGAAATGTTCTCATTGCAATAAACTTGGTCACACAGCTGATAAGTGTTACAAGCTACATGGATATCCACCAGGTTATCTATCCAAGTGGAAGAAGCCTCAGAACATTGGATCTACAAACCTTGCTGCAACACAATTTCCAGCTACGAGTGAACAACAGCCTGAGAATGAGGTGAATTTTTCTGGTGAAACCATGACTCAAGATCAGATTCAACATGTGATTGCTTATCTCAGTACCAAACTTCAAGGTTCATCCGTTAACAGCACTCCTGATAAGAATTGTGCCTCGACTTCTACTTCTGTACCTATGATCTCACAGGTCTCAGGTACATTTCTGGCTTTATATTCTAACTCCTATTATGACATGTTGGTTTCATCTATCTCTAAAGAACCAGCTGTGTCTCCTAGGGCTTGGATCATAGATTCGGGGGCTACTCATCATGTTACACATAATAGGAGCCTTTATAAAGAGTATAGACCTTTAGAGAATACCTTTGTGACTTTACCTAATGGATACACAGTTAGGATAGAGGGCATAGGACTCATTCAATTGTCTGATACTATCTTTTTACATAATGTGCTCTATATACCTGAATTCAAGTTCAACTTGATAAGTGTGAGTGTTTTAACTAAAACCTTAAGGACTGAAGTTAATTTTACATCTGATGCTTGTTTCATTCAGGATCTTACAAAGGAGTTGATGATTGGTCAAGGTAGTCAAGTCGGGAATCTTTATCTTTTGGATTTTCATGAGAATACTCATACTGTTAGTTTAAAAGGTACGAGTCCCATCTGTTCCTCTCACAACAATAATATAGAAAAGTCTGTTTGTTCTAGTTTTATAGCTGATGAGAATACTTGGCATAGACGTCTAGGTCATCTCTCGCAATCTAAACTGGAATCTCTTGCAAGTGTATTGAATCTTAAGTCAGTAAAAGATAGTAATAAAGGAAAGTCTCATGTTTGTCACATTTGTCATTTGGCTAAACAAAAGCATTTGCCCTTTCCATCTAGACAAAATATGTGTGATGCACCATTTGAATTGATTCACATAGACACTTGGGGTCCATTCTCTGTTCCTACAAAAGATGGTTTTAAATACTTCTTGACCATTGTAGATGATTACAGTAGGGCTACTTGGATATATTTGCTAAAGTCAAAATCTGATGTGTTACATGTATTTCCTGATTTTCTTACTCTGGTTGAGAATCAATATAATGTTAAGGTGAAATCTGTTAGGTCTGATAATGCTCATGAACTGAAATTCACTGAATTGTTTGCATCTAAAGGGATTTTTGCATATCATTCTTGTCCTGAAACACCTCAACAAAATTCTGTGGTAGAAAGAAAGCATCAGCACATATTGAATGTAGCTAGAGCCCTGTTATTTCAATCCAATGTACCATTAGAGTTTTGGGGAGATTGTATTTTAACAGCAGTGTTTCTCATAAATAGATTACCTAGTCCAGTTCTAGAAAATAAGACTCCCTATGAGAAGCTTACGGGTAAATTTCCTGAGTTCACTCATTTAAAGTCCTTTGGTTGTTTAGCTTATTGTTCTACTTCCCCTAAGAATAGACATAAGTTTGAACCTAGAGCTAGGGCCTGTGTATTTCTAGGATATCCAACGGGTTATAAGGGATACAAGCTCCTAGACATATAGACACATGCTGTTTCTATTTCGAGACATGTCATCTTTCATGAGGATATTTTTCCTTTAGTATCATCCACTATCTCGGATGATACAAAGGCCTTCTTTCCTCATTTACAGTTTCCTGCAAACCCTGATGCACATATGCCTCTTGAGCAAGCATCTTCTGATGCACATCATCATCAAGATGTGTCATCTTCTCAGGCTTTGATTCCTTTCGAATCTAAGTCTAAAAGACCCAAGAAAACACCTAAACACCTGCAGGACTTTCATTGTTATAACACTACTAGTACTATTGTATATCCCATTTCCAATTATATCTCTTATTCATATATCTCTGAGCCTTTCCGTGCCTTTGTTAATACCATTACAAATCACTTCATCCCAAATAAATATTTAGAGGCCAAGGATTATAAGGAATGGTGTGATGCGATGAAACTGGAGATTGGTGCTATGACAAGGACTAACACATGGAGTATTTGTTCTTTGCCTAATAATAAAAAGGCTATAGGGTGTAAATGGGTATTCACAATAAAGTTTCATGCTGATGGTAGTATAGAAAGGTATAAAGCTAGACTTGTTGCCAAGGGCTATACACAAGAGGAGGGAATTGATTATGAGGAGACTTTCTCTCCGGTTGCTAAGTTAGCTACTGTGCGCATGCTTTATCTTCTTGCTGCTAAGATGAACTGGAATGTGAATCAACTTGACATATCCAATGCATTTCTCAATGGAGACCTCGATGAAGAGATATATATGAAGGTTCCTCCTGGTTATGCTGAATTGATTGGAGAGACAATGCCACCTAATGCTGTTTGTAGATTGCATAAATCCATTTATGGACTTAAGCAAGCCTCAAGACAATGGTTCATCAAACTGTCAACTACACTATGTGCCATGGGGTTTGTAGCATCTCTCGCAGATCACACATTGTTTGTGAAGTATTCTGATGGTATTTTGCTGGGAGTATTGGTTTATGTAGATGATATTCTGATTGTCAGTAACAATGATGAGGCAACACAGAAATTTATCACTGCATTACAGTCATTCTTCAAGCTGCGAGATCTTGGAGAGTCAAAATATTTTCTGGGGTTGGAGATAGCAAGATCTTCTGCAGGAATATCTGTTTGTCAGAGAAAATACACTTTAGAATTGCTCTCCACTGCTGGATTTCTAGGCAGTAAACCATCTTCGATTCCTTTGGATCCGAGTGTTAAACTCAACAAAGAAGATGGCACTCCTCTTACTGATGGCAGAACATATCGGAAGCTTATGGGCAAATTGATGTATCTGCAGATTACACGCCCTGATATTTCATATGCAGTGAATACTCTTTGTCAATTCTCTCAGGCTCCAAGTGATATTCACTTAAATGCAGTTCATAAGGTGCTACGATACTTGAAAGGCACTGTTGGCCAAGGATTGTTCTACCCAGCTGATGATAAACTTGATCTTAGAGGCTTCTCTGATTCAGACTTTGCATCATGTACTGATTCACGGAGGTGTGTTGCTGGTTATTGCATGTTTCTTGGTGATTCTCTTATTTCTTGGAAGTCTAAGAAACAAGACACTGTTTCTATGAGCACAGCAGAAGCTGAATTTCGAGCCATGTCTTTGGCAACTCGTGAGCTTATTTGGTTATCCAGGATTCTTCAGGATATGCACATTCCTTTTCAGGAACCAACTTATCTCTATTGTGACAATCAAGCAGCTCTTCATATCGCCAATAACTGTGTTTTCCATGAGAGAACAAAGTTCATTGACCTTGACTGCTACAAGATCAGAGAATCCATCACCTCTGGATTCATGAAACCGATGTTTGTTAGAACTAGTGGTCAATTAGCTGATGTTCTGACCAAGGCATTACATCCAGCCCCTTTCCAGGATCTCATAGGCAAGATGGGAATCTGCAACATTTTTGCACCTTCATCTTGAGGGGGGGTTTTAGTGTATATACTACTGTATATAATACACACTGTATAGGTTTGGTTAAGGACTCTGGAATGTCCGGTTTATTAGCTTAATTAAGATGTAATTCTTGGTTCTTATTCGGTTTAATAGTTTGTTGCAGAGTCGATGTATATAACATTTGTAACAACTCTTTTCTTCATTAATGAGAAATCTGGGTTTACATCAAGAACACTAAAACGTTCACATACAAGCAAATGCAACCAATCGATCATCTTACCAATTTTTCACAACTTTGTGTGTCCCAAAGTTGAAGATGGTGAAGGAAGATGGTAACCCAATCAAACCAAGATGTGAAATCATGGTTGATCCCAAAAGACAAAATAGAAGCAACAACAAGTGCAGCACAAGATGCTAACATCAGAAACAGAGTTTTGCATTGCATCAAATGTTAATAAATCAAGCAGAAACAGTCTCTGCAATGCATCTATTTTAACATCTCATTACCTCCTCAAGTTTTGAGACCACAAAGACGACGCATCAACGTTGGCTGTATCATAAAGTCTAATTCTCAACAACTCTCTGCAAAAAAAAAAAAAAGAAGAAAAACATTGTTTTGACAGGAACCACTCCATAACATGAATCAAACCTATTGCGATCTCCACAAGTACAGTTACACATAAGCAACAAGGACATATGCATGATAACAACAATCTGCGAAAATTTACCAGAATTAGATGCTTACTCATGATCCCAAATTTCAAATTACTTCACATATCAAGTGAAATCAGTGCGATAGAGATTCGAAAAATGAAATTAAGAACCAGGGAGAAGAGAAAACTAACCCGACGATCCAGATAACAACACCGATGAACTCGCCGGACAACGCTTTCGGCAACGATTTCGCCGTCGAGAGAGACGGCAGAAAGACGCAATTTCACTCGACACACAAATTTTGTTTTCCCTTTAGAATATTGCTAACCACTCTCAGGGTGACATGTGGCATTAAGGACGACTCACCAAAGTCGCTAATTAAAAGGAACGTTTCTCTCTTATTTCTGTATTTTAGATTTAATTTTTGACAATTAAATGCGATAATGTTGCTGTTAGATAAAAAAAAATAACCAAATATTTTCAAATAGAAATAATATAAACAATTTTCTATTTGATTATGATCAGATTTTAGTGACTTTTGGATTCACAATCTAGGTTGATTTGCCAAAGCAGAAGGTAGAGTATTAAATGGAGACAGAATTTGGAAACTTGGTGAAATAAACATCTCATATACAGTCTTGAGGAATTTACAACACCTGACATAAATGGATGACATTTTGAGCTAAAAAAAAGACCAGAGAGAAGTAGGAACAGAGAGAGGTGATGAAAATTATTTAGTTACATACAACAAGGAAAGATGAAGGAAATATCCAAGGGCTGTGTTAGACTCTTTTGATATCCTTGATTCGAATTCATGAATGACCCAAAAAGGCTCTTCTTCTTTCCTCTGATTCAGCTGCTCCCTAATATGTCTTTGTATGTGTCCTTGATTTTCTGAAACAGAGCCTCCCTGAAACACAAATGTCCTCAAGAATCTGAGTTCCATATCTCAATACTACACAAAACCAAACACAGACTAAAGCATTATGCATATATAATCATGTCATAGAGAATTGCTTGACCTGTCTGGTTTGAAGATCAGGTTCTTGTAAGTGAACCACTGCCATAGAAAAAACAATAAACCACATGTTAAGGTCCATCACACAAATGAATCAAGCAGCTAAAGAAATCTCTGAGATTGAAGCTACTTTTGAAATTCAAAACACTAACGAGACCAGCAATCCATTTGTGATATATCATTTCTCATATGGAACACTAAAATTTACATTTGTTCGGATTGAGGACTAATCCTAAATCAAAAAGTGATGGTGATGAATCATCTAAATCCTCACAACAGGTTCACTAAAGCTTGGTTCAAATTACAAAAAGACAAGATGGTAAAAGTAGTAGAGAAACTCACTCCAGTGTAACCGATGCCTACGAGCTCAAGAACACCAGGAACCAATGGAAGCCTATCAATTGCCTGTTTCACAATAGCAAATTTTGGAATCAAATAAAGGAAACTTAACACTAGCGTTTTAAAGGTGGAATGATTCTACTTGTACTAACCGAAATCATTCCAGTGGAACCCCAAAGAGCAACCACACCAGCAAATGCAAGAGAACCAATAGCATACTTGTCCTCCACTTTCTCCCACTTCAATAGAAACAAAGGAATTCAAACCATCGAAACAAGAAACAGAATCATTTTAGGGTTATGTGAAGAGTAATGATAAAGTAGGAGTTTTTACAGCTTCTTGGGCAGTCTTGACGATTTCAGGTAACTCTGTAGTGTCAGCTTCGGTAGTAGTGGCAGGAGCTTCACCTACTTCAGTAGTAGCTCTCGTCACAACGTTCCTCACAATCTTCCGACCTAAAATCAAAAACCCAATTCGCAAGTTTGCATTTTTAATCTCGAAATCGGGAAATTAAGTGAAGAAAAGGTTTCAAATTTATCAAGAGTGGAAAACGAACAGTAAGCAGAGGCTTTAGCGGCGCGGTTCTGAGACTGACTCGGAGGAGGAGGAAGCGTGGGAAGGGAAATACAGGACGGAGAAGAAGCGGAGGCTTGCCGAGAAGGAGGAGCTCTTGAATCGATGATAGTCGAAGAGGAAGAGACTGAAAGGGAAGCCATGGCTTTTGAGAGCTTAAAGCCTCTGAAGAATCTCACAGAAAAACTAAACAAATTAGAAACAATTAGGTTATTATCTAAAGATTAATGGAGAAGAAGACTTGAGAGAGAGTTTTGGGGATTGTGGAGATGGTTTCTCTGTGAGCAGTCGGAGACGATTCGACCACTCGTTTGTGTTTCCCGATCAGGATAGTGCTGACGTGGCGCACGTAGAGACGATCTTGGAGTTTTCATTGGATAGATAGAATTGGTGTTTTTTGGCTCCTTTTAATAAAATTAGGGCGCAATTCTAAATATTATTTTCATTTTATGGCTTTTTGGAAAACAGTTTCAGTCCATGTTTAATCATTCTGTAAACATATCTTTCTCTTGCTATAGTCTCCTATAATTTCCATAAATTTTTAAATAGTCATTTGGAAATACATCTCTTAAAATTTATTATAACATTTTAATCATAATCCTTCTACCATATATTTACAAAACTTTTCGCATAGGCTATAAACATATGGTTGATTCTTTTACGATAATTTTACAATCAAGATCATAAAACATGCGTGTATTGGTCTTCTAGGCTCCCATAATAATGAGAAAACCGTGTATTTTACAATCAATACACTCGTGAAAATGCTAGATAGTTACAATGAAACAAATTGATACTATGTGATATGATTAGAAACATGAAACGGGCCTATTTTTAGACAAACACATGTGGGCTTATAATTGTTGGGCCTTTCAGTTTCAGACCCATGGCATCTAGTAAGGCAAGAAGATATTTATGAACAAAAAAGTCAAACCCCAAAAGCGAGGCAAAAGGCAATGCATGAGATGAGATGATTCATAAATAAAAAAGACAGAGAGGTCAAACTTCATATACATGTATCCCAAGTAGGACCCAATTCTGTAAGAGTAGCCTAAAACGAAAGTCAAGTTCCATGCCGAGAAGACTCCAATTACATACCTCCAAACCCTTTAATTATTATATTTTCGACACTCCAGAAAACCAAGTTACGAAAGAACGTTACTTTTTTCCTTTTTGGACGTTTCGTGTTTTTATTTCAATCAGTCGAAAATCTGACGAATCGCCGCCGTTATCTCATCGGCCGATCCCAAATTGCAATCGTCTTCCATCTGACAATTAGTTAAACAAAACAAAAAAGTTTTAATCTTTTCACCAATGTCGAGGCTTTGGAAAAATGGATATTGTGTGTTTTGTAAGTACCTTGAGGTTGAAGGAATAAGAGACAGATGTATTGGTCGGAGATGTGATGTTAAGATGAAGGACATTGAATCGAAGTTTCTCGAGCAAAATGATTGATCTGAGAAGTTGTCCTTGTTTCCTCGTGCATTGAATTTTGAGATTGACGTGACTCTCTATCACTGTGGCATCGATTTTGAGTTTGCTACTTTGTTCTTCTTTAGTCGCACGCAACGTGTTCGACGAAATGTCCCTTAGATTGTTATCTTCTGGAATGTCCTCTCTGTTATCACTCTCTTGACTTGTCTTTTGTGCTTCAAGGGATTGCAAGTGTTGCTCCAGGATCTTTACGAAATCTATTGCTCCTCCTACTATTGACGCTTGGTCTCCCTATCAAAACAACAAAATTAGTAAAACGACATTTCATAAAGGCTGAAACTTTAAGTGTTTGGTTTATATACCCTTCGGATGTAGGAAGATGGAATGATGGAGCGGAGTGAGTTGAGATGAACGTTCATTTGGCGTCTGCGGTTTCGTTCAACAGCGATGTGTGTCATTCTTTGACTCTCCATCTCTTCTATGTTTTTTGTTTGTTTGGTTCTCCTTCTCTTTCTCTTTTCTCTGGTCATCAATGTTGCCAAGTTGTTGTTTTTCCGCTTGCGTCTTGAATTCACATTCTCAAGTGGGTTGAACGGAAGTTCTTGGCTTGAGATGGCTTCATTAACTCCTTCCAGAGATGGATGCTGATAGTAGTGGTTGGTTTCAGAATGGATCGGTGAATGAAACTCTGGAACTTCATGTGGGAGATAGTTTTCGAGTTCCCAAGGCTTTTCAAGTGTCTGGAGAGATAGTAGTGCTAGAAAGTTTGGGTCTTTGATGGACACAAAGGGAGAAGGGTCTTCACTTTGTTGAAGCATTTGTAGAAATGGAATTGTTGTATCTTGCAGCAAGCTCGGAGTTGAGAATTGTTCTTCCTCAAGGGCAAATCTTTGATGATCCTCCACAGATCCTTGAACTTGTAGGCTTCTTTTCACATTCACTTTTTGATCCAAAGACTGCAAGAAAAAAAACAGAGGAAGAAGGTATCTAGCAAGTGAGTGAGAGAAAGAGAAAGATGTGAAGTTGAAAAGAGAGAATGAAATTGGGTATTCTACTGTGGGTTTAGGTTAGTGGGTCAGTGTAGAGAAACAAAATTAGAATGAAAAATGGAATGTTTCAAAGAGAGGGAAACAGTTGAGAGCAGATTTGTTAGTGTTTTCGGTATAACAAACATACACAGCATTGAATGCAAACCATTCTGGACTCTTTTGGAAAGAGTAAATGCAAGTCCACATCTTTGATTACAGAATCAATAGTTGAAATAAAAGATTAGAAGAAAGAAAAAAACGAAAAACGTTCCGAAATGAGATAAGATACATTACACAGAGCTTGTTTTGTCCTTGAATACTCCTCTCCATTAGAAAGCTGAGCTCTTTTTCTTTCTCTCTCTACGACAATGATGGGAAGAAATCAATGTGAAATGAAGTAAAAACAGGAAACTTATGTAGTCACTTCTTTTTATGAAAGCTTCGGAAACTTAAATTGCTATGAAGATGTTGAAGAGAAATTGGGAAAATTGAAAATGAGATATGAGAGAGAGAGAGGAAAGAAAAAAAAAAAAAAGAGGTAAAATAAGAATCAAAGAGATGTTTTTTTGAGGACTGAAGATGAGTTGGTGGTGATGGCTGAGCAGAGCAAGAAGAGGAGAGAGAGAGAGAGAGTCTCTGACAGAAGAAAGGTCCCTCAAAGAAACATTATTGGCTATGGCAGTTTTGTCTGGCAGCGAAGACAGACAATTGTGGGGACTTTCGTTATTACACAGATGAAACAGAAGTGGAAGAAGAAGAGAGCTCCCTTTGATTTGTGTTTTCACACTATAAAGCTTTAATTTTTGTTGCAACCCAATAAATCAAAGATGAATCTTTTTGAGGTCTCTGTGTTCGTTCATCATCCCCAATTCGTTAACCCGTGAATTTTGGCTTCTTATCTGTTAGGAAGCATGTAAGTGTCGATGCCATGGCTTTAAGGGTACTAACCAGTGTTTGCCTCTAAATTATCTTTATTTTTTCCATCAGATTTATATTTATACGAGCTGTAAAAATAAACGGGAAATTTTCCCATTTTGTCCCTTACTTCTTTGCAATATTTACAGAGATCTTCGTCACTCCAGATAACTACATACATTTTGTTATCTCTTTTGAGGACAAACACGAACTCAGATTCGATCTTAATAACCTCACAAAGAAGAAACCTTATCCATGCTCTCAATTGTGGCCTCTGTTTATCTCACGTGTTACGTCTAACACAGCCAAAACAAGATCCAACACAAATTACCACGAAAACACGAATTAATTTGTCTGCATTCTGGACATCTTCATACCAGTCTAATAAGAACCAGAACGACCTACCCAAGTGCAAAAGATCTTTAACCTTTACATAGGTTATTAAGTATGATGCCTTAGAAACCTTATTAACAAATTAAGGTTTGAAGACTTTCATCTGTGAGTGTACTTGCTGATGTAACTTAAAGCTCTGGTTACTAACTCTCAGGACAAACATGACCCACTTATGACATATCAATAAAAACCCTAACAATCAATCAGATACTGTTTCTAACTCAATCACAAGTCTGTGACTCCTAGGAAGATAATGAAATCTTAAATGAAGGCAGACCTAATCTCAGAAAAGTTAAGATGACATATCAGTTCTAAGCAGTTATGTCCTTTCACCTTTTTTAAAACAAGGACAAAAAGTTTCTTCCCTGAAGAGGAATAGTGCTTACTTGTGCTCAACCAAACGATGATGACATATAACTATGAGAAAATAAACCAAATCAGAGGAACACGAGAAACTGAAAAAAGGTAGAAATTTTATTGATTTTATTGTTAATTAGAATGCTGATACAAAAACCCCTCATCATATCTTGCTTTGCTTTTAGCGCTCGATTTGTATCGTAACATGACTAATGTTGTACTCCCTGCGGATGTAATCAATTACCTTGTTGAGCACCATATCTGCATCTGCTTCTGGTCTGATATTGACATGGCAAGCCAATAGCACTTTTCCCACTGTGATTGCCCAAATGTGAAGCTCATGAACAGCCACCACTTCTTCCATTTCGAGCAAACCCTGTTCCAGCTTTGTAGCGTCAATCTCTCTGGGTGTACTCTCCATCAATACTTCTAGAATGCTTCTAATCATGTTGATGGTTGTTCCCAAAACAATAACCGAAAAGACAAGCGTGCAGATCAGATCCACTATCTTCCATTTCGGATTGTACCAAATGATAGCTCCTCCAATCATAACACCAACGCTCTGGATGGAATCCCCAAGGACATGGAGATAAGCTCCTTGGACATTGATGTTCCTCTTTCTTTTCTCTTTTTCCGCGACTTGAGTCTTTGATTTGTCCAACAATTGCTCAGTAACATCCCCGTGAGCATGGTGCTTGTCCTCTCCATGACTATGACCATGATCATGATCATGATGATGGTGATGGGTGGTAACAGTCACCCCATGGATATGGTTTCCACCGTGACTGTGATGGTCATGGCCATGGCTATGCCCATGCCCATGACTGTGACCATGATCATGCCCAAGCAGAACAGCCATTATGATGTTCACCACCAGACCAAACGCAGCAACAAGAAACATGAGGAATCCATTAACCTCACTGGTCTCGTTAACAATCCTGATAATGGCTTCATAAACCAGAATACCCGTGAGCAACCAAATGAGCTGGATAGATACAAGAGCTCCCAAAATCTCAATCCTGAAAAACCCATAAGTCTGCCTCGGTGTCGCTTCCCAACCAGCAGCCCACAAGGAGAACAAAGAGATCGCAAAGGCAGCAACGTCAGAGAGCAAATGAGCAGCATCGGTTAATATAGCCAAACTATTGGCTTTGATGCCACCAACAACTTCGACGCTCATGAACAAAAGACATAACACCACCGCGATACAAAGCTTTCGCATAGAAGCAGTGCGCTCCTCAGCATCCCCGGAAGCATTCTTAGAATCTGAAAACCCACAAGGCGCTTCTCCACAGACTTTACTTCCCCCAATCAATCTTTCTTCATCAGGTTTTCCTACACTAACCTCAACAATGTGACTATGCTGGGGACTTGAAGACTCCATCTGAAACAAAAATGTTAAGGGAATTAGACAAGAACAAAAACGCTGACGGATCTACAAGAAGTCAATATCAAAGCACACATTAGTTAGTTACCTTTATAACAAGATAGAGGAATCCCAATTCAATAAAACCACAAAAGCTTTTCGAATCTGTTTGAAGAAAAAGAAAGCAAATTTATCAACAAATACCAAATCAGAGGACGAGGACATGTATACCACTAATGAGCTACAGAAGGAGGAACTCTTCAAGCAAAAGACATACAAAGGAATTTAAAAACAAACAAGTAAACGCTTTCACACCGTATAATAATCATCATAACATAAAAGTCAAAACCCAAAAAAATACAATTAAAGAGACACATCAACAATATTGATTCAAGTTTGACCCCAACAATAATTAAATTACTGTATAAGAGAATCAAAGCGTCCCAATCAGACCAGTTCCCAGATGTCAGAGTCAAAAAGTGAAGAATCTAGAAACCCTAACACAGCGATGCATCGGCAAAAGAACTGATTCACAAGCCCTCGACACAATAATAATAAGACCAATTCAAGAAAACAAAGTTAGATTGTGGAGAAACCCTAAAAACGTGGCGGCGTGAGGTAAAAGGGGTCAGAAGGCCGTAACAATCGAAAGCTCTAATACATAGCTAATAAAAGAAAAAAACTCACCAGAAGAGAGACGAGATTCAAGTTGGTGATTGGGGAATGAATAATAAGAATGGAATATTCAGTTGTCGAAGAGCATCTGTGGAGCTCGCTACTCGCTAGGGCGGCCAAAAGGAGAAAAAAAGGTAAATTTAAATATCGGCGAGCACCGATTTCACGAGATCCACCTACCTTTTTTGGGTCCCTTTTCTCTCTTATCTCTCCATCTCCCTGGCGGAGGACATCTTCTTGGACGGTAAACATCACCGACACGTGTCCTTTATCTATGGACCGTAATGTTTACCCCTTCTCAATCAAATGTCAATTACAATGATTGGTCTTCTTACCGGCCAGATTTTGAATTTCAAACCAATCAATCGAGTGGCTCTTTACCGGTTAGAGTAAGTGGTTCACAGATGCGGTTTAGCTTAAATAATTGGGTTTTGGTTTTCCACAGTTACAAATTACTATAGTATATCTTTTTCTGGGATCTTTATTTTATTTTATTTTATCTTCTGATGAATCTACCAAAAAAAAGGTACATAATTTGAATTAAACAAAAAAAAGTCTCGTCCAAATCATATATGGTCTTCCTGGAAAGTGGAAGCACCATTTAGCAGAATTTTTGAATAAAAAAACATTCCTAACGCTGTTTCAACATAGCGCAATTGGAATTACAGTTTTAGCTAGCCTGATCTTTTGCAGAAATATATACACAAGTTATCCTAATTTCTCAGATTAGCTGACAAGCAACCAATCAAATACAAAAAACACACCAAAGATAGCAGCAAATCTAAATAAGTTTATATATTATTATAAAAGAAATCGAGGGAGAGTGTTCGTTGTGCTTCTTCAGGCTTTAGTAGACGAGTCTGAATTGACAGCCCGCACGAACTGGCCTTTCACTCGTGGACGCTCTTCTGCTAGCTTCTTCCTGCTCTGGTATCGAACCTGTAATCCATTTTTATACATCTCCATTCAATCAGTTTGCTCCATTCACACTCTCTTATCATCAAGAATCCATAGCTTGTGGGTCGCTTACCTTTTTATCAAAGCATCGATCTTTCCTCTTCAACCGGAACTTCATCAATGCAGCTTCTCTCTGACTCCTACTCCAACGTTGTTTCACACTTTCTTCTTCCTTTGGTTTCTCTGTGCTGCTACTTTGTCCTGCAATCCCCTCGTTGGTGTTGCTAGTGCTTTGGGATCCAACTTCTACTTCCTTGCCAGCTGCTTTTAGACGATTTGATTCTACCGGAAAGGGGGAATCTTGTGCATGTTGCACTTGCTTTGCATCCGTAACCGCAGATTGAAGAACTTGGTTACGGAAGCTTAACTCGTTCTGTCCACATTGTCCGCTTATGCTTGATGATCCAATATTCTCCTGGTTGCTGCTCGTTGTGGCGCTTCCTTGATCAGATCTTACTTTTCTTAACTTTTCATGGGATTCCGTAGGTGTCTTTGGCTCACCTGAACTACTCGCCTCTACAGCAACGTCGGCTTTCTCTGCTGGCTTGCTATTCTCAAACCTGCAAGTCAAATAGAGTAAATGATCAATACACTAGTCAAAATATTTGACACATTTCTTTTTTCTTCAAGCAAGCGAAGAGACAAACCTTGAAAAGGCTGATGCATCAGAGAGGCTAAGCTTTTGATGTTTGCTTTCACCTTGGTTCTCCAAACTAGAGCAAGATCTTTTCAGAGAAAGTTTAAGCTCTGGACCAACATACTCTTCATGACTGTTGTCGCCGTAGACGCACTCAGGCCGTTTGTCAATTCCACCAATCAAATCCATTGTCACATCAAAAGATTCAAGCTTTTTGTCATTTCTACCAGAATCTTTAAACTCGTCTCTTTCATCAACTGATTTGGCATTCTCCATTAGCTTATTGTGACCGTTGTAGCTAATAGCCTGCATGTACAAAATATCAGCTTCTATTGAAATGAGATAAACAAGAGGTCTGGAAAAGTGACAATATAATGCAATCTCAAGATGAAGACGTCACAGCAACAACTCATACAAAAAATAACCAAAACATAGAGATTGTATCATGTAACAAGTCGTTGGTGACACATATACCTGAGCACCACTTCCTTGATCGGAATGATATCTGGAATCTGCACTAGTTTCATCAGTATCTTCAAGATTCTGCTGTGAAGTTGGTAAGCTTTGAGCAAGAGCAGTAGGATCATTACGCAACTGTGATTCATAACCAAAAACACAATAAGTCTTTCAAGCTTCACCATAAGGAAACAAAATTCAAAACACCAAAAAAGGAAAATAACTTACAGTAAGTCTTCTCCAGACATGCTGCCACAGATTTTTCAACTCGTTTTTCCTCATGGGTTTAATTAAATAATCAGCAGCACCTCTGAGCATACACTTCAACACCATTTTTATCGAATCTTGCGAAGACATCACTAAGACAAACAAACAAAAAGCATGAGAACACAAAAAACTCGTAAGAGGCGTTTTGAGAGGTATAAAGGACTTTGAGGATCACCATCGTACTTATGACAGGAATGTTCTTGCAAGCTTCATGCTCCATAACCAAAGCAAGTAGAG
This sequence comes from Erysimum cheiranthoides, assembly GCA_011420285.2. Classification (NCBI taxonomy): domain Eukaryota; kingdom Viridiplantae; phylum Streptophyta; class Magnoliopsida; order Brassicales; family Brassicaceae; genus Erysimum; species Erysimum cheiranthoides. Next base: position 19,368,740 of record CM022182.2, on the reverse strand, counting down.
CAAAACCAGATATAGATGGCAAATCAAGCTCCGTTAGTATAAGATCAATGTTATGTGATTTCTCCTTAAGAATCTCCCACGCAGCTAAACCATCGGAAACAGCTACAACTGTATTGAATCAGAAAGCAGGAAATCGAGTTTAATTTCACAGATCAAACACATATCTCAGAAATCAATACATAAAAAAAAAAAACTTTAATATAAAGGAAATGAAAGAAAAGATCAATCGACCTTTGTAACAGCATTTACGAAGAAGAGCAGAGATGATTTGACGAGTAGAATCATCAGATTCAACTAACAAAACCCTAAGCACCGTTTTAGGCAAATACTTCTCCCACTGAACAATTTCCGATGACTTGCCTCTGTTCTTCATCATCTCCGTACCATCATCACTACTTAAAACCACAATCTCCCCCATAGATCGGAACTCAAAACAAACAAATTACAGAACTTGGTAACAGCAACAAAAGTCAAAACAACACAAACAAACGGAACAAAACGAGATTTTTAGATCTTAATCCGCCGAGAAAATCGTTTCGGATAAAAGATTGAAGGAGAGAGAAAATATCAGATGTTGTAGTGAAGAAGAAGAAGAAGGAAGAAGAAAGTTTTGTTTTGGTATCTTTGGATCACAACCGCTCAAATCGCGAAAATATCTTCCCTGAGAAAGAAGAAGACTTGTATTGCTCAGAAGCAAAGCGAAAAATAGAAATAAACAATTTCGGGAAATCTAATTAACGGTGAACAATAAGGCGGGCCTTCACCGGGCTGACGTGGCTTAATATAAGCCATTGTTTTGATTTTCTCTGTATCACGGCTGATTCGGTGGAGGTAGTCCTCTGCTTCGCAGGTCCACAGTACACGTGTCAGTTACCTAATAGCTCTATGGACGTGAAGATATTCGTCTTAGTACGATCTAGTGGTCATGTGGATGACACGTGGGTGTCTAGTTTATTTCTGTGGCTAACTTTGATTTAGAGATTTTTGGTTCTCTTTAAATTTTAAAAGTAGATTTTTTTTTTTTTTCAGCTGCTCTAAACCTCTATGTATATCATTCAAACTGGATGGCCTTTTTTTTTTTTCCTTTTTCAAAAAGCTAATTAGATAAAAAATTTATTATTTTTTCAGTTGGGAATTAACAATTCAATTACTTTCAATATTAAATGCCACTAGCATTAATTAAATCAAACTCGGTAGTGGCTGTGTATTTTTCGACCTCAAATGAAAAAATGGAAATTTTAAATAACTTTTTTATAGAATAAATTTCTCTGTATCCGAAAGGATTCTAGAACTATCTATTAACTTTGCTTTGCGTAGGAAAAATGTCCCATCAAATTAATAAAGAAAAATATATATGGATCAATGATATGGACAATTAATAAGTAATAAACAACTTACCATATGCTTGCGTGTTTACATATGAAAGGCTATAAGCTTTTTATGGCCAGCTTGGTTACACATATGTAGTAAGAGTTAATGGGCTTTGTATAGTAATATCAGGTCCTAGATTAACTAAGGCCCATCACTTTTGTATACTTGTGTGCTCTCTAACATTCTAATTTCTAAATCATGCTTTGATTGGTGAAACTGAAACCTTAGTCTGATGTCACATAATTTTTTTTGTCTCACTAGTCTCTAATCTTATTTTCATTGGTTTTTTTAACTCATCCAACCAATTTTGCATTGTACTTTTCACTGGAAAATCTGCAACAACAGATTTTTTAAATATCCGTAAGAGTTTCAGATTTTTGTTGTCCATTTTCTCTTTATAAATGCAGACAAAGACAATTTTCATATGTTCCTTCTGCTTATACTCTCACAAAAGTCAAAAAAAGGTATAATGATATAACTGTTTTTGGCTATATATACAAAGACTGTTGGCTTTATTTTTTAAACAAATTAAAAAATAAGAAGAATTGTGAAATATTTATCCATAGATGGAGAAAAAGATCCGTTTATTCCAACGGTCTTTTGACCGGTACTTTTGTCTTCATAAGATCCCCTTTGGAATCCAAAGACAATAATCATTTTACTCTCACAACCGTTAAAACAAAATGATCATGCAAATTCAAATTACTTATAAAAAGGTTAAATTTTAAATAAATTAAAAAGTACTAGAAAATTCCGTGTGAAAGCGAACGATGAACGGATCTGGGGTTTCACTTTCCCCGGAACGAACCAGATTAAAGAAAGATCTTATAATCAAAAAGTAATAATCATGATTAACAAACAAATAAGAACAAGCAATGTGATTAAATTATAACAATTTCAAGAATTACAAATGTGAATAAAAGGGATTTCAAGCTTATCCGAAGCTTAAAAATCCAGTTTGGGTTCAAAAGAAGACATAAAACAATTCTTTTGAACCTGAAAAATAAAATCCCCAAATGAATGTAATCTGATCTGATGATGCTTTCTGCATCGATCCAAGTTTTTTAAAGAATCTCAAAAAAAAAGCCACCAATGCCTTCTCTTGATTCTTTGACCTAAAAATGCAATATGAATCTTGAAACAAAAAAAAAAAACAAAGAATGTGATGATTGGTTTCTTCTTCTTCCTCCTCCTCCTCCTCCTAAGTACTAATTAAGATTCTAGAATCCTAAAGACGATGAATGAATGTTTCTAGATCGTTGTTGGAGAGATTGATGATGAGTTAGTGTACAATGAAGTGTGTCCCTTGCTCTGGCTATTGTAGTAGTACTGAATCAATCCTCTATCTTGATGGTTGATGTTGTAACTGCTTCGTGACCATCTTTGGTGCTAGCTTCAGCTGCTGCATTCTTTGTCGCTGTAGTAATAACTACTGTTTTTGTTTTTGTTGTTGCAGCTAATACACAAGAAAACAAACAATCAAGAATCAACAACCAATGATGATTCAGTCAAATGGGTTTGATTCAGTTTGAGTTGTGAAATCAAACCTGAGGTGGAAGTTGAAGAGGATGGTGATGAAGATGATGGTAATGATAGAGCTAAAGAGGTCGGGAGGGAGAGGATTGGAGGCGGAGGCTGCTGAGAGCTGAATTGCTGCTGAGAACTGAAGTGTTGCTGTTGATGAGGCAAGTAAGGATATTGCAACAGAGGAGGAGGAGGAGGAGCAGTGTATTGAAAGCTGAAACCTTGATGATGTTGAGCTTGAGCTTGATTGCTACTTTGTGCTGCATTGTACTGAGCATAGAAAGGATAATAACCATGGAAGATTCCTGTTGATCCTGACGATGGATGTCCCATATATGGCGAAAATTGCTGTCCTCCGTAGAGATGGTGATTGTAGTAGTTCTGCCACAAGTTAAAAACATTCATTACAACTTCAAGATTATTCAGTGATATGGGAACCTTGGGAAAGATGAATGAAATTAAACTAACCATTGGGTACATTCCTTCTTGAGAATAACCAGAAAACCTGTAGAAACACAGACATTTTAGGGTTTGTTACCAAAAAACCCACTTTCAGATTGTTGTTCATGAGATGATTCTGCTTACCCATAAGTAGAGTAAGGAAATGGGATTTGACCAGTGTGTTGTTGCTGTTGATGCACAAAAGCAGAGGAAGAAGAAGAGCCTCGAAACTGGGGGGAAGGAGCAACTAATCCCACTCCTGATCCTGGTGATCTGAATCTACCTGTTCCTGCAAATCAAGTTTCCTCAAAAGAATCACTAAACAAGTCTCCACTCCTTCACGTGTTAATCAAGTAACAAGATCCTAAGCTAGTTCCCATTGCATTCTAGAGAGGAGGGAAAGATAAAGAGAGTAAGAAACCATGTCTTGGAGAAGTAGGAGGACGAGGTTTTTGAGCACCAAGACAAGCAAGATTGCAATTAGCTCTTCTTCCATCAATCACAGGATTCATATTCTGACAAGCTCTCGTCGCTGCATCCGCTTCCTTAAACGTCACCTGATCAATCAAAACCGAGTTTAGGAGAAAAGGGAAACTTTATCTAAGAAAGAGAAACGAAGAAGGAGAGAGAAGAAGAAGAACATACAAATCCATATCCTTTGGATCTTCCAGTGTTCTTGTCAGTAATGACGACTGCTTCAACGATTTCACCAAACTGTTCAAAGTAACGTCTCATTGTATCTCTCTGCGTCTCCCACGCTAATCCTCCCACGAAGATTTTCGTCAACTTGGTATCGTTCGTACTACTATTATTATTATTAATACCTCCTTCCATCTGAAATTGTCTCTGCTGAGCCATCTGATTACTTTTTCCCCAATTCACAAACCCTAATTCACATCAAAGTTTCAGTCTTTCTCTCTCTCTCTCTGGCTTTCTTAATGCCAAAAAAAAACCCGAAATTTCGATTACAAAAAAGAAAAAAAATGTAACTTTTCCTCTCCCAACAAGAGAAAAAAACGATACACACAAAACAAAAAAAGATTAAAACTTTGTACCTAAAGAGTGAAACAATAGAGGAAGAGAGAAAACTCTGTTTTAGTTGATTGAAGGAAAAGAAAAAGAGAGAAACCAATGGAGGAAGACAAGAAAGCTGCTAGTGGGAACCCACGACAATGGCTATAAGAGAGAGAGAGAGAGAGAGAGAGAGAGAGAACCAATTGAAATAAGTATGAGGAAAAGCCAGAGACCCAATTTTACCTTTTTCGCTGTATTTATATATATGCGTGTGTGTATATATGTATATCTTGTGTTGGGTCCGCTGCATAAACATTTGCTTCGCTGTCTTCAACCTCCTCTCTTGAAATCTGCTATTTCTTGATAAATAAAACTTTTTATTATTTTTAAATCAAAAACCCAAACTTTGACCGTTCGTCTTCAACAAATAAATAAAAAAAATAACGGTGATTAAAAAGTTTTATATCTTATTTTACAAAAAAAAGTTTATAGTACTATCTATCTTTTTTTTCTTCTGATCGATTCGTCTCTCTCTATACATAAAAGAATAATCTAGTGATTTTCTGCCCAATTTTATACTAGAAAAGGGTTTTCCAATTATTTTGGTTTATTTGCATTACTTTACATTCTTTGGATAGCTAGATAAAAAAAAAAAAACGAAATTTATAGGGTTTTATTTATTTATTTATAGGTATTGGTATAATGTAACACTATGAATATATTTTTTTTTTTTGGTGGGTCTTGACTTTGGCACAACCTTCTAAATTCCTTCTTTTCTTTTTTTTCTTCCAATTTTTGGATGCTTTCTATTTTTGAAATTTTTAACAAGAAATTCTTTATCATAAAACATTGAGATAATTATAATAGTAGGGCAGACCTGGTTTTAACACAGAGAAGCCAGGTTGTCTTCCTCAAAAACATTTGCAGAATTGCCCTTCTCAGATATTTTAAAATATTATCCCTGTTAGTACTACTTTCTTTTTTATTCGATCAGAGCCGTCAAATGTATCATGTGTCACTATTTACTAACTATTAAGTACTAACGGTAATTGTTGAAATATATGCATTTTTCTCTTTTAATATTAGTATAATCTAAGATATTTATTTATATACTTATTCAAATGGAGTATTGTTGAAAACTCTCAACGAACGACAATTGTAATGAATTTTTTAGCTTTGATGAAAAATTATTACAGAAACTCTCAACGAGATCGATGCTTCTTGCCAATCATTAGCCGTTTTATATTTTCTTGGACATTAGCCGTTTTCTGAACTAGAAGCATTCTGAAAGAAAAAAAAAAAAAGATTTTGCTAAAATTAGAGGCAAAATCTATAAAATGTACCATTGTATAGTACTTAGAAAATAAAATAATTTTCAGACAAGATCGTAAATTAAAGCAGCGAATATTACAAAGTTAGAAAATGAAAAAAAAATTATGAAAAAAAATAATGAAATTTACAAGTATTGTGATTTGTACAACACATGCGTTGTCAGATCAAGGTGTAAAAGTCAATACAACATTTGAGAATTTGGCAGCTCAAATCTCTATTATTTTCCTTAACAACATCCATCAGTGATTATTCACATTCAAAATAAATATTTCGATAGCTTTATTTGGCACCCAATTAATTACATTCGCGTTAATTACGATTGCCGAATCCTGTATTTCTCTTTTAAAGCCGTTCCACATCTCTTTGATTTTGTGGCACGTCTACTACGTTGGTTTTGGAATGTAAATATTCACTTTTAAATGTATATTTTCATACTGTATAAAAAAGTGTAGATATGAGTTAGTATTTGATGATGGATAGTGTCGCACTGATAAATCCACATGAAGGCTGCAAGATACAGGCAGGCATGCACATGTTTATGCTCAGCCACTTTCCAATATTATTTTTAAAAAGACCTATAATTAATATTTGATCTTTCTCCACTTGCACAAGATGACCGTTGGATGGATCGCACTTTTTCATCCAACGGTGTATATCGTAAGACTTTACCACGCGTACGTGGTCCCGCGTGCATGGGATCATTGATCTGAGTGATGTTTATTACAGTACAAAAGAGTTTATTGACGCGTGGCGTGTCCAGCGATTTTGTTTCCTTAAAGTCTGAAATCCGTTATAAACGCTGTTGATTGGTTTGTTGTGTCGTGGCGTATGAACGTGACAGCGAATGATACGGATTCCGTTATTTTGACCGTCAACGTTTCTCTGTTGCCACGTGGTGGAATATTCGTTGGCAACTGGGACTTTATTAAAAAAGGGAAAAAATCATTTTATCAGAAAGGAAAATACTGTATTTTTTACTACGAGCTTGAGACTTGAGTTGAGCCAAAAAAAGAAAATAAAACTAGTACGAGCTTGTTGTCCTTGAAAAGAAGCAATACTATTTTCTGGGCTTTAAGTACATCTTGAAACCCATTAAAAAAGATCTACACTGTATGCATGTGTTACACTAGGCCCATTCGTTAAATACCCGTTATAAATTATTAATATTTCGTTTCGTAAGAAGTTATTAGAGTTTTATTCTGTTCAGATAGTTCAAATTTAGTAAAGCCATAACTGAATTAAAATAATGAATAATTAAGTGTAGCTACTAGCTAGTTAGAAACTTAGAACCAAAGCCGAAGAATTCTATTTGTACACAATGGAGGTAACGGAGTGTCAAATTTTTTTATGCCTTGATTCAGATTTTTTTTTTTAACTGAGAAATTTCATATCTTTGGAAAGTATATATTATTGGACCAGCAACAACCAAAATTTTTGTAATTATTAAAAATTTCTTCCGTAAATGTAATTAGAACTTGACTTCAAATCAATATGTATTGAATCAGTATCTTTTTTTAACTAGTTTAGCTAAATATATATTCCGATAATTTAACTTTTTTTTTTTTTTTTTTTGGGCAAAACCCGATAATTTAACTATTTATAACGACCTGCTTAATATAAGAATTGACCGTTAATATACACAAATATAGTAGTACGTACAATTAATTTCACTTGTTAGATATATCTACAATGAAACATTGGTTCTAATAGCTTCTATATGTTTTTACAAAATTAGACAATGAAACATAGCTTCTAATTTTGATACTAAAGCATTCAGATATCTAACATGTGCCTAACACTATAAGTCGAAAGATATCAACTTCCATGAAATGTACATTCTGATTCCATCATTAACGATTCACGCCTTAACCGAAATTAGCAGACCGCTGTGCCCTAGCTTAGGACACCTAGTTATATAAAAGATTGCTATATTTTGCCAGCATATAGGGACACAATCATCACGAAGAGACAAATCTTATGTAACCATCGATTGGGTGATCATGTAAAAAACAAGATATGCGTCATACAATAGGCTGAAAACATTATACTATAGCTTTAATTTAAATATCAATATTTGAATGCATGGTTTGCAATGCATAATGTACGTATATATGTATTACAAAAAAATAAAAAAAATACAGCAATTCGACCATGCATGGTTTAAAACTAAAGTTAAATAATCGTATATTTCTTTTTAAAAGATACGCACCTGATCCTCTCATGCATGCAATTAATTAAATATAAATACGTGTTAGTCAAGAGATACCAATGAGTAGAAGAACACAAATATAAGACGACAAATATTTCACTAAAAATCTAACAATGATTCGGAATCACGTATTCAAGCAGCATCACCAACCAGCAAATGTTGAAAGGTAATGAGATTTTCTTATTTATAAAACAGTTCTTTTTCTTTTTTTTTACAGCATTTGTAAAATCAAAACAGTTAATAATGACAACTGTCATGTAGCAGTAATATACAATCTATATATAATAATATTATAAAAGATCAACAGTTTAGATTGAAAAATATACATATTAATACAAAATAACAGAAATTTCGATAATCATTAGGACAAGGTTTTTCATCTCGTTTTATTTTTAACTATAGCACATTTAGTTGACTGAAAGTATTACTTTCTCTTAACCCTTCAAAAGCTTTTGGTATAATTTATATTGAGAAATATGAAAATATTTGATAGTATTTTAACATAATATTCATCAAGGGTAAGCTTTCATGGGTTTACTGTTTGATTATTAATTTATCATCCTATTGATGACATGACTCACATGATTTTTTTTTGATAACCCAGGTTTCCTAACGCTCGCCGACAGAGTAAGGGTCCACGTGTTTGCACCGCTATCGGTTTTTCGACAGAGCAAGGGTCCACGTGTTTGCACCGCTATCGGTTCGCTCAGACTAGCCACGTGGGCGGTCAAATTGCTCTCCACGTGTCGGCTCCTGAAACGCTGCAGCCCGTATGTGAATACCGCAGTGGCCGTGCCTCGAACCCTGGTGGCGAAAGTCACAGCTGTGACCCCTCACATGATGTTATAGAAATAGAAATAACAATAGGTCTTTTAGTGTTTACCTTTTCGAAATAAGTTAATATATAGAACAATACTTGACGCCAGGAGAAAATAATAATATTAGGAGAGTTTTAAAAATTTTCAACTATACAACACTCAATCATTGACTGAAATTGTTCTTTACCCTTAGATTGGGTTTGGCCGTTTGGGTAAATTCTATATAAACGACAAAAATAGAAAATACACCTTCTAAATTTATAATATCATCATAATATTCAAGGGTTTATGCGTTCACATATGTTTTGACTGTTTTAATTTTAGTTTATAAATACGAGGTTAAAAATAGAAATTAATTAAGCATCTTTTTATGTGCAGTATAATCTGAAGAAAATATTTGAAAATTAAGTTTTTCTATTTGCATTTCGTGCTAATAACAAATATAAATTGCGTTAAAAAGACGTCCCATTGTTTCTTTTTTTTTCATAATTTCAAGTTACTTAGTTGTATTATACATATTATACGAGATCCTGGAATTTTAACGACAATATCAAATAAAAGAATATTATCGTTTTAGGCAACGGTAGGTATTAGCTACGTATATGCATTTGAGATGAATACGTTATAAAATGACAGTTCATCCATCCAATTTACATATTATATTTTCCCCCAACGATTAGCTCCCCGTATTGTTCCCTTTATTTATTCACTTATTTTATGTATGTATGTGTGTGTGTGTTTTGTTTTGGGTTTACCCTATATATAAATTATACAAATTTGTACGGTCCTCTTTAAAAATCCGCCATTAAACAACAAATTTCACAAAATTAACGCAAAAAACATCATTTGTTTGTTTAATCATTATGTTAATGTCTATGCATGGCTTTTTATCTATTGTATGCATGTTTTTATTTTATAGATATCTTCTCATGCATGTCTGTATATGATCTTGAGATAGACGTATACCAAATTTAAATTCATATTATGCAAATTCTTGTACATAGTACACGGTGTAAGTCTAAATTGTAGTTGATCTTGTTACATGTATGAAGGGCCAAAGGCCTCAAAAGAAAATACATATTAAATTTTTTAGTTAACGCATTATTTCAATGAGAATATTTCAGGCAGTATGTAGTTAGATATATTGGTCGGGTTAGGAAAGGTAAATATACTGATATACATACAGTACTTAAAAAGTTTGAACTAATTGATCTTTTTTCGTGCTACAGTTTTAAAACATAAATAAGAATATCAGCTTTTTCGTAGAGCTTTTTATTTTACATCCTTTTTTTTTTTTGTAGACCGTTAGAAATCAAATATACCTACAAGTCTACAACATGCCTAAGACATTCATAAAACTTCTCAAGCTCTGAGACAAAGGTTATAACTTTGTCAGGTTAATTAATTTTGGGCAACAGCTCCTCTTGTAATTCTTCTGATACAAAATTTCCTACGAAAAGTTTCCTTTGGTATATCGGCTCGTTGAGCATCTCTTTTCTCTCACGACCTATAAAAATTAAACCTCCTCCAATATGATCTAGATAGTTCCTCCGACTTGTTCTGAAAGCAGAAAATCTCTACGTTAATTAGTTAACCTGATCAACTAGGTAGAGTGGGAAGCTGGTCAATATATGCTCTCCTCTTCCATTGTAGGTGGTGTTTGGAATACTTTAAGGACCAGCGGAAAACGATATAAATTAGGGTCTTTGGTTTGGATTAATTAGGCAGCGTCCCAAGATGTCAAACTTTTACTCCACATGAAATAAATTACTGCGATGAGTCTGAATGTTAAGTTCATCTTGCCTGCTCCGCAACCAGTTTCCATGAAGTAGAAACAATATGTACTTTAGTTGTCAGTTCTCTTTTTAATCTCTTTTTAAATGTAGAAGACAGTCTTCCACATACTTCAATCGATTAGCTTAATAATTAAAAATGCATTTTATCCCAACAAAAGTTGTAACCATTTTTTTTTACTACTGTAAAAAGCCTCAATTTTTATACCTTTTTTGTTTAGCTTAATTTTCTCCAAGAAAATAGAAAATTTATGTTATAAACTAAATTTTGGAAGTATTAATTCCATGTTAAAAATCGATGTTAACTAAACACTCCTCTTGTTGACGCAGAAAAAAAAAAACACTCCTCGAAAAAAAGAATTGTTAAACAAAACCATTTTTGAAAAAAATATTATAAGCTACACGTGGATGTCGTGAAAGGGTCCAAAATCTATATATAGAACTACAGAAGTGCCCCTCGCCATTAAAGAAAACGGAGCGTGGAGTCATGACGTCTCACCATTAAGGCTTAACAAATTTTGACGAAAATTCACCAAACTAAGATTGCTTCCCATGCAAACTTTCTTTATCTTCTAGAGAGTTTCTAATTTTATTTTTCGATTATTTTAACACAAGATTTCGATCAATTTCTTTCATTATTTATTTATCCGTCACCAAATATTTCTGTGTATCTATATCTTTTACCATAAACTAATAATTACTCTGTAGACTGTATAAATGTTAGAGTCAAACCAACGTCCCACATCGGAAGTTTAGACAGAAAGTGTCTAATATATAAGTAGTGTCCAACTCCAACTAGTATGAGGCCTTTTGGGAAGGAGCCCAAAAGTAAATTCGTGCGGGCTTGGCCCAAAGCGGACAATATCATACTATTGAAAATTGGATTAGTTACGTTGGACTTGAAAAATTCAACAATAAAATCTTTTCAGTAATATAACACAAAATTTCATATTTTCTTTTTCTGTTTTTATGTACTCTTACCACGAAAACATGCAAGGCTGTTAGATGTTAGAATATGATATAATAGTAGCAGAAAAAAATAGTTTGGATATGAAAAGTATGGTTTGGAATTAAAAGAAAAACAATACTGTAATCAAGTAGATAATTGAATATTTCGGGGCGTTAATATGTACACTTACAATGGGCGCGTGTCGTGTCGTTGTGTACGTACAGGTATGTATAATATGCATAATGCATGTGATAGTTTTATGACATCAATTTGTAAGCCAATAATTGACATAGGCATCAATGAAAACTACAATACTTAACGTGCCCATGGAAAAAAACACCAACACTATATACGTAATAACTGATCATGATATAATGATATCTAGATCGGTGACTGTAGTTTAATAGTAAAAACTAGAAACTTAAATAACTTTTTTTAAAAAATTATAAAGACCAAAACATGTAATTTAGTTATTTGTATTAGTGTTGTATACAGTTGGATCATTACCTTGATTTAAACCTTTACTAGATGCTGACAAAAATGATAATGCATTATATTTTAAAAACTATTATTGGTGAGTGCAATGAATTTAGAAATATAAGCAAAATCATGTGTTAGTTAATCATAAATTTGAAAAGCTTAATTAAAACTATGTGTTAATCATTATATTCTGTGATTTTTTCAATGCAGATTAACACCAAACTTTATTCAATATTAAGATTAGCACCAGAATTTGATTTTGAATTATCAATGACGGATTCACAAAAACTGAGAAAAACATCAATAGATTCGATGGATTCCAAAATAGATCAAACTTGTGCTACATTTACTTTTAAACGGTGTTGATGTGGGTTGACATGATGCTAATGGTACGCGTAAACATATTTACAATGAAGAAAACGAGTATCAAATATTATCAATCAAACATATGGAATGTACAAAAACCCATAAACTCTATAAAAATAGAATTAAGATTCTGAAAGCAAACCTACTTCTTCATTTTTTTTTTCTTTTATTATTATTGTTATATTTTAGTCTAGAAACTTATTTATCATAATTAATCTGAGAAGAGGGTGGGTTTTAGAAACAACACAAATTTCTTTTATTTAATTCTTATACTTTCTTTTTGTGAATATTATTAAAAAATTCCATACATACATGATTTTAAAATATATTTCTTCTATATATCTATTTATCTCCGTATTTAATGATACATAGTTACATTTAAAATAGAAACAACCTTTATCAAACAAAACTATTACAAAACGAATCGTATTGGCTACTGTAAATCTCTACAGGTTTTTATAGTAGTTAGAAATTTGCGCAACCAATAAACACATGGACTACACACAAAAAAAGTTGGGTGCGATGTCATTAGTCAAGCTAAAAAAATAATGATTAAAAGCATGGAATTCCGGAATCGCAACAAAATGATTCTGTGTTTAGACAATTGCAGAAAGGCCTCTTAACTAATCTTAAATAAAGTCTTAGTTTCAACCACATTAACACTCCTTAGCTCCATTAATTTTGTTTTCTTAATTACGTTTCTACAGAATCTACACAATAAGTATACGTACTTACACATACAATTCTACAGTTAAAGTGATAAACTACGTGGCTTTTGACGTCATCGTTACCTTTCTATCGTCTCACCTTTATATAGTGACTCTAAGAGAATGTAACAACCAACTGCAAAGGATTGAAAAAAAGAAAAGCAAAAAGAGAATTATTTAGAATATATAATATAAAAATACTATAAGAATCAGTGGAATACTGAGAAAAATCTTATAACTGTAAAAGATATGGAATATTGTCGACTTGATATGCTCTCATATTAGATATTTTAGAGAAGAAAAAAATTGTGAATTTGAATTTTCTATGCAGCATGTACATAAATCTTAGTATAACTTACACTTATTGATTAGATTCATAAGAAATGAAACAGCTAATAATTAATGATAGATGTAGAGTTAGATTAGATGTTGCATAAAAATTCCTTAATATATATAAAATGTAAAACATCTTATAACATTATGAGAAGGAGAAAATATATATATATATATATATATATATATTTTAGAAAAGAGAACAAATCCTAAGTATGGAAGATTGGGTTCGATTAATCCCACTTTTTCTAGTAGTTATAAATTTATTTATGTCTCATTTTTTTTTTTAAAACAAAAACTTGGAAATGAACTGCTAGATGAAAATATCAAAATTTTGTCCAAACAACGTTCATTTAGATCTTGTCACACCGTTTATTTCATTCATTTTGCACTAACCATACTGTTTTATATATTTGTCCTTTTTTTTGGTTTTGTTAAAGATTATATATATCTGTACTTTCGCCGTTTAGACATTATTACTTGAATGCTATGACTACAAATCATCTCCAACGATGGAGCAAAAATTTGAAATATAAATTAAATAAATGTAACTCTATAGCTAAGAATACTGAAATCGATTGTTAAGCCTATTTCAGACGGGACAGGAACACTCATATTACCCAACTCCATCGTCACTAGAACACAGATCCTTTGGGGCATTATTTTCCACTTTCTCTCGGAGATAATTTGCTATATTTAACATATTCACACATACACACACATATACAGACATTACACAATATTATAAATATATAACTCTTCGTCACATCCTAGAAAAAACACTCTTTGTCACATCAACTATTTTGTTAGTAATGATCAACCTTTTATTTTAAATAACAAAAAACTTTTGTAGTGAAACATTTTTTTTTTTTTTTTTTTTTTTGTAGTGAAACATTTTTTATAGATGAAAAAAGCCACATCTTCCGGAGGGAAACTTTTTAACACACCTTATTTCGGCTTTATTTTTTAAATACAGTGTGTGCATATAAATAGAGGGCACATTTATAATATTAAGAAATAAGAAGAGAAAACGAGAGAAGAAGACGAATGTATTACTGTTAAGATGTGTGGGTTGTTAATTTGTTTAAAGGGAGCTTTTCTATAGAGATTTTTAAGGTCAAGGGTCATCGTTACGATGTGGGCTTGCTTCCTACAATCTAGTTGCCTTATGGGCCCTACTCTTTTTCTTTCGGATAACTACATCACCTTTTTTTTTTTCCGACAACTATATCATCTTTTATGTTTTTCTCAATAATTATTTACTGGTTGTAAATGTAAAAATACACAAATTAGGGATTTTCTATGAATAAGATAATAATCAAGATAGATTCTTAATAGTTGACAAAAAAAAAAGACTTTTAATAAGCTTTGAGTTATTGATTTAGATGTTTAAGTAGATTTTTAATAGTGACTTTTAATAAGCTTTGAGTTCCTTATTTCGGTAAATGTTTAAGTAGATTTTTAATAGTTTTATAAAATAATGATAATTATAATTTTTTTTTCTACAACATAGATTACACATATTTAAATCTGAATAATAATATATCGATAGCAGAAACAATTATCATGCATGTTCTTGTCATATTTGATGATTTTAAGTTCTTTATAAGATACGTGGAATTAAAATCACTATAATGAGGCTCATGTTGTAATTTTTAAACTAACTAATGACAACAAAATAGCATAACTATTTGAAACCAGACGCCAAAAAATGTTGAAACTAATAATTGTGAAAAAGAACAAAAGAATAATAATCATTCATAATTGACAAGTGAAATTAAAATTGCTTTGATGAGGATTATATTTTAATTTTCAAACTAATTAATGAAAACAAATTGAAAAGCTTATGAAAAGAGTTGAATTTAATAATTGATAAAAAAACAAAAAAAGGTGTACAAGAGAGACACATGCGTTTTCCTCATGCATCTTGTTTGTATACAACAATATATATATTGACTCATTCTCCGCTAACTCTCTCATCTCCAACTTTCAGTTTGGTAGTCACAGTTAAATAAACCTCACATGCTCTGTTCTTGCTTGATTCTTGAGTTAATCTTGTAATCTCTTTGATGATGTCGAAATCTATGAGCATATCAGTGAACGGACAATCTCAAGTGCCTCCTGGGTTTAGGTTTCACCCGACCGAGGAAGAGCTGTTGCAGTATTATCTTAGGAAGAAAGTTAATAGCATCGAGATCGATCTTGATGTCATTCGTGACGTTGATCTCAACAAGCTCGAGCCTTGGGATATTCAAGGTTTATTTCTATAGAATTCTTTTCGGTTAAATTTTCTCTCTTTTCACATTCTCCTAGTCCAATTTTCCGAATTTATTAATTTTCCATTAAACATAAGTGGCTGTCTTTTCTATACTACTTTCGATACATGACGTTCTCATGTATCCATTTACGAGAATATGACCAGAGTACAGAGAATCTACACTTAGTTGTTGCTGTTAACGTTGTTTGTTCACATTAGGACTTAATTATTGCAAAGTCCAAGATAGGTTCGGTTAATTATACAATTTATGTCAAATGTTTGATTATTTTTGTCGCTATGCAGAGATGTGTAAAATAGGAACAACGCCACAAAATGACTGGTATTTCTTTAGCCACAAGGACAAAAAATATCCGACGGGAACGAGAACTAACCGTGCCACTGCGGCCGGATTTTGGAAAGCAACTGGCCGCGACAAGATCATATATAGCAATGGCCGTAGAATTGGGATGAGAAAGACTCTTGTTTTCTACAAAGGTAGAGCTCCTCACGGCCAAAAATCTGATTGGATCATGCATGAATATAGACTCGACGACAACATCATTTCCCCTGATGAGGATATCACCGTTCGTGAGGTATGTATCGATTTCATAACGTTTAATTACGAGTTACATATATATTTTTTTATTTGATTGAGTCAAAGTATGTGGTCTCTCTTTTGAATATGGTGAGACTGTTATGTCTCATTTTACATTCCAATCTCGATTTTGTTTTGATTATGATTCATTATAAAAAGTTATTACTGATAGCATGTACAAGTAGATCAAAGAAAAATATTACGTGTTCGTACATAAATTTACAAAAATAAGTTTTTCTCGTTTTCTTTAAAAATTCTAAAAATAAAAGTACTAAAAGAAAAAAATATATTATAATAAAAAAGTACTAATCAATATATTTTATGATAATAATTATTATAATTTCTTCCCACATAATTACTTTCTCCTTTGTTATACATATATGCACATGAACCTTTTTTTTTTTTAACTGCCGGCTGCTTAAAAAATTCCACTGATAAACTTCATAAGTTCCACCACCTATTTTAAAGAAAAAGGAGAAATAAATACAAAAATGAGAAGCATAACTAAATCGAATTGCCAGTGAATGGACATAAGGGATTAACCAGACTCTAGTGAATGGACATAAGGGATTAACCAGACTCTGTCCAAAGCATGAATTTAATTTTGCTGATATATCTTATTTGATTTTTGAATATTTAAGGTGGTGAGTATTATAGGGGAAGCATCACAAGACGAAGGATGGGTGGTGTGTCGTATTTTCAAGAAGAAGAATCTTCAAAAAACCCTAAACAGTTCCGCCGGAGGAGCTTCCCTGAGCGGCGGCGGAGACACGACGAGGACGACGTCGTCTCAGATCTTCAACGAGGATACTCTCGAGCAATTTCTAGAATTTATGGGGCGATCTTGTAAAGAAGAGCTAAATCTAGACCCTTTCATGAAACTCCCAAACCTCGAAAGCCCTAACAGTCAAACAATCAACAACTGTCACGTAAGCTCTCCCGACACTAATCAAAATATCCACGTCAGCAACGTGGTCGACACTAGCTTCGTTACTAGCTGGGCGGCTTTAGACCGCCTCGTGGCCTCGCAGCTTAACGGGCCCACATCATACTCAATCGCAGCCGTCGATGAGAGCCACGTGGATCAAGATGATCATCTCACCTTGCCTTCCATCCGATCTCCGTACCCTAGCTTAAACCGGTCCGCTTCGTTCCACGCCGGTTTAACTCATGAGTATACACCGGAGATGGAGCTATGGAATACAACGACGTCGTCTCTCTCGTCATCGCCTGACCCATTTTGTCACGTGTCGAATGGAAGCGGATAACGGAAATAGAGGGAAAGAGAGAGAGAGACACGACACGGTCACACACAGAGAAGACATTTCACATTTGTGTAAAAAGATATAATCATACCATATAGTTGTTGAAACATTAAAAAGGAAAGTCAGATTTGTGATAATTACAGTGGTTATGTGAAATATTGTAATATAGATTATTATAAAAGAATTAAAAGAGGAAAATAAAGATCTCAAAAAGGAGGTATTTCGTTATTGATGGGGTTATCATTATATCTCATTAATCAAAATGTCTTCCATTTAATTTTATATTTTTGCTTCTAGAAGAAATAAGAAATAAAAATAAAACATATTACGATAAACGAAATTAAACTCATGATCGTGAAAAATTTTTTAGACAAAATCCAGGAACAACGACCAAAAGGCGATATTATATTGTCGGGACTTCAAACTAGTAATAAGCTGGACATCGTAAATATTTTTCATTCCTAAAAGTTTCCGTTTTAAATATATAATACATTGTGTTTTATTTTTAGCCATATATATAAATACATTTATCTTCGTTGATACATCGTATATGTATTTTTTTAGTAGGCATATATATACATTTATCTTCTTATTATAAGTATTATCAGCCGATTGTATGTTTGAGGTTAATAGACTATGATTGAGTACATTAATAGCAGTAGACATGTATATGATTTCTTGTTCTTATTCAAGGAGGTTTAAAAGAAAAAACACGTAAAATACAATCATTATAAAAAAAATTTCCAGAGATCAATCATAATCTAGTAACCTCAAACATAGTATCGAGTGATAGTTCTTTTTTTTTTCGTCGACATATAGTACTTAAGATAAGATAACCTAATTAATATTCTCCTTCTAGACTATAATTATGTATCGTTAGTTTTATTTCCCTTCCGCTTAAATATTTTGCTCTAAATTATTTACAATAAACCGGAGCCTCTAGCTCTGGTGGTAAAGGACCGTCAGCTGAGGTATCCGCCATCACGAGTTCAAGTCTTGACCACTGTGATATTCACATGCAGGCTGCAGCGTTTCAGAAGCCGGCATGTGGAGTACCATTTGGCCGCCCACGTGGCTAGTCTGAGCGAACCGATAATCTAATACGTGGACCCCTGCTCTATTGGGTTTCCGATAGTTAACATGTAGACTTCTGCCCTGTCGGAAAGCGTTGTAATATCTGGATTATCAAAAAAAAAAATTATTTACAATATAAGAAAAGCTGATATTGGGAAAATTCAATACCTAGATTTTCATTTAATTCGCATGTTTTCAGCATAAGCATCCTGATTTCAATTTCTCTTTCATTATATTAAAACAAAAATAAAGAAGTCTTTTATGTAAGAAAAGTTTTTGGTTTATTTAAAACCATAGTGAGAAAATCCCGTTTGTTAGTTAGTTAGTTTTTTTTTTTAATATACTTTCGATAGTCAAATATCCCGTTTGGATTTTAATTAAATATAATTAAAGATCTCAAAATTATTTAAAAATATCATAAAAAATATTCTATAAATTAACCAAACTGTGATGTATACTGCTAGCACAAGTTTGAAATGTTGAATTTCTATATTGAGTTTCAAGCATTTCAAGAAAAATATTCTTGCACATTATAGCTTGGTCATCCGTAATATTTGTAATGACAAAAGTTCAGATTTGTATAAATTCCGAAAATTAGTTTAGATTATCGTCGGAAATTCTTTTGGTTAACAAAATATATAGCATTTTGTAAATGAAGTATTTAAACTACAAATTTTGGTAATTTTGATTTTTCTATTCTATATAAGTTGTGGTATATTTAATTTAAAAGAAATTAGTTTATTTCATCTGTCTCTTTTATCTACTATTTTCAAAGTGGAAAGCTGGGGCTCATATTATTGTCTTATAAAAACGTGTGCAAAGCCGACTCTAAACCCTATAAATTCGACCACCTCCTCTATTTAATTTGCTTTCAAGTGTTTTTGTCCTAACGATCATCCGGAACAAACACACACCAAAAAATTGTATGAACAGTAGGAATTCAAAATAAATTGAATTTCATAGTTAAATTTTTTAAAATATAATAACTTTAAATTTCATCAAATTTTTCGAAATATCTAGAGTAACTTATCCTATTTCTTTTAGTAAACTGCTTCTACACGTCATTATATGTTATAACCCGACATTTGGAGATAAACAATATGGGGGGTGTCCCCTTAGCTAATTCATATAATTTACCCCTTTTTAATTTATAAAGCATGAAATTTCCCTCTCTTTTTTTTTTGTCATATACTACTTCTAATGATAATTTTGAGGTATGTGTCGAGAGATCTATTATCCAGGCTGTAGTATGCCTTCCCGCAAAATTGACAATTCATCCTTAACGCATAATTAATATATTACATAAACATGTCACTGATTGAAATTCGAAGGGTTACTAAGTATAGTAATATACATATTTCATGGACTGTAATAATTTCAGCTACGTACCAATTCAATAATATTTAAACAGAAAATTATACTACGAATGATTTAAAAAACTTAAAATTTACATATATATGTGTGTGAGTGTGATATATAAAATATATTTTACGTCATCACACAGTTGCGTTGGATGGAACTTTCACATTTTGTCCTAATTTGTATACATAAGAAATTTGATCTCATGAAAAAGAAAATAACCATGCATGTCTCCACGGTACTAATATTAATTAATAGACGTTAAATTGGTTGTTGAACATATAAAACGTGGTGGAGACTCTGTAGATAACAAAAAAAAATCAAAAGTGATTTCAAGAAAAGTATGAGTTTTCATATTATTATACACATGCATGTTTATATATATACATAACACCATCTATTTCCGATCGCGACTAAACAACAGCTAATCGCTTCAGAGAGGAGAGAAAGTCCGACGAGAACGGATTTGCCGACAAAAATTAACCTAAAGCCCATCATCTTTTTCCCTTGCTTTGTTACTTCTCAATCTTACACTAACGAGTCTCGAGGATAATTCTCTGATCAAGGCATATATTTAAGATATTTTTGTTGATGCTTCTTTAATTCACTGTTCTTTGATGTCTATATCGCTCCGCCATTTGCTCTTTTTACCTTTATTAAATTCTCACCGATAATCATACATATATCTTATCTTTAAAAACCCACAAGGATTATGGAGAAAAAAAATACTAAATCATATATAATTAGAAAGAGATAGCCAACTCAAACTGACCCCTCTAATAAACCCTGGGAATGAGCTTGCTTGCGATCGCAATCAAAACCCATGTTCTATTATATCTTAAAACATACAAGCGCGATGATTTATTAAACTAAATCTCAACTAAGTAATTTTTGAACCTATGCAGCATATATAACTTTTTTCAAGGTTGTATTGAAAATGATGAAGCACCAGATGCGAATTTTTTATTCTCTGACATCAATCAACATAATATGATCACTGGACGACTAACCATATCAACAACAAAAAATTAGGGTCGAGATACTATGTAAGATCTTTTATTTTATTTTTTTTGGCAGGGCCAAATGTAAGAGATTCTTTATAAGAAGACAATAATCAGGGGGATGATTGAGGGAGGTGCGAGAGGGATAGTGGCAAGCTCGTGCCAACGACGCTGGTGTTCTAACATCCATGTC
>CM022182.2:19043345-19347559 GCA_011420285.2 Erysimum cheiranthoides | reverse complement strand
TAATTTAACTATTTATAACGACCTGCTTAATATAAGAATTGACCGTAATTACACAAATATAGTAGTACGTACAATTAATTTCACTTGTTAGATATATCTACAATGAAACATTGGTTCTAATAGCTTCTATATGTTTTTACAAAATTAGACAATGAAACATAGCTTCTAATTTTGATACTAAAGCATTCAGATATCTAACATGTGCCTAACACTATAAGTCGAAAGATATCAACTTCCATGAAATGTACATTCTGATTCCATCATTAACGATTCACGCCTTAACCGAATTAGCAGACCGCTGTGCCCTAGCTTAGGACACCTAGTTATATAAAAGATTGCTATATTTTGCCAGCATATAGGGACACAATCATCACGAAGAGACAAATCTTATGTAACCATCGATTGGGTGATCATGTAAAAAACAAGATATGCGTCATACAATAGGCTGAAAACATTATACTATAGCTTTAATTTAAATATCAATATTTGAATGCATGGTTTGCAATGCATAATGTACGTATATATGTATTACAAAAAAATAAAAAAAATACAGCAATTCGACCATGCATGGTTTAAAACTAAAGTTAAATAATCGTATATTTCTTTTTAAAAGATACGCACCTGATCCTCTCATGCATGCAATTAATTAAATATAAATACGTGTTAGTCAAGAGATACCAATGAGTAGAAGAACACAAATATAAGACGACAAATATTTCACTAAAAATCTAACAATGATTCGGAATCACGTATTCAAGCAGCATCACCAACCAGCAAATGTTGAAAGGTAATGAGATTTTCTTATTTATAAAACAGTTCTTTTTCTTTTTTTTTACAGCATTTGTAAAATCAAAACAGTTAATAATGACAACTGTCATGTAGCAGTAATATACAATCTATATATAATAATATTATAAAAGATCAACAGTTTAGATTGAAAAATATACATATTAATACAAAATAACAGAAATTTCGATAATCATTAGGACAAGGTTTTTCATCTCGTTTTATTTTTAACTATAGCACATTTAGTTGACTGAAAGTATTACTTTCTCTTAACCCTTCAAAAGCTTTTGGTATAATTTATATTGAGAAATATGAAAATATTTGATAGTATTTTAACATAATATTCATCAAGGGTAAGCTTTCATGGGTTTACTGTTTGATTATTAATTTATCATCCTATTGATGACATGACTCACATGATTTTTTTTTGATAACCCAGGTTTCCTAACGCTCGCCGACAGAGTAAGGGTCCACGTGTTTGCACCGCTATCGGTTTTTCGACAGAGCAAGGGTCCACGTGTTTGCACCGCTATCGGTTCGCTCAGACTAGCCACGTGGGCGGTCAAATTGCTCTCCACGTGTCGGCTCCTGAAACGCTGCAGCCCGTATGTGAATACCGCAGTGGCCGTGCCTCGAACCCTGGTGGCGAAAGTCACAGCTGTGACCCCTCACATGATGTTATAGAAATAGAAATAACAATAGGTCTTTTAGTGTTTACCTTTTCGAAATAAGTTAATATATAGAACAATACTTGACGCCAGGAGAAAATAATAATATTAGGAGAGTTTTAAAAATTTTCAACTATACAACACTCAATCATTGACTGAAATTGTTCTTTACCCTTAGATTGGGTTTGGCCGTTTGGGTAAATTCTATATAAACGACAAAAATAGAAAATACACCTTCTAAATTTATAATATCATCATAATATTCAAGGGTTTATGCGTTCACATATGTTTTGACTGTTTTAATTTTAGTTTATAAATACGAGGTTAAAAATAGAAATTAATTAAGCATCTTTTTATGTGCAGTATAATCTGAAGAAAATATTTGAAAATTAAGTTTTTCTATTTGCATTTCGTGCTAATAACAAATATAAATTGCGTTAAAAAGACGTCCCATTGTTTCTTTTTTTTTCATAATTTCAAGTTACTTAGTTGTATTATACATATTATACGAGATCCTGGAATTTTAACGACAATATCAAATAAAAGAATATTATCGTTTTAGGCAACGGTAGGTATTAGCTACGTATATGCATTTGAGATGAATACGTTATAAAATGACAGTTCATCCATCCAATTTACATATTATATTTTCCCCCAACGATTAGCTCCCCGTATTGTTCCCTTTATTTATTCACTTATTTTATGTATGTATGTGTGTGTGTGTTTTGTTTTGGGTTTACCCTATATATAAATTATACAAATTTGTACGGTCCTCTTTAAAAATCCGCCATTAAACAACAAATTTCACAAAATTAACGCAAAAAACATCATTTGTTTGTTTAATCATTATGTTAATGTCTATGCATGGCTTTTTATCTATTGTATGCATGTTTTTATTTTATAGATATCTTCTCATGCATGTCTGTATATGATCTTGAGATAGACGTATACCAAATTTAAATTCATATTATGCAAATTCTTGTACATAGTACACGGTGTAAGTCTAAATTGTAGTTGATCTTGTTACATGTATGAAGGGCCAAAGGCCTCAAAAGAAAATACATATTAAATTTTTTAGTTAACGCATTATTTCAATGAGAATATTTCAGGCAGTATGTAGTTAGATATATTGGTCGGGTTAGGAAAGGTAAATATACTGATATACATACAGTACTTAAAAAGTTTGAACTAATTGATCTTTTTTCGTGCTACAGTTTTAAAACATAAATAAGAATATCAGCTTTTTCGTAGAGCTTTTTATTTTACATCCTTTTTTTTTTTTGTAGACCGTTAGAAATCAAATATACCTACAAGTCTACAACATGCCTAAGACATTCATAAAACTTCTCAAGCTCTGAGACAAAGGTTATAACTTTGTCAGGTTAATTAATTTTGGGCAACAGCTCCTCTTGTAATTCTTCTGATACAAAATTTCCTACGAAAAGTTTCCTTTGGTATATCGGCTCGTTGAGCATCTCTTTTCTCTCACGACCTATAAAAATTAAACCTCCTCCAATATGATCTAGATAGTTCCTCCGACTTGTTCTGAAAGCAGAAAATCTCTACGTTAATTAGTTAACCTGATCAACTAGGTAGAGTGGGAAGCTGGTCAATATATGCTCTCCTCTTCCATTGTAGGTGGTGTTTGGAATACTTTAAGGACCAGCGGAAAACGATATAAATTAGGGTCTTTGGTTTGGATTAATTAGGCAGCGTCCCAAGATGTCAAACTTTTACTCCACATGAAATAAATTACTGCGATGAGTCTGAATGTTAAGTTCATCTTGCCTGCTCCGCAACCAGTTTCCATGAAGTAGAAACAATATGTACTTTAGTTGTCAGTTCTCTTTTTAATCTCTTTTTAAATGTAGAAGACAGTCTTCCACATACTTCAATCGATTAGCTTAATAATTAAAAATGCATTTTATCCCAACAAAAGTTGTAACCATTTTTTTTTACTACTGTAAAAAGCCTCAATTTTTATACCTTTTTTGTTTAGCTTAATTTTCTCCAAGAAAATAGAAAATTTATGTTATAAACTAAATTTTGGAAGTATTAATTCCATGTTAAAAATCGATGTTAACTAAACACTCCTCTTGTTGACGCAGAAAAAAAAAAACACTCCTCGAAAAAAAGAATTGTTAAACAAAACCATTTTTGAAAAAAATATTATAAGCTACACGTGGATGTCGTGAAAGGGTCCAAAATCTATATATAGAACTACAGAAGTGCCCCTCGCCATTAAAGAAAACGGAGCGTGGAGTCATGACGTCTCACCATTAAGGCTTAACAAATTTTGACGAAAATTCACCAAACTAAGATTGCTTCCCATGCAAACTTTCTTTATCTTCTAGAGAGTTTCTAATTTTATTTTTCGATTATTTTAACACAAGATTTCGATCAATTTCTTTCATTATTTATTTATCCGTCACCAAATATTTCTGTGTATCTATATCTTTTACCATAAACTAATAATTACTCTGTAGACTGTATAAATGTTAGAGTCAAACCAACGTCCCACATCGGAAGTTTAGACAGAAAGTGTCTAATATATAAGTAGTGTCCAACTCCAACTAGTATGAGGCCTTTTGGGAAGGAGCCCAAAAGTAAATTCGTGCGGGCTTGGCCCAAAGCGGACAATATCATACTATTGAAAATTGGATTAGTTACGTTGGACTTGAAAAATTCAACAATAAAATCTTTTCAGTAATATAACACAAAATTTCATATTTTCTTTTTCTGTTTTTATGTACTCTTACCACGAAAACATGCAAGGCTGTTAGATGTTAGAATATGATATAATAGTAGCAGAAAAAAATAGTTTGGATATGAAAAGTATGGTTTGGAATTAAAAGAAAAACAATACTGTAATCAAGTAGATAATTGAATATTTCGGGGCGTTAATATGTACACTTACAATGGGCGCGTGTCGTGTCGTTGTGTACGTACAGGTATGTATAATATGCATAATGCATGTGATAGTTTTATGACATCAATTTGTAAGCCAATAATTGACATAGGCATCAATGAAAACTACAATACTTAACGTGCCCATGGAAAAAAACACCAACACTATATACGTAATAACTGATCATGATATAATGATATCTAGATCGGTGACTGTAGTTTAATAGTAAAAACTAGAAACTTAAATAACTTTTTTTAAAAAATTATAAAGACCAAAACATGTAATTTAGTTATTTGTATTAGTGTTGTATACAGTTGGATCATTACCTTGATTTAAACCTTTACTAGATGCTGACAAAAATGATAATGCATTATATTTTAAAAACTATTATTGGTGAGTGCAATGAATTTAGAAATATAAGCAAAATCATGTGTTAGTTAATCATAAATTTGAAAAGCTTAATTAAAACTATGTGTTAATCATTATATTCTGTGATTTTTTCAATGCAGATTAACACCAAACTTTATTCAATATTAAGATTAGCACCAGAATTTGATTTTGAATTATCAATGACGGATTCACAAAAACTGAGAAAAACATCAATAGATTCGATGGATTCCAAAATAGATCAAACTTGTGCTACATTTACTTTTAAACGGTGTTGATGTGGGTTGACATGATGCTAATGGTACGCGTAAACATATTTACAATGAAGAAAACGAGTATCAAATATTATCAATCAAACATATGGAATGTACAAAAACCCATAAACTCTATAAAAATAGAATTAAGATTCTGAAAGCAAACCTACTTCTTCATTTTTTTTTTCTTTTATTATTATTGTTATATTTTAGTCTAGAAACTTATTTATCATAATTAATCTGAGAAGAGGGTGGGTTTTAGAAACAACACAAATTTCTTTTATTTAATTCTTATACTTTCTTTTTGTGAATATTATTAAAAAATTCCATACATACATGATTTTAAAATATATTTCTTCTATATATCTATTTATCTCCGTATTTAATGATACATAGTTACATTTAAAATAGAAACAACCTTTATCAAACAAAACTATTACAAAACGAATCGTATTGGCTACTGTAAATCTCTACAGGTTTTTATAGTAGTTAGAAATTTGCGCAACCAATAAACACATGGACTACACACAAAAAAAGTTGGGTGCGATGTCATTAGTCAAGCTAAAAAAATAATGATTAAAAGCATGGAATTCCGGAATCGCAACAAAATGATTCTGTGTTTAGACAATTGCAGAAAGGCCTCTTAACTAATCTTAAATAAAGTCTTAGTTTCAACCACATTAACACTCCTTAGCTCCATTAATTTTGTTTTCTTAATTACGTTTCTACAGAATCTACACAATAAGTATACGTACTTACACATACAATTCTACAGTTAAAGTGATAAACTACGTGGCTTTTGACGTCATCGTTACCTTTCTATCGTCTCACCTTTATATAGTGACTCTAAGAGAATGTAACAACCAACTGCAAAGGATTGAAAAAAAGAAAAGCAAAAAGAGAATTATTTAGAATATATAATATAAAAATACTATAAGAATCAGTGGAATACTGAGAAAAATCTTATAACTGTAAAAGATATGGAATATTGTCGACTTGATATGCTCTCATATTAGATATTTTAGAGAAGAAAAAAATTGTGAATTTGAATTTTCTATGCAGCATGTACATAAATCTTAGTATAACTTACACTTATTGATTAGATTCATAAGAAATGAAACAGCTAATAATTAATGATAGATGTAGAGTTAGATTAGATGTTGCATAAAAATTCCTTAATATATATAAAATGTAAAACATCTTATAACATTATGAGAAGGAGAAAATATATATATATATATATATATATATTTTAGAAAAGAGAACAAATCCTAAGTATGGAAGATTGGGTTCGATTAATCCCACTTTTTCTAGTAGTTATAAATTTATTTATGTCTCATTTTTTTTTTTAAAACAAAAACTTGGAAATGAACTGCTAGATGAAAATATCAAAATTTTGTCCAAACAACGTTCATTTAGATCTTGTCACACCGTTTATTTCATTCATTTTGCACTAACCATACTGTTTTATATATTTGTCCTTTTTTTTGGTTTTGTTAAAGATTATATATATCTGTACTTTCGCCGTTTAGACATTATTACTTGAATGCTATGACTACAAATCATCTCCAACGATGGAGCAAAAATTTGAAATATAAATTAAATAAATGTAACTCTATAGCTAAGAATACTGAAATCGATTGTTAAGCCTATTTCAGACGGGACAGGAACACTCATATTACCCAACTCCATCGTCACTAGAACACAGATCCTTTGGGGCATTATTTTCCACTTTCTCTCGGAGATAATTTGCTATATTTAACATATTCACACATACACACACATATACAGACATTACACAATATTATAAATATATAACTCTTCGTCACATCCTAGAAAAAACACTCTTTGTCACATCAACTATTTTGTTAGTAATGATCAACCTTTTATTTTAAATAACAAAAAACTTTTGTAGTGAAACATTTTTTTTTTTTTTTTTTTTTTTGTAGTGAAACATTTTTTATAGATGAAAAAAGCCACATCTTCCGGAGGGAAACTTTTTAACACACCTTATTTCGGCTTTATTTTTTAAATACAGTGTGTGCATATAAATAGAGGGCACATTTATAATATTAAGAAATAAGAAGAGAAAACGAGAGAAGAAGACGAATGTATTACTGTTAAGATGTGTGGGTTGTTAATTTGTTTAAAGGGAGCTTTTCTATAGAGATTTTTAAGGTCAAGGGTCATCGTTACGATGTGGGCTTGCTTCCTACAATCTAGTTGCCTTATGGGCCCTACTCTTTTTCTTTCGGATAACTACATCACCTTTTTTTTTTTCCGACAACTATATCATCTTTTATGTTTTTCTCAATAATTATTTACTGGTTGTAAATGTAAAAATACACAAATTAGGGATTTTCTATGAATAAGATAATAATCAAGATAGATTCTTAATAGTTGACAAAAAAAAAAGACTTTTAATAAGCTTTGAGTTATTGATTTAGATGTTTAAGTAGATTTTTAATAGTGACTTTTAATAAGCTTTGAGTTCCTTATTTCGGTAAATGTTTAAGTAGATTTTTAATAGTTTTATAAAATAATGATAATTATAATTTTTTTTTCTACAACATAGATTACACATATTTAAATCTGAATAATAATATATCGATAGCAGAAACAATTATCATGCATGTTCTTGTCATATTTGATGATTTTAAGTTCTTTATAAGATACGTGGAATTAAAATCACTATAATGAGGCTCATGTTGTAATTTTTAAACTAACTAATGACAACAAAATAGCATAACTATTTGAAACCAGACGCCAAAAAATGTTGAAACTAATAATTGTGAAAAAGAACAAAAGAATAATAATCATTCATAATTGACAAGTGAAATTAAAATTGCTTTGATGAGGATTATATTTTAATTTTCAAACTAATTAATGAAAACAAATTGAAAAGCTTATGAAAAGAGTTGAATTTAATAATTGATAAAAAAACAAAAAAAGGTGTACAAGAGAGACACATGCGTTTTCCTCATGCATCTTGTTTGTATACAACAATATATATATTGACTCATTCTCCGCTAACTCTCTCATCTCCAACTTTCAGTTTGGTAGTCACAGTTAAATAAACCTCACATGCTCTGTTCTTGCTTGATTCTTGAGTTAATCTTGTAATCTCTTTGATGATGTCGAAATCTATGAGCATATCAGTGAACGGACAATCTCAAGTGCCTCCTGGGTTTAGGTTTCACCCGACCGAGGAAGAGCTGTTGCAGTATTATCTTAGGAAGAAAGTTAATAGCATCGAGATCGATCTTGATGTCATTCGTGACGTTGATCTCAACAAGCTCGAGCCTTGGGATATTCAAGGTTTATTTCTATAGAATTCTTTTCGGTTAAATTTTCTCTCTTTTCACATTCTCCTAGTCCAATTTTCCGAATTTATTAATTTTCCATTAAACATAAGTGGCTGTCTTTTCTATACTACTTTCGATACATGACGTTCTCATGTATCCATTTACGAGAATATGACCAGAGTACAGAGAATCTACACTTAGTTGTTGCTGTTAACGTTGTTTGTTCACATTAGGACTTAATTATTGCAAAGTCCAAGATAGGTTCGGTTAATTATACAATTTATGTCAAATGTTTGATTATTTTTGTCGCTATGCAGAGATGTGTAAAATAGGAACAACGCCACAAAATGACTGGTATTTCTTTAGCCACAAGGACAAAAAATATCCGACGGGAACGAGAACTAACCGTGCCACTGCGGCCGGATTTTGGAAAGCAACTGGCCGCGACAAGATCATATATAGCAATGGCCGTAGAATTGGGATGAGAAAGACTCTTGTTTTCTACAAAGGTAGAGCTCCTCACGGCCAAAAATCTGATTGGATCATGCATGAATATAGACTCGACGACAACATCATTTCCCCTGATGAGGATATCACCGTTCGTGAGGTATGTATCGATTTCATAACGTTTAATTACGAGTTACATATATATTTTTTTATTTGATTGAGTCAAAGTATGTGGTCTCTCTTTTGAATATGGTGAGACTGTTATGTCTCATTTTACATTCCAATCTCGATTTTGTTTTGATTATGATTCATTATAAAAAGTTATTACTGATAGCATGTACAAGTAGATCAAAGAAAAATATTACGTGTTCGTACATAAATTTACAAAAATAAGTTTTTCTCGTTTTCTTTAAAAATTCTAAAAATAAAAAGTACTAAAAGAAAAAAATATATTATAATAAAAAAGTACTAATCAATATATTTTATGATAATAATTATTATAATTTCTTCCCACATAATTACTTTCTCCTTTGTTATACATATATGCACATGAACCTTTTTTTTTTTTAACTGCCGGCTGCTTAAAAAATTCCACTGATAAACTTCATAAGTTCCACCACCTATTTTAAAGAAAAAGGAGAAATAAATACAAAAATGAGAAGCATAACTAAATCGAATTGCCAGTGAATGGACATAAGGGATTAACCAGACTCTAGTGAATGGACATAAGGGATTAACCAGACTCTGTCCAAAGCATGAATTTAATTTTGCTGATATATCTTATTTGATTTTTGAATATTTAAGGTGGTGAGTATTATAGGGGAAGCATCACAAGACGAAGGATGGGTGGTGTGTCGTATTTTCAAGAAGAAGAATCTTCAAAAAACCCTAAACAGTTCCGCCGGAGGAGCTTCCCTGAGCGGCGGCGGAGACACGACGAGGACGACGTCGTCTCAGATCTTCAACGAGGATACTCTCGAGCAATTTCTAGAATTTATGGGGCGATCTTGTAAAGAAGAGCTAAATCTAGACCCTTTCATGAAACTCCCAAACCTCGAAAGCCCTAACAGTCAAACAATCAACAACTGTCACGTAAGCTCTCCCGACACTAATCAAAATATCCACGTCAGCAACGTGGTCGACACTAGCTTCGTTACTAGCTGGGCGGCTTTAGACCGCCTCGTGGCCTCGCAGCTTAACGGGCCCACATCATACTCAATCGCAGCCGTCGATGAGAGCCACGTGGATCAAGATGATCATCTCACCTTGCCTTCCATCCGATCTCCGTACCCTAGCTTAAACCGGTCCGCTTCGTTCCACGCCGGTTTAACTCATGAGTATACACCGGAGATGGAGCTATGGAATACAACGACGTCGTCTCTCTCGTCATCGCCTGACCCATTTTGTCACGTGTCGAATGGAAGCGGATAACGGAAATAGAGGGAAAGAGAGAGAGAGACACGACACGGTCACACACAGAGAAGACATTTCACATTTGTGTAAAAAGATATAATCATACCATATAGTTGTTGAAACATTAAAAAGGAAAGTCAGATTTGTGATAATTACAGTGGTTATGTGAAATATTGTAATATAGATTATTATAAAAGAATTAAAAGAGGAAAATAAAGATCTCAAAAAGGAGGTATTTCGTTATTGATGGGGTTATCATTATATCTCATTAATCAAAATGTCTTCCATTTAATTTTATATTTTTGCTTCTAGAAGAAATAAGAAATAAAAATAAAACATATTACGATAAACGAAATTAAACTCATGATCGTGAAAAATTTTTTAGACAAAATCCAGGAACAACGACCAAAAGGCGATATTATATTGTCGGGACTTCAAACTAGTAATAAGCTGGACATCGTAAATATTTTTCATTCCTAAAAGTTTCCGTTTTAAATATATAATACATTGTGTTTTATTTTTAGCCATATATATAAATACATTTATCTTCGTTGATACATCGTATATGTATTTTTTTAGTAGGCATATATATACATTTATCTTCTTATTATAAGTATTATCAGCCGATTGTATGTTTGAGGTTAATAGACTATGATTGAGTACATTAATAGCAGTAGACATGTATATGATTTCTTGTTCTTATTCAAGGAGGTTTAAAAGAAAAAACACGTAAAATACAATCATTATAAAAAAAATTTCCAGAGATCAATCATAATCTAGTAACCTCAAACATAGTATCGAGTGATAGTTCTTTTTTTTTTTCGTCGACATATAGTACTTAAGATAAGATAACCTAATTAATATTCTCCTTCTTGACTATAATTATGTATCGTTATTTTTTTTTTCCTTCCGCTTAAATATGTTTCTCTAAATTATTTACAATAAACCGGAGCCTCTAGCTCTGGTGGTAAAGGACCGTCAGCTGAGGTATCCGCCATCACGAGTTCAAGTCTTGACCACTGTGATATTCACATGCAGGCTGCAGCGTTTCAGAAGCCGACATGTGGAGTACCATTTGGCCGCCCACGTGGCTAGTCTGAGCGAACCGATAATCTAATACGTGGACCCCTGCTCTATTGGGTTTCCGATAGTTAACATGTAGACTTCTGCCCTGTCGGAAAGCGTTGTAATATCTGGATTATCAAAAAAAAAAATTATTTACAATATAAGAAAAGCTGATATTGGGAAAATTCAATACCTAGATTTTCATTTAATTCGCATGTTTTCAGCATAAGCATCCTGATTTCAATTTCTCTTTCATTATATTAAAACAAAAATAAAGAAGTCTTTTATGTAAGAAAAGTTTTTGGTTTATTTAAAACCATAGTGAGAAAATCCCGTTTGTTAGTTAGTTAGTTTTTTTTTTTAATATACTTTCGATAGTCAAATATCCCGTTTGGATTTTAATTAAATATAATTAAAGATCTCAAAATTATTTAAAAATATCATAAAAAATATTCTATAAATTAACCAAACTGTGATGTATACTGCTAGCACAAGTTTGAAATGTTGAATTTCTATATTGAGTTTCAAGCATTTCAAGAAAAATATTCTTGCACATTATAGCTTGGTCATCCGTAATATTTGTAATGACAAAAGTTCAGATTTGTATAAATTCCGAAAATTAGTTTAGATTATCGTCGGAAATTCTTTTGGTTAACAAAATATATAGCATTTTGTAAATGAAGTATTTAAACTACAAATTTTGGTAATTTTGATTTTTCTATTCTATATAAGTTGTGGTATATTTAATTTAAAAGAAATTAGTTTATTTCATCTGTCTCTTTTATCTACTATTTTCAAAGTGGAAAGCTGGGGCTCATATTATTGTCTTATAAAAACGTGTGCAAAGCCGACTCTAAACCCTATAAATTCGACCACCTCCTCTATTTAATTTGCTTTCAAGTGTTTTTGTCCTAACGATCATCCGGAACAAACACACACCAAAAAATTGTATGAACAGTAGGAATTCAAAATAAATTGAATTTCATAGTTAAATTTTTTAAAATATAATAACTTTAAATTTCATCAAATTTTTCGAAATATCTAGAGTAACTTATCCTATTTCTTTTAGTAACTGCTTCTACACGTCATTATATGTTATAACCCGACATTTGGAGATAAACAATATGGGGGGTGTCCCCTTAGCTAATTCATATAATTTACCCCTTTTTAATTTATAAAGCATGAAATTTCCCTCTCTTTTTTTTTTGTCATATACTACTTCTAATGATAATTTTGAGGTATGTGTCGAGAGATCTATTATCCAGGCTGTAGTATGCCTTCCCGCAAAATTGACAATTCATCCTTAACGCCATAATTAATATATTACATAAACATGTCACTGATTGAAATTCGAAGGGTTACTAAGTATAGTAATATACATATTTCATGGACTGTAATAATTTCAGCTACGTACCAATTCAATAATATTTAAACAGAAAAATTATACTACGAATGATTTAAAAAACTTAAAATTTACATATATATGTGTGTGAGTGTGATATATAAAATATATTTTACGTCATCACACAGTTGCGTTGGATGGAACTTTCACATTTTGTCCTAATTTGTATACATAAGAAATTTGATCTCATGAAAAAGAAAATAACCATGCATGTCTCCACGGTACTAATATTAATTAATAGACGTTAAATTGGTTGTTGAACATATAAAACGTGGTGGAGACTCTGTAGATAACAAAAAAAAATCAAAAGTGATTTCAAGAAAAGTATGAGTTTTCATATTATTATACACATGCATGTTTATATATATACATAACACCATCTATTTCCGATCGCGACTAAACAACAGCTAATCGCTTCAGAGAGGAGAGAAAGTCCGACGAGAACGGATTTGCCGACAAAAATTAACCTAAAGCCCATCATCTTTTTCCCTTGCTTTGTTACTTCTCAATCTTACACTAACGAGTCTCGAGGATAATTCTCTGATCAAGGCATATTATTTAAGATATTTTTGTTGATGCTTCTTTAATTCACTGTTCTTTGATGTCTATATCGCTCCGCCATTTGCTCTTTTTACCTTTATTAAATTTCTCACCGATAATCATACATATATCTTATCTTTAACAAACCCACAAGGATTATGGAGAAAAAAAAATACTAAATCATTATTATAATTAGAAAGAGATAGCCAACTCAAATGACCCTCTAATAACCTTGGAATGAGTTGCTTTCGATCGCAATCAAACCATGTATCATTATATCTTAAAAACCATCGGATGATTTATAAACTAAATCTCAAACTAATTAATTTTTGAACTATGCAGCATATAAACTTTTCAAGGGTTATGAAAATGCACCAGATGCGAATTTTTATCTCTGACATCAATCAACATAAATATGATCACTGGACGACTAACAATATTCAACAACAAAAAATATGGGTCGAGATAATATGTAAGATTCTTTATTTTTATTTTTTTTGGGCAAATGTAAGATTCTTTATAAGAAGACAATAATCAGGGGGATGATTGAGGGTAGGTGCGATGGGATAGTGCAAGCTCGTGCCAACGAGGTCTAACATCCATGTCGAAGAAAAAATGTGTATATATATATATATTTTCCACGAACCATAACAGACTAATATTCGTGGTTCAAATGTGAAAAGAAATTAATCAAAAAAGGTGATTGGAATCTTCAGTTTTATTTTTTCCCTTTATTGAATTTAATTTCCCATCATTTTGATGTGATCAGAATTGGGTCAGAAGCTATATTAAACTTTGAGCTTCTGCTTTATGGAAATAGATTCGATTTTTAGTTAACATGAATCATGTGTATTCGTTACACAAAATAACATTGAATTTTCTTCCGTTATGATAGACATCAAGGGTTCGAGTTTATAAACATAATGTTCATATTTTTGGTATAGTACTCTATACATATTTTTTAAATCTAGTCACATAATATTTTTTTGTAAGTCTTTTTGTTTTTTGTCAAAATGTTTTGTAATTAAGTATATGTTTTTAGTGATTTTCATATAGAAATTCCACTAGTAAGGTGAGATGACCCGTCTCTTAAAAGTTTTTGGTGGTCAATTGTATATAACTTATACATATATTTGTTTTTTTTGTGCACATCTTTTATATATTTGTTTATTTTGATAATTTTCTGTTTAAGTGTTATTACATCTATTATTAACTAGTTAAAAATATTTCACTTTTATATTTGATTCCAACCGCTATATCAATTGTATAATCCATTTAATAATTTTTGTAACTGTAACCATCTATTTCACAAGTTCTGGTATCTGCAACTATTTTCAATACGTATAAAACCGCATCTTTGGGCTAAGAACGTATTTTCTTTGTTCATGCTATAACAAAGATGCGGACCCACTAATAGAAAATGTTAATAATTCGTGATTAATGAACAACAATTACGAAGCAAATAACAACATCAGGGAGAAAACTTTGAACACGATGAATCACATATATAAAAAACTATGTCATATGAAACTCAAATTGAGTTGGGTTTTAGACTGGATCATATTATATCATTGTGCAATGTAATGGGTTATTAACCCGAAATAAAAGCTGGGCCTGGGCTGAATTTTGTCTCAAAATACTACAATTATTATTATTTTTTTTTTCTCCAAATCATAACTTTATTAATGAGAACCAAAGATTAAAGTGTTACACATAAGGTTATAATTACAATCAAATATTTTTGTAACGAAAAAGCAAAAAAGTTAAGGCTCCGCATTCTTGATCATATGCTTAGTTGCTTTCGTCGTATCCGTCAATCTTGTGTGACTTTCTAGCTTGGGAAACATCTTCTTTTTATCGATGAACTATCTTTTACGCTTTCGAAAGCCAAAGTCTGTGATCCATCCGTTACATCGCAAGACCTTAGATTTTGGAACTCTCCTGAAAATAGAGATATAATTTTTGTGATTGTACCGTAAACCCATACGTGTTGTTGATTTGATCTTCTGATTCTCATCCTAATCGCATCTCCATCCTCCGTTGTGTGTTGATTCCATGGCGGTTTCCGTGGTGGTCGTTGTTTCATTGAAAAATCCAATTATTTATTTATTTTTCATTTTTAATAGAATATATTTTATTAAAAGAAAAAATGAAATCCTATAGGGAAAAAAAAAAAAAAAGGGGAAAACCCACACGTTTCTATTGGTTCCCTACATTTGACTCTCATTGGATTTTTGTCTAAATTTTGTGAAAGACGTGCATATCCTAAATATGGACTTATGTATATAGAAATTACTACTCTATAAGCAGTTTTTTTTTTTTTTTTTTTTTTTTTTGTCAATCACTCTATAAGCAGTTTAATAGTTCAATACTTTCAACTATCTCTAGTTTATAATAATAGTAGTAGGCCCGAAAGCCAGATAGTATAAATTGGTGAAGTAATCACGAAAGTTTATGAATTTGAACCGATTATTACCGAGAGATTGAACCGAGACTAAATATCCAAATGCCCAAGACTACTTACTTTTACGGTATTGATCGATGTACAAATTTGTTATGTTTATTATTTTCTATTTAGATATACTATTGATTATTTGTATAGAATATGTAAAGGTTTATATATTGTATATATATCTTTTATGAAAGTATTTTTTTTAATTAAGTATATATACTTGGAGAGAAATAATTAAATTTCATCTTTCACTTTTATTTTTTTAAACTAAGTAATTTATTTATAATTTTTTTGTGAAGAATTTATAGTTTTTAAATAATTTTTATCTTTTAGTTTATGTTTTTTGTTTTTTCCGTTTTTGATAGATTTTAGTTTTTTAAACAATTTGAATGGTGATTTGTTTATTTTTTTTAATCCATAATTTTTATTTAAAACGTTTTTATGCTTTTCGTTTGATAAATATTGATATTTCATAGATTATATTTTTATTTTTTAAAAATGAGAAACAAAAATAAAAGAAGTGATCGATAGTTTTTGTAAGGAGAAAAATTTAGTTTTTTAAAAAAGTTATTAAAATACTCAAAAACTAGATTTTTTATTTTTTAGAAAAATGGTTTTTTGAAACATTTTAAATGGCAAAAATAGATTTTTAAAAAATCAATATAAAATTACTTCAAAAACCATAACCAAATAACAATAATCTTATATATAGTCATTATTATGTTGATGGAGGCATATTAATTATGATTAAGCGCTGGACACATTTCTTCGGTTATTAGGAAATTTATATAGTAATTATAATTTTTGGACATAGTTTTGGTTTGATTGAGGTCTCCCGTATACCACAAAGTATTGTAATATAGAACTTGATTTTGTTGGATATATCACAAAATTAAATTGGCTCAATAGTGTATATAGTTTTCTGAACATTCTTTCTTTGCATGAAAGTAACAAAACAAACAAATGTTATAAGTTTTGGTATTTAATTAGAAAATTTTTATGCAAACCAATTCTCCGAGTCATATATTTAAAATCAGATGATATATTCAAATGAAAATGAAGAGATGCCAAATGGTGAATCGATGAAATAATAATGAGAGAAGGTGATCAAAAACATGATCATTAATCTTATCTTACAAGCATCTCATATCTCCATTCTTTTCCTATCAACCGGATATCATTAATTAAATCTCACTAAACCGGCCTTTTACGCCACACAACCTCTATATACAAAACGTATATCTACAAAGAGAACACACCAAATGCAAAATACAGAGACCCCAATAATGGCATTTACTTCTTCTCCTTCGTATGGTTTCCAAAACGCTGCGTTTTGGCGCACCATTTTCCTACTACACTGTATATCTACACTAGTCTACACTACGATCTCAACACCACCCGAAGATCCTGTCAAATGTGTGTCGGGAAACACAAATTGTACAGTCACCAACTCATACGGAGTCTTCCCAGACCGTTCCACATGTCGAGCCGCCAACGTGGCATACCCAACCACCGAAGCGGAGCTTGTCTCTGTCGTGGCTGCAGCCACTCGAGCCGGACGGAAAATGCGTGTAACCACTCGATATTCTCATAGCCTCACTAAGCTCGTGTGTACCGACGGAACAGACGGTTTGTTTATAAGTACAAAGTTTCTAAACGACACAGTGCGAGCCGATGCAGATGCCATGACCTTGACGGTTGAGAGCGGCATGACGCTTAGGCAGTTGATCGCTGAAGCGGCTAAGGTTGGATTAGCGTTGCCTTATGCACCGTACTGGTGGGGACTAACCGTGGGTGGTATGATGGGGACCGGTGCTCACGGGAGCTCATTGTGGGGTAAGGGAAGTGCGGTCCATGATTATGTGACCGAGATAAGGATGGTTAGTCCTGGTTCGGTCAACGACGGGTTTGCAAAGGTTAGAGTTTTAAGCGAGACTACGACTCCTAATGAGTTTGACGCAGCTAAGGTTTCTCTTGGAGTTCTTGGCGTTATCTCTCAGGTTGGAAAATTGGAAGTTTCATTATTTTTTTTGTTGCTTACTACGAAATAAATTAGCATAGCTCTAACACATGTTTTTCATAACTGCTCGTAAAAGGTGACTTTTAAATTGCAACCGATGTTCAAGAGATCGTTAAGATATGTTATGAGAAACGATTCAGATTTCGGAGATCAAGCCATGACATTTGGGAAGAAACATGAGTTTGCGGATTTCGTATGGTTACCAAGCCAAGGCAAAGTGGTTTATCGAATGGACGACCGAGTAGCGGTCAACACGTCGGGCAACGGTTTATTCGATTTTTTGCCGTTCCGTTCGCAACTCTCTGCGGCATTAGCCATCATTAGATCCTCAGGTTCCTCCTTATTTCTAAAGCTTAGTTTTATTATTGTTTGCATATGATAAAGAGCTATATATATATATATATATATATATATAGGAAATATCACTCAACAATTCTTTCTCTATTTATTAAAATATTGTACGTAACTTTTTATCTTTGCTGTCTTGTATTTTAAGAAGAGACGCAAGAGAGGTTCAGAGATGCGAATGGGAAGTGTGCGGGAGCCACACTAATATCGTCTACACTGTTTGCTACAGCATACGGTTTGACCAACAATGGTATAATTATTTAAACTTTTGTTCATTTATACTTGTACATTTTCATTGATTTCACAAATGATTTACTCACTCTTACCTTTATGTTTCAAACATTCATCGGCTTTAGGCATTATATTTACCGGTTATCCAGTTATTGGAAGTCAAAACCGTATGATGTCGTCAGGATCATGCCTAGACAGTCTTCAAGATGGATTGATCACGGCGTGTCCATGGGACTCACGTATAAAAAGCGAATTCTTTCACCAAACAACTTTTAGTGTGCCGCTCACGCAGGTCAAAAGTTTCATCAACGACATCAAATCTCTAGTCAAGATCGAATCGAAATCTCTATGCGGCCTTGAGCTATACTATGGTATTCTTATGCGTTACGTCACATCATCTCCAGCTTATCTTGGAAAAGAAACCGAAGCTTTAGATTTTGACATAACGTATTACCGAGCCAAAAACCCGTTAACTCCGCGACTTTACCAAGATTTCATCGAAGAGATTGAGCAAATTGCGCTGTTCAAGTATAATGCATTGCCACATTGGGGTAAAAACAGAAACCTAGCGTTTGATGGAGTGATTCAAAAGTACAAAAACGCACCTGCGTTCTTGAAAGTAAAAGA
The DNA here is from genome assembly GCA_011420285.2 of Erysimum cheiranthoides. NCBI lineage: Eukaryota > Viridiplantae > Streptophyta > Magnoliopsida > Brassicales > Brassicaceae > Erysimum > Erysimum cheiranthoides. The sequence goes on along the minus strand of CM022182.2, from coordinate 19,328,706 downwards.
AACCTACGATCCAACTGGTTTATTCTCGAGCGAATGGACGGATCAAATCTTAGGAATCAAAGGAAACGCAACAATAGTAAAAGATGGATGTGCATTGGAGGGAATGTGTATATGTTCGGAGGATGCTCATTGTGCTCCGACCCAAGGATACTTGTGCCGACCAGGAAAAGTTTACAAAGAAGCTAGAGTTTGCACACGTGTTAGTGGCATAAGTGTGATTCAGTCAGTAACTTCTTAACCTCCATTGCTTCTCATACAAGAATCCTAAATCTCTATGTGTAGGTCGATATTTATTTTGGCGAGTATAATAGCTAATGTTGTTGTAACAATAATACTGACAGAGTGCAATAAAGATTGGAGTTTTCGTGAAGCACGAAGCCTAGTAATTTCGCTTGGTTGGTTTATCTCTCCAAATCTATCAATTCTATAGCAAGTTTATAAATTAACATTACTCAATTACAGTTCAAACAACAAAGCCTATATACATAGCATGGAGTTAATTCTTGGAAATTGTCTTGTATGCATGTCCCTTATAATTTCCTTGTGTTACGAATGACAATTATTTTTTACAGTAATCGTTTAACACAAATGATTAAATTGGAAAATATAAAAAAACAAAAATAATAATACGTACATTGTGGAAATATTGCAAGGAAAAAAGGGTCAAAGTCAAAGTTCCGTGAACTCTTTGAGAAGCTTCTGGAATTCCTCTAATCTGTGTCCCCAATCACTCTTGATCCTTAACGGCCTCACGTTACTGTAATCAACACCGTTATCTCCAGTGGATTCGCCCGCAGAGGATGATAGCTCCACACCTCTTATCTTCTTCGTCTTCTTTTTACCGGCCTTCGTTCTCTTCCTCTGAGCCGTCGCTCTCTCGATCGCCCGGAGCACGTCGGATCCACTAATCTCCTTCTCCTTCGGAATCGGTTTACTAGGGTTCGAATCGGCGGTGCGGAGGAGGATTTGTTGGCCTAATCCGTCGACGAACTCGGATTCAGAAGTTTGTGATTTCGTAGGGATGTTAATGAATCGACGGTGGATTACGTTGAAATTACGCGGCTGAGGCTGTGAATAGCCGACGTAAATTGCTCCGGTTGCTCTCATGAGAAATTGAACCGGCATCGCCGCCGGTTTCACGGTCCACACACTATTTCCGATTTCTTGGTGCGAATTTATCTCCGTCCCCTTTTTGCGGTGGTGGAGAATCCGTCCACATATACTAATCAGTGGCTTACTGGGCTTTTCATATTAGGCCCATAAATCAATCGGCCTTGCATAAAATATATTTTGTGATAGCCAAGACCACTGCATTGAAATATAACTAAACTACTGTACATGACTTCTTTTTTAACATCAAACTAAAGTCACTACTTTGTCATTAAATTAAATTAAAAATCATACATTTTATAATAAATAGGTAGCAAATTGTTGGAAAAAAAAAAGAAAAAAAAAGAAACAGGTACAATAGTTATTAACTTATTATTGTTGACAAAAAAAAAAGTTATTAACTTATTATTGACGATAATAATTCGTCTAATACATATTTGCGGGTAAATAAAAACTAGAAAAGAGAGAAAAAAAAAAAAGGATACACTTTTATAAAAGCTAGTAGTAACATATATACTTGACTTATGATACTTGTCACGTGAGTTCACACGTGTAATATTACTTAAACTTAGGTAACATGAACTGGATACTTATGAACCGAGTCACCCCACGGGTTACCTACTAATGACTCGCTCGCCGGAATCGTTCTCAACGCTCTCCACACAATACTGTTACATTTAAAACCCGACCCGAACGCCAACTGCCAAACCCGGTCTCCTCGTTTGACCCGACATTTAGCCTCTACGTAAGCCAGCTCGTACCACAGAGACGAGCTTGAAGTGTTTCCAAACCGGTGCAACGTCATCCGAGAAGGCTCAAGATCAAACTCACTGAGTCCAAGACCTTTTTCAACCGCGTCAAGTAACGCTCTACCACCAGCGTGGATACAGAAATGCTTGAAACATAGTTTAAAATCGGGAACATATGGAGTAACCTTTAACCGGAAAAGTTTACTCTTTACAATCAAGAGGATAAACCGGAGTTTTTCTGATAAAGGCAGAACGAGCGGACCAAGTGCGGTTAAATTTGTCTTTAACGTGTCACCAGCAACAACGGTTAGTTCTTTAGAGAGTGAAACTCCAACGATACCTTTGTCGTCTTCTTTTTGGGTAGCACAAGTATAATGTTTATCGCTTGCGCCTTTGTGAGTCCTTACGAGTTGAGTCAACTCGTACTTAGACCGGACTCGGTCCTGGCTCCGGTTGGAGAGCATAACCGCAGCACCACCTACTCGGAATAGACAGTTAGGGACTAACATTGACCGGTCGTTGCCTCGATACATGCTTAGTGTCATGTTCTCCGTGCTAACAATAACTGCATAGGTATTAGGGTTTGCTTTAAGTAGATTTGTGGCGAGATCGACGGAGATTGCGCCGGCGCTGCATCCCATACCGGAGAGATTGTAGGTTTTGACGTCGGTTTTGAGCTTGTACCGGTTTACGATCATGGACGAGAGAGATGGGTTAGGGTTAAACAAGCTGCAGTTTACAATGAAGATTCCGACATCTCTCGGTTCGACTCCAGTTTTCTTGAATAGTGAGTCAAGAGCTCCGAAGATGACTAGTTCGGCTTCATGTCTCGCCTCGAACATTGATGGAGTTGGTGGAGAGGTTAACATGCAGCGTGGGGCGTACGTATCGTCTCCTAAACCGGAGCGGTTTAGTATCCTCGTCATGAATTGGATTGTTTCTTCGGTGTAGAGTTGAGCGCCTTTGGCCATGTTGAAGAATGTTTTGGATGAGATTTTACAAGAGTCGGTGGGTTGGTGACATGAGAAATCGATGAGATAAACCGGTTTGGACCGGGTGGTTGAGTAGGCATAGATGAACATGGATATGAAGAGTAAACCGATCTTGGTCGGAAAGGAAGAGAATAAGTCATGGGGAAAATGAAGTAGATCAAGTTCAAAGAGAGACAGAAGGATGATTATAAGCAAAGGAAGCTTAAAATCTGCCATTGGAATGAACATATGAGAAACAATTGGTCATTGGGTGGGTTTTAATATATAAGCAACGTACCATCCAACCTTGTAATTAAGATATGAATAGTGATGGCGTTAAGTGCGTTTGTGCCGCGGAGAACGCGGTCTGCGTTTTAAGGTTAACGTTTATATAAAAAAACATATATAAATATCGGTACCGCAAGTTGTACAAATTAATTGGTGAACGCACTTAACAAATATTGGTCTTCCTTGACAAAAAAAAAAAAAAAAAAAACAAATTTGGTCGTTTTCTTGTGTCTTTTGCAAAAAAGTTATTGTGGTACGTACAAGAACACTGAACACACGTGAATAGAACCATTTTAAACAAATAAAATTAAAAATAGCTTTGACCATGAGTTAAAAGTTATCCCAATTCAATATTCAAACGTTTTAACCAAACTATAAACGTATATATTACCAAACATGGATACCAATAATATGTGTTATGATTGTTTCGTTTGGATGCACCGCACCGGTTGTGTACTTGTAAACTTTCATAACATTAATTAATTAATTTCACATGGAGTATTGGAATTTATCGATTCGTGTGTGAAACTTTTCACACTTGACCTGAAAGACGTGTGTTAGAATCATGTGATTTTCCTCAAATTGATTTATGTAGTTAATTGATGAATCCAAAAGAGGAAACTAGAAAAGAGAAAGGACTCTAAAGATAGATAGAATTTATTACGGGTCAGTGTTTGGTTAGAGATTTGTCATTTCATTTTAGATTGTAGTTGAAGTGGTCAGTGGCTGGCCAAGTTGGAAGTGGACCAATGAGAAACAAATATTGAGACAGTGTACTCGTACGTTTTCGGTGTGTTAGTTGGGCCATTTAATTTATTGAAGATACGTATAAATTCACGGTTATTTCACAGCCGGATATGTTGTATCCAATATACGTAAAAACTCTCATTATAATTAATTAAAATTCGATATATAAATAAATGCTATACAAGTTTTCATATTGAAGTATCTTGTGTGAAGATATTTTAACGCCTTGAACTGCTTCTAAATGACGGGTCTTGGGCTTTAGAAGGCGGTCTCTAACACTCATGAGAAATGCTTGGTGCTCGTTCTCAGCATCTGCATATATGACCCCTGAAAGTGGTTGGTCTATGCAGAATATCATAGTTATTTTCGTCATCTTCCAATCAAACATCATCACCACTTCCCAGTAATTTGATATTACAGGTTTCTAAGTCAGCATTCAATATTTGTTGCTATATTTGTTTCGTATGTTTCATTGGTTCCGTTGTGCATTGATTGTATCGTTGTACTATTTGAAACCTATATACTTTATATCTTCGACCTTTTTTTGTTTGTTATGATAAATCGAGAAGAGAAATTAATATTATGAAGCAAAACTTATATATTTCTTAAATTAATCGTGTAGAATCCCTCTCAACCAAAACTCAAACTAGGAGATCCAGACTGTTCGCTTATAACCTCTAGCCCAACACTTAGTTGGATAGCTTGGTTTTCTTAAACCAAAGGTTTATATAATCTAGTATTCTTTCAAAGATGGATATGAATGTTCACTATGTTTATTTTACGGTTATGAATATTATATTTAGTTGTTTTTTTTAAACAAAGAGGATATTATATTTAGTTTAGATTTGATCAAAGGATTTTGGTTAACACTCAAATAGTCAAATGTCAAGATTTTTTTAAAAAAAAAAAAAAAAAAGAAAGAAAGATGAATGGTCGGTAAAACAGAAGAAGCATAACTTTAGTTAACATTCAAATGCTCGCTGCTGAGCTCAGGTTTTTCTTATGTATGACCAAAACAAAAAGAAGGTTATAGTCAGATTTAATATAATTCAACTTCATAATATTAAAATGTAATTCGACTTCTGATATTACCAAATACGTAGATGACTGACTATCATCATAAATACGAATATATATATTTCCTAGTCTTGATCATTGACACCCAATAAGTTATAAAGCATTTTCACATGGACGAACGAGGATAAATATCGCATATCTTGCATTTACTATTCAATTTTTAAATGTCTCTATAAATGATGTCAAAAAAAAATGTCTCTTTCCATTTTGATCTACCTTTTCTTTTGATAAAATAACTTTGATCTACTTTATTTTTTCACCATGAAAATGCCATTATAATTTATATCTCCTTTTAAGAAAATCTTTAAATAGTTGTTGCTGATGTAGCTGAAATCGCTTTCTAGTGTTGTAAGTTGTAACTGCCTGAAGTTGAAACATGACGAAAACGTAAATGAAAAATCTGACCGATAATATTGGTTTCACATCAGTAAAGGCTATTTGAGAATTCTATAACTCTAGAAAAACCCACGTGTAAAAGAAAGTCAATGTTCCGTTTAAAATAAGCATCTACATAGATAACGGAAGAAGGGGGTTGCGTAAGAAGAATTGGAAAATAAATGCATGAATCAATCACAAATTTCTACCTCAGAGCATTTAAACAGAAAATTGAGATTAAAAACATAAATAAACAGTGACTAAAGAAGAGAATGTTAACTTCTTGACCAAAAAAAAAAAAAAAAAAAAAAAGAAGAGAATGTTAACTTATCTTATACTCCAGGTCTAGGATGACCTAATGCATTAAGTATTATTCATCAATCATCACAATTATTTGACTGCGTGATTTAATTCGGATGTAAGGGAACATTCTGCCAACAACTATTGTGATTAAATGTTGAATTTAATCTGCTTTAAGTATTTGTTTCAAGATTCTCATGATAAATATTTACACGGCTTACAATATCTATGATTGAAACGTAATTGGATACTAGCCAGTCTAGTGGGTCAAATATGCTCATATATGATATAACCTTCGACGATATGATGTCTGTAAACATTTTTTTTTTTTTTGTTGGTGTTAACATTGTCTAGTCACTAAAATATACGAGACAGATTCTTTAAAATTCGCTAATAGAAACGGAGGTGACGTTTGAAAAGAAAAAGGAAAAAAAAGAGACGACTCTGTTGTTACTCTGTTGTTGGAACAGAGAGTTGCTCTGTTTTTGTAAATAGAGTATGAGTTTTCTCTCAGATAAGAAGTAGGATACATTTGTTTCAATTTCTAAATCGATATGATATGAATTTTATACCTATTTCAAACAACTAACACCTATAATCATGTTTCACAATATTTTTTACACTCTCAAAACCAGAAAAAAAAAGAAAAGAAAAGAAAAGTGAGGTAAAAATATTTTACCAAGGCAAAGAAGAGAGACGTGAACCCCAAGCTTCTCGTCCTTTTCTCCCTTCATCTCGATTACTTACAAATGGTTTCTTCGTGGATTTGCTTAACTGAAACAATGGATGCTTACACAGCCTCTGTACAGTTCCGATATTATCATTACCTGACGAAGCATCTAAAACAGCTTCATGATCGTTTCTCTTCTTTATGTTCCAAAATTCTTCTTCATTGTCAGCCTCTAGCCTACACAGAGTAGCAACTCTCAAGAACTTAGGATTATTATTGTTGGGTTTCTCAGGGCCTAATAATATCTCGGAGTGTTGCGATTCCCATTCTTCTGATGGATCAGATGTTTGTTTTTCAAGCCACCTTGCTTTTGCGTCTGCGTTTTCCCTCTCTTTGAGGTTCATCAAGATCAAAGTCTTGAGAAAGTTCATCACTTGCACCGCGTGGATTAGTGCAGTTAAAGGATCTGCCATCTACAGTATCAAAAACACTTTCATGAGAATTAAAAACTATCGAAGCTTAAATTAAAAGAAAAAAACATTTCTTTTTTTACGGACTTGGGTCATGTTTGGGGCAAAGACCATAGCTACATTGCGAGCATTCATTTTGTTGAACTGTTCATGCTCCACGACATCTGCCATTAGACCGATGGCCCAGTCGAGAAGCGCAGATTCAACCGGAGGAAGAAGAGTCACGAGCCGGCTACAGTCTTCCTCTGTGTTACACCTCATTACTTGCTCTGGTGTCAACACATCAAGCACTCCTGTTGGTAGCTCCCTAAACCACGCCTGGTTCAATCCGATAACCAAAAAAAAAAAAAAAAAATTCACTTTTGAACTTAAAATGTTATTATAGGAACTAATTAAAGATTTTCCTTTTACCCACCTTTATTAAACCCGCCAAGCAATGAACGTCAATTCCACGCGGTACCACACCACGGTTTAGTTGTCTTCGGACATGCTCTTCTTTGCCGTTGTCTGGATTTATTCGGAAAATTCCTTCTGCCTTAAAAGGTAACAAACAAATCACACATTATATCAAAACTCTCTTGATTTCAAAATAATCCAACATTTTCATGAAACAGAAGAGGTTAGAGACTTACTTTAAGACCTCCTTCAGTGTATAGCCGTTTTTGCATCCTGAGAAGGATTGTTGGAACACTGTTTCCTCTGTCGTCGTAAGAGCATTGCATTGACTTCGCCGATACTCCAAATACACTTACACTGAATAAAATAAAAAAAAACAATCTTTACTCACAGACAGACCAATTAATCTTGTTAAATCCAACAAGTTGGATCATATAAAATTAAAACAAATTTTACTCTTATACAAATGAATCTTGAGAAACCCCATAAGCTCAATCATTATATCCTATGCAAAGTAACCACCAACTTAGTGAAAACTCACAAGTATCAACAAATATAATCACTCTTTACTTCACAAATTCATCTACGGAATCCCATAAAATTAAGTTTTACCATTGAGGACGAACCAATCTTTTTTCTTCTAAAAAATAAATCATGATTTCCATTCTTTTGTACATATTAGGAGAAAAATAAAACGAATTCGATTTTACAAATTGTGAACTTTTTTTATGTCGAATTTGTTGTGTAATCGGGTTTTTGTTTGTAGGACCCAAAAAGAATTTATCAAGTTTAGAGCCCCATATATTATATCGTCCATACCAATTAATGGCTAGGGAAAGCCCATGAATTATATCATCATAAAATAACAAGTTGTCTTTCTTTTTATCTAACCGGAGATCCCAAACAGAAATTTAGATTAAAGCAAGCGTTCAACCATAATTATAATCGTAGTGAAAGAACACAACTCCGGGATGAGTCTTTCGATCACTACTCCACGAGGCCATAAATTGGTTAAAGAGCACCAAACTGTATGTCTAAAATATAGTTTCATATATATTGTTTTTCTTTTAGAAAGGTTGTAGTTTCATATTGTTTGTGGCCTTGTGGGTTAGGATAAATGGTTCTTGAATTTACAGAACATTGATTAGTCTTTTATATAGAAAAAACAAAAAGAGAATCTTTTCTTTTGAAGAAACGAGTGTCGTAATCATGCATTCAAATCCAAACAACAACCATCTTAATGATTCTATCCAACACAGTAACATGGCATATACAGATTTCCAGCTAGGAAAGTATATATTTAATTCCTCCTATCTTAATAATTTTTCAAGATATATGGAATTATATGTCAACAAAAAAACGAATTTAATTCTTCGTGGTAATAATTAATTAATTAATAACGGACCTGGCGCTAGGAGCTCGAGGATGAACCTCCGGTTCGAGCTCAGAAGGAAGACCGAGAAAACCATTAAACCGGTCAAAAGTCACATGACTCACGTGCTTAACCTCCGTCGGCCAACCTATGTCCAGAGACGCCGCCACGTCATCGTCCTCTCTCTCCATGCTACAAGACATCACAAGCGACTTCCTCAGAACCGCCGCAAGAAGGTCGAGAATCGTTAACTGACCCGACCCTGACCCGGACCCGGATCTTGACACGTGTGAGCTCAACGGCGTTGAAACGTCGTAGTAGTCTGTGCTCGTAGTGCTATGTTCTTCGTCGTACTCGTCGTCATGGTTCTCGTATATGCCTGGACCGGGCCGGGTCGGTTTAAACTCCGAGAACCCGATAGTTCCGGTGGATTTGGATCGGGAGAAGCTAGTCATCGATTTCTGGTGTGTCGGAGAATATGAGAGAATGTTATGTTAATGGTAGAGTTAAGAAGGAAGAAGCTTTGGATGTAAGAGAAAGAAAGCTTTAACAAAAAAAATGTTAAGAGAAAGAGAGAGAAAGAGAGAGAAAGGGATTTAAGGGACTGTTTGGTGAGAAAGAAACTGTGAGAAAACGAAGGAAAATTTACAGATAATCGCGTAGAAACAAAGGGATGATTCTTTCTATTTTTTCACTATGTTTTTTTTGGGATCTGTGTTTAGTGGATAGGGAGAAAGAGTGACGGAGACGTAAATGAAAATGATATCAACTTATTATGAAGTAAAATTTACATGGTTTTAAAAATATGGTGAAAAATATATAATTTAAGATAAACAGAAATGTCTCATGATAAGATTTAGATTAGACTTGTTCGATGGCTCGTGACGCTGCCTAGGAGATGAATTGATGAGATGGGTGACAAGTAAGAATGGGGGACATACGAGTCAGTGTTATTTTTGGAACTTTCTTTGACTTTGTTTTATATTACATAAATAGTTATAAGGGTGAAATTCCCAATAATCTCGGATTCGAATTCCCACGGCTGCAAATACCTTAAGTGGCCACCGCAGACAATTTAAAATCGGGCTATGCGGCTTCCAGGAACTACTCTTGCCGCCTTCGGGACGCACGCAGTGGGCTAGTCTGGGCCTATTGGGCTTGGGATACCTGAGTTATCAAAAAAAAAAAAAAAAAAAAAATAGTTATATATCACCTTGTTCTGAGTTTTCCAAACCCTGTGAATTCTTGGCACTCTTTTTAAAAAATTGTAATTAAAACCAGAAGTATATATGTATCACCTTGTTCTGAGTTTTCTTGGTCGGTCTATTTTTTTTTTTTTTTTAATCAAATTAAATTTTTAGAGGAGAGACTATAATTAACGTTTTTTTTGGTCAATTAACGTTTTTTTAAATGTAATAAAACAAATATTTCTAAGCAAATTGAACTATCCGAAATTTTAATAGTCAGTTCTCATAAATTTTCTTACAAATGAATTCCATTGAAATAAACTAGATATTTTAATATTTAGTACGTTTAATCCATACGTTTGATGCACACAAGACCACATACAAAATAATTACATCGCATAAAAATAAAATTTTAGTTGGTAATACTACAAAATAATCAACGATCAAAAAAGTCTGTGGATTTGAACAAAAGTAGAGAAATCATTAAACAAAAAAAAAAACTTAACTACAAAAACCAAATATGGAATATGACAACTCTTCAAGAAAAAAGAAAGAGGGAAATCATTGGATTGCTAAACATTAATCGTAATCTCATATTTGATATAAAGAAAAATGTTCTAACAATCTCTAAGAATATAGAACGTGCAGAGTTTTTTTTTTTTTTTTTGTTATGTCTGAAGAAAGCATCGTTAGTGATTAAACTTATACGACGTCGTTGTTAAGTGGGGGCGACGATATATAACTCGACATCATAAAAGACGACTTCGCTGTAGTGTCTTGGCTATTTTTTGTTTTCGGGATACGTTATCACATGGTTTCATGTGCATTGGTTCGTTGTTCTTTTATCACGTCAAATACACAATTAAACATTTTGGATCGTATTGATGATTCTAACTTCTCATGACCATTAAGTTAGATATATGAAGGAAATAAAAAAAATATATGGTTTTTGAACCAAAAAAGTTTATGGTTTGTATTTTCATACAATCTAAATTATCTAATAAACGCTCGGTGACAAGATATTCTTTTAAAAACTCATGTAGATAGCTCAAGTCGTGCTTCTATAGTTGAAGATTAAAAGAAAATATACAATTTAATAAATGAAACGCGTATTTATTTGTTTAGGTGTAGATTAGTAGAAAACGATCGTGCTAGTATTTATTCGATATCATCATTATTGCTATAATCTTTTTCTTTTCATAATTAGACCACTAAATCCTAATACACTCTCGCTTTTACAAAATTTTTTTTTCTCATTTTAAACGATGTAGTCATCGTTTTCGATTTTATTTAGATAGGTTATGATTGTTTTTTTTTTCTCTCTAAAGTCCAACCCGTAAAATATTAGGCTACGTTAGTATAATCAAAGAATTAAGAGCGTAATTTATTGCGCCGTAGAGTATATTTTGGTTATAATTATCGAAGTGATGTTGTTAAATCGGGAGCATAGTTGACGATCCGAGATAAGAATCCATACAAGAAAATTAACGCCGTTAATGATTTGAGTTAACGACCACATTTAATGAGCACTGGTTCACGTGATGTCTTCTGTTTTAATTCATCGCGTTGCCGTTCGATGAAGACATTATAACAAACAATCCGACGCTTCACGTGATGTCTCCTGTATATTTACTATAATGAGTTTATTTCCTCTCTGCTGTCACTGGAAATGTAAATCAGTAAATATTAAAATTAAATCAAAATTTTATTTCCTTAACCGGATTTAATATCCAGCGTGTTAGTACCTGTTAATTGTCACATAAAGCCAAGTTAAGATATACTGTAAAAATTTAGCATAAAGTTTTCTTTAGGAAAAGCAACAGATTTGTTTTTATGATTATTTAATTGTTTTATTCCCGTCGAAGCGGACAAATGTTTGCCACTTAAGAACTTTTTACTTTCAAGAGCCATAACTAATGCTAAATTTCATTCTAACAACCACAGTCGACATTGCAATAACGTGTTAGAAATTATTGCAATAATATGGGATCTACAATACTTAGGTGTTGATTGGTTCTCCCGCTATCACCCGCCTAGCGGTTGGTAGCGGGCGGTTGCAGTTGCTAGCGATTGACAACAATCATAAAACCCGCTCTATACCGCTTCGGGCCGCTCTAAATCGCTAGATTTCAAAAGGTCCTTCCCGCAAGCGTTTGCGGTTGCGTGCGGTTGCGGTTGGTTTAAAAAAGAAAAGAAACAAAAAAAAAAAAGGAAATATATAAATTAAAATATATATTATCAAATCTTATATATATTCACATTAAATTTTAAACAATAATTATTCTCTAACTTTAATTTTTTAATATTAATAATTTTTTGTGTTTCACTTTAAAAGTTATTTATTCAATATTTGAAAAATTATTTAGTAATTATATATGGTTTTTAATTTTTAATCATGTTTAAAATTTTATACTTTTTCATAAATATAGTTTTGGTGTTTTTATAGTTTTTCACAATTATATATTATATTTATTTTGGTATTTTTTGGTTTAACCGCTATCGTACCGCTGAACAACCAGTCGTAAATCTCCCGCAAACGCACCTGTTTTCAACCGCTAAACCAGTCGATTAAAACGCTAAAAAACGCTTGAAGCCGCAACCGTCCGCTTCCGCAAACTCCCGCAAACGCAACCGCAACCGCTGCGATTAAACCAGTCAAGCCGTCAGTCGTTTTATAAAATTGTAGTATGCTTTTGACATTGCACACATCCCAAGACCTTTTTACATAAATCAACATACTTATGTTTTATAATTAATTATTACTGTAGTTGTTAGTTGTTTAGACTATTTTCACTCTGACTAATAAGATAACATAGAAAATGCATACAGAATTTGCATAATGATTTATATTTGTTTGAGAAAATAATTTTTCCAAAACATCTAGAACAGATGAAGTAATATACGATAAAATATGTGTTATTTCTTGTATAGTCATTTTGTTTTCAGTTTTAAGAATACTTATATAAATATATGTGATCAATATATGTGTAATAATTTTATATTCAACAAATTTGGTAACAGAGATCAAATACCAAGGAAATCAATATCGAAATGGTTAGTGGAGGTACAAAACGCATGCGCGGAATCTATGAGCAAGGAATCAAAGATGGCTTTGATACTTAGCAATACATAAAACATGTATGCTGATGCAATGCGAATGGGTTCAGTCATTTTGATAAAGAATAAAAAGGCCGAAACGTAACTAATAAAATATTATGTCTATTTTGTTTGTTTTAATCATTTCAGTCTTTTAGTCAGGATGCCAATAGAAGAAACACAAGCTTAGATAGTAAACAAGCTAATATTATAATTAATTAGTTAATTATGGCCAGATTTAGTTTTTGATACACCAAATTAGTGACTTTCTTATACTGTGGATTTCCTAATAATTGATCCAGTACACCGATTAAATGACTTATAGCAGATTGTACGATGCTGGTCTTTCAATAGTTAGTTAGTTAATTACCATCATGGATCCGTAGATTTTTCGGATTTATATGATTATTAGTTTATAAAAAAATTAGATAGTAATTTAAATTATGGATACACATAGTTTTATTTACGGTCTCAGATTGTTAGTCCATATATATGTTATTATATAATAAATAAAAAGATCACTATGAATGATATATCATATATATGCGTCTTGAAATTATCATATGATTCCAACAATCCAACAACTCCAAAAAACGCCGGTCCAAATGTTCGACTGCATGCTTCATGCAGAAGCAAAAATATGGAATAAATTAATTGTTTTAAGCAAATATACTTTTATAAAGAATACAACAGACACGCATGTGTGTATAGAAAGGGATTCTAATGTTAAGTTTAACTAGATATTGTCATATTGATATTGACATATATTCGTATGATTGTTTAATAATGTTAGCTTCCAATTTACTCTTTGATTCTTTAATTGTTTCGTCACTAGATTTAGGTATTGTGGCAACGACCTTAACCGAAACCACACCAACTAGTGTCTCGAGAGACAAGTGCCCTTTTCAATGTTTCGTTTAATTTGATCCTTAAGCTACAACTGATCAGTCATAGTGCTCATGCTGTCACTATTAATTATTAATTTTAGAGAATTGCCCTTTATTTAATCAGATAGGTGGGATTATATTTTTTTACATGAATTTTTTTTTTAGTTTTCGCCGATCTTTATATATTTTCAATGGAATTACCTCATCCTATTCATATCTGACCTGAAATATTATACAAAAATTGTTAAGTATAAACATTACCATTGTCGTATTGTCTTAGTGAAAATTTTGGTCTCAAAATATATTGTATATATATTTATCAGTCAAATGTCAGAAAAAAAATTTATTAGTCAAGTTTTTAGTCAAATTTAGATAGTAAGTATTATTTATCTCAGAGTTGGTTCATGTTGAGCACTTGGTCTAGAAACGCGTTGATATTGGGCCTATATTATTAGGCTGAGTTATTTCCTACATCGTTTACGACACGCTGGGCTTAAATGTTTTGGGCTAACCATTGGGGGTTATTATTGTTATTTTATCCATTCTGGAAATGAGTTACCAACACATTTAAACTAGTTCTAACAATTACGATGACAAAAGAATTGTAAATTTTTATGTCATAACTGATAAGTATGGGTTCAAATCCCATATATAGATTAATTATTGAGAATAGTAGATTTTTTTTTTGAATAGTAAATTTTTAGTTCTGGATATTGACATGTTTGCGACTTATTCATCGCGATCTTATAAACTATGGATAGGATCATATGCATAGGCTAATAATCTAGGTTTGTAGATTTTAGATATCTGTTTGTAAAAATTAAAATTTATTATTCACGTACTTGGTAGTTGGTAGTCAGCTGGTAAAATTTAAATTGTAACTGATAATTTAATTATCTACGAATTTTTTGTTTGTCGGGAACCCACTTTTTTTTAATCAACCAATTGATTGCAAAATTTTGAAAGAAAATATTGTCATATAACTTGAAAGAGTATTGAATGGTGGATTTTAATATACTCCCTCTGGTTTTTTTGAAGTGTTGTTTTAGAGTTTTGCACACATATTAAGAAAACATTAATTTTTTATTTTTTTTTAAACAAAAACATCATTAACTACATATACCTAAACACAATCTGCCCAATAGTAAAACAATTTGCAGAATACTAATAGTCATAAAACATTAAAATTTAATAAATTTTGCATTGAAAATATAAAACAGCACTTATTTTGAAACAAAATTTTAAGTCTAAAACGACACTTAATTAGGATCGGAAGGAGTATATTTTAGACCACATGTTGTTTATATATTACTCCTGAACTGCTGACAACAAATATATTAATATTCTAAAACGAATTGAGCATTGACCATTGGACATAAATCCAAACGAAGAGTTCTTAAAACATACGCTATGATATTAGATGAAGGTAATATAAATCTATACATGCGCTAAAATTTACAGAAAATAGTAGATGTTCAGTTCTCTACTGTTTTTTATATCTGTCGAACTCTTAAGTAATGTATGTGTTAGTCTTGACTTTCTATGGAAAATATATTAAAATCACAATAATTTTTGAATTAAATTAAACAAGTGCGATATTGTTGGACTAACTTTAAGTCGGTTCAGTATTTTGTAAATGTAAAATAGCATGCGACCTTATTGGATAATCCGACCATCCAGTCATACTTAATTAGGTGGGTTCAATTCCCCATTTACATTAATTTATTTCCTTATAACTTTCCATCTTGGAAAATTTGACATACATTTTTAAATAATATATTACCCATATGTTCGGCGGTTTGGACATGTAATTGATGTAAATTATTCTATTCTACTAGGTTTTAAATCCGCGCTACGCGCGGGGTATTTTCTGAAAAAATTAGCAATTTTTTTTTATAATTAATAATATTTTTTTAAAAAAAATTTGAAAAATAAAGGAAAAAAAATTGGTAGTTTCAACGCATAAAATTAATTGAATAGAAGGAGATATTATCATTCGGTTGTTGCTAAAAACCACAAAAAACTATTTAAACAAAACAAATAACCAAAAAATAGACATCGATAGTACCTTATTCATAGTTTGAAAGCGTCAAATACTAACCAACAAACGTTCACAATATAAACTCGGCTCTTTAATAATTATTGATGAACCTGTTGATCATTAATAAAAATTAATACCAAGATTCAATGAGAACTTATACACTAAACGATCAAAATAAACTTTTTAATATTTTTAATAGATTATCGATGTAAAAATTAGAACATCTAAAAAACTCATAGATTCATAAAGAAAAAAACGAGAAAATATTATACTTACAATTAGGACATGTTGATCAAGTGAATAGATCGATTCACGTCTTTGTTTTCACAAATCCAACCTGCAAATTTACATAAAACTAAACACCATTAATATTTTAATAAAACTTTCATGTCGTAATTAAATGTAATATCAAAGCAAAAAAAAATGTAGGGGTTAGTTATGATGTGAAATTGAAGATCAAGCAATGTATTTATATAAAATTAAGAGGCGGTGTAAAATTAGAGTTTCCTTTTGTTTGAGGATATCTACTAAACAAAAAGGAAAATTTATATATTATGAGAAATGACTTGTTATCAAAACAGTTAGTTATTATAAAACTACCATTATTTATTTATATTTATGTTAATTTTAAAAAACATTTCTTTTAATTTTTAACATTTCTTATTTGTATTTTTGCAAAACTGACTTTTGTTGCAAAACTAAAACTAACTTTACTTATTTATCTATTACCTAATATTCTAGAAAGTTTACATTTATCTACTACGTAATATTTTAGGAAGTTTATATTTCTCTTATTTCCATATTATTTTCATCAACTAACTTTTTTAATTTGTCTACTACGTAATATTTTGGGAAGCTTACATTTCTCTACAACGTAATATTTTAGAAAATTTACATTTCTCTTATTATAAAACTACTATTGTTTATTTTTATCCATGTTAATTTTAAATAACATTTCCATGTTAATTTTAAATAACATTTCTTTTAATTTTCAATTTTTATTTTTGCAAAGCTAACTTTTCTTGCAAAATTAAAACTAACTTTTCTTATTTGTCTAGTACGTAATATTTTAGGAAGTTTCTATTTATCTTATTTTCATATCATTTTCTTCATTTAAAATGTTAATTAGTGAGGTGACTAATCGTGATTGGTCGTCTAAAATCCTATGTGGACGGCCTTAGAAGCATTTAGCCTCAACTTTTATATAGTATAGATTTCCAAATTATTTTTTTCATTTAAAATGTTAATTAGTGAGGTGACTAATCATGATTGGTCGTCTAAAATCTTATGTGGACGGCCTTAGAATCATTTAGCCTCAACTTTTATATAGTATAGATTTATATTTCTCTACTACGTAATATTTTAGGGAGTTTACATTTCTCTACTATGTAATATTTTAGCAAATTTATATTTCTCTTATCTTCATATATTATTATTTCTATTTTGTAAATATTTGAATATAGAAAATAATTAAAAATGTTAATTAGTGAAGTGGCTAATCGTGATTGGCCGTCTAAAATCCTACGTGGACGGCGTTAGAAGCATTTAGCCTCAACTTTTATATAGTATAGATTTCCTAATTTCTGCTGATACAAACAAACGGTTACTTCTAAAAATTTAATGGTTTTAATTTTTGTAGAGGTTTGTCTTTCAAAATAAATTCAAAGATAATCTGCATCTTACCTACTTGATAGTTATGTTTGTGTTAAGTCTCCCCATAGACGTCGCTTCACCAATTAATTACCACTATAATTTAATTTCATAATTGGATTTGATGTTGCACTTATTTTAGTTTTTTTTTTTTTTTGGGGCAAAGCATTTATTTTAGCTAGGAACCACAAATCTATATATATAATAGTAGAGTTGTCTCTCCTCTTAGAATGTCCACATAGGCGACACCTCAGCGTACACGTCATCATATATTTTTAATAGGTATAAAATGTTACTAAAAAGATTCGAACCTCTTACCTTATCAATGTAATGAGTGCATTCCAAACCAAATTGTCATTTAGATCATTTTGATTGATATCAAAATTTAAACTATATATCTTACTTTATAAAAGTTCCACCACAATTTATTTACTAAAAGAAGAAACATTTAAAAAAAATTAATCCACATACTTTTATATTATCATCTTTTGATAAACTAAAATATTTGTTCACAAACAATAACATGGTTTAATATAAATAAAAAATTATATAATAAAACACACAAAAATACGTGATAAAAAAATAGGACAAAAATACAAATAAAAGTTAATGAATTAATCAAACACAGCACAAAAATATTTAAGATAAAAATATGAATAGAAATTAGATGCATATAGATAATTTTCAAACACATATAATTTATATATGAAAAATAGAAAACATAAAAAAAAGTTATCACGCTAAAAAAACATTAACTTTTTCAAGAGTTATAAAATATTTAGATTAAAAGAAAAAATTTATATGATAGTAAACTATAGAATTTAGATTACACGAAATAAGAATATCTATTTTTCAAGAAAAAGTATGTATCAAAAATCAAGATAAAATATATATAAAATATTGTATAATATATTTAAGGAAAGAATTGTGATTTAAAAGTACAATTATATACAAGATTTCTTCAAAAAATAAGGTTAGAGTGCAATATTCCATGGAAAATGCAATGTATGAGAATAAGAAGAATTCAAAGATAAAATTTAATATGTAGGAAAAAAAACATGTTATAATAGACAAGAAAAATAAAAAATAAAAATGAAATAGATAAAGAGAAAATAATTTAACATAAGTTTACAATGAATCAACAATCCAATCAATTATTTTAACGAAAAGAACGTCAAAAGAGAAAATATCGCGAGGTGGACGACTGCATCTTAGAATATGACGAAAAAAATAACACCGAAATAATTTTAAGAGAAATTGACTAAATTCAAAAAAGATGTATGAATATGATATGGTCGAGATTGTTTTCTATTTCCTTGAATTTTTTTAACTAATTGTTTACCACATGTTATCTAAGAATTCGTTATTTTCTTCAAGAGAAACATTATTTTCAATAAAATCTATGTTATATATCATTTCATAAATAAGTTTATGTCTATATAGATTTATCTTTTAAAATTCACTATATTTATATTTACGGCTTATATTATTAATAGTTTCTAAGTACAATCCCGCGCATCGCGCGGGGTCACAAATCTAGTGAAGAAGAAATGGGGGAGATGGTATTATAAGATAACTCTCTAGAACAAAGGTAAAAACACAATCACAAAAATTAATACTGTAAGATTTTAAAAACAAAACAACCATTAACAATAAAAAAAAATTCAAAAACAATTCTATAACAGCGTATTGGTTTCAACGTAAACAATCTTTATACAAAGAACAAAAAAAGAAGACCCCTTGTAAATATTGAATCTCCATGTGATTGCAATAAATTATTGTTTTACACATGGATTTATTTTTACTAGTATTTGATTTCTTAAAAGAAAAGACACATTAATATAAACTTTTCTTGCTAATATAACCTTTTTAATGTCCAAAATAGATACTTTCCTGAAAAATAGTGATAATTATATATCTCCATCCATCGACAAAAAAAGTGATAATTATATCAAGAAAAAAACTACTCCGCTTGTGAAGTGATTTTGGTCTAGTGGCAAGTCCACAGAAGACAGACACCATCATACCAGGGATTGAATCCCCGATCCTACAATTTGTAGGAATTATGCTAATGGGCCGGCCAGTTGTGGCCCAAATGATGAAAAAAAAAAAAAAAAAAAAACTACTCCGCTTAAGGAGGACATACAAAAGGAAAATATTGTTTCCAAATTCGAGAAAAAGCTGTAATCACGCCGTGTGTGTTTAATTCTCAATAAATTACATTTAAAAGCGTTTGTAAATTCGACTGAACGGACCAGATTTTGCCACGTAGGATAACGTACTCCGTATTTTTTCCTTTTCCGAACCTTCCGACCAGGTCGCAAGCACATCTATCATATGTTGTGAGAATCGTCCGTATGGAAACTCCGTTTTTGTTACATCCAATGATAATATGCCACGTGCCATTGATAAATCTATCCTTCTTTATAAAGTCCGTTTTAGTAATTTTAATTTTGTTTAATCTCATACAAATTTAAATAAAGAAACGGCAAAAAAACCCAAAAAGTAACAAAAGACAAAACAATTAAAGGAAAAAGGAAAGCGTCAAAAGAACTCGTACTATCATATAATAAGAAAAGAAAAAGACATAAGGACAAATGAAATATATTTTATTTTACGAACTCATATTGAAATGTAAACTATTATCTCAAATGCTATTACCCCGTATAAACTAGTCAAAATAACCTAATTAATGATCTTTACATATCTAAATATATATTGATTCAAAATAATTCAATGTATATTATCTAAAACATTCATATAACTACCTAAAATACAAGAAAATTCATAATTATTTGTAATAAGAAGTCGGTCCAAACTATTATTCATACAAAAAAAATTTCCATTGTATAGGTATTTTTGACAATGCGAATCAAATACAATATATTATAATTTTTTTCAGCAAACAGAATAAACTATTACATGTTAAAAAAATCAAAAACAATTATTTATATATATATATATAGTAAATATCTTTAATTTTAGAAAGCGAATACAGATATAAACTCTATCCCTACCTACAATTAATAAATTTATTATATTTCTAAATAAATATACCGGACTAAATTATGTGTCAAAACTACAAATAATATTACGCGCCAAATATTATATTTTACTATATATATATGTAAATTAGTTATTTCTGATTTTTCAAAACAAATGCCTAAAATATATACAATATAAACTCTATAGCCAACCTCTTACTATATATATCAATTTACATACACAAAGACAAAATAAAAATATTAATAAAATATAAACAAAAATGGACAAAATAAAAATATTAATAAAATAATAAACAAAAATGAAATAAGAAGCCAAAAAAATACTGGAGTTGCGGAAGGGTGGTTGTTGAATACTGGAACGAGTTAAATGGTTAACAGCATCGAGATATCCACCTTCCATTTCAACATCTCAGATTTTGATCCAACGGTTCTTAATCCATCTGCTACGTAAAACCACCACCGTCCCGTCCCGTCCCGTTCCGGGCCGTTCTCTCTCTTCCTCTTTCTCTCAGCCCTGTCACTTTGGTTTCTCTTTTGTCTCTTTTAACACTTACCTTGTCGTCTCTGTCTCTCTGCTTCTGCTTCTTCTGCTTCTCTCTCTCATTCCTTTCGTTTATCGTTTTCTTCCAATTAGATCTCTCTCCCTTTTGATCCGATCCGTATAGACTCACTCTCGCTCTATGTTGCTTCAATTTTGATTCTTTGTTTTTGAATTTTCGATTATTGTTGTGTGGAGATGGGGCAATGTTACGGGAAGGTTAATCAGAGTAAGCAAAATGGGGAAGACGAAGCAAATACGACTACTTATGTAGTTTCCGGCGACGGGAATCAGATTCAGCCTTTAACTCCGGCTGGTTATGGACGAGCTAAGAACACTCCAGCTAGGTCATCTAATCCGAGTCCTTGGCCTAGTCCTTTCCCTCACGGATCAGCGAGTCCTCTTCCTTCTGGTGTTTCTCCATCTCCGGCGAGAACTTCCACTCCGAGGAGGTTTTTCCGACGGCCTTTCCCTCCGCCTTCTCCGGCCAAACACATTAAGGCTTCGTTGATCAAAAGGCTTGGAGTGAAGCCTAAGGAAGGTCCGATCCCTGAGGAGGGAGGAACTGAGCCGGAGCAGTCGCTTGATAAGAGCTTTGGTTATGGGAAGAATTTTGGGGCTAAGTATGAATTGGGGAAAGAAGTGGGTCGAGGGCATTTTGGTCATACTTGCTCTGGCCGTGGCAAGAAGGGTGAGATTAAGGATCAGCCTATTGCCGTCAAGATCATCTCCAAGGCTAAGGTTTAAATTCTCGATCTTGACCATTTTGTTTTGATTTTGGGATTACGGCATTGGTGTTGTGTTAGGGCTTATTAGGAGAATTTGACTATAAATTTAGCTAAACAATGTGATTTTTTTTTTATTGCTGATGATGTTACAAGAATCTGTGAAATCTGCTGACATTGTTTCGTAATTGAGGTAGTGAAAGTAAGATTCTTGGGTTTGGATAATGGCTGTGGGACAGTGACTTGTCTTTTTCTTCCAGCAGATTCTGTTGAGAAAAACAGTGTTGTCTCTTTGGATAGGAAAATCTTTTGTCTGGCAGTGAGTTGAGTAGACCAAAATGTTAAATTTTGTTGATTTGTCTGCATTAGGACAGGCAAAGAATCCAAGTTTGAGTTTCATGAGCTTATCTTCGTCATGCCGTTGTTTATTCTAAGTAGCGAAGCTCGTCGTCTAAGCATGTAATGGTCTTCCATGTTATATTTGTTGACTGTTTCATCTTTAAGAAAATATGACTGATGACAAACGTAGATAGGGAAATCTTTGTCTGGCTGCCTCGTGGGGGAGACCATTACCTGGCATTCCTTTTGTCTGCATTAGGACATAATGTTTTAAGTATGGGCTTCACTTTGGAATGCTCATGATTTTGTCTCTTCACCTGTCTGCTTATCTTTGTAATGAAGTTCATTGACACATTTTGGTGTCAGTTGTGCTATCTTTCTCATTGATAAAACAAGCAAACATGACTGAATTAACTTTCTTTTCTTGGCAGATGACAACAGCGATTGCAATTGAAGATGTTCGCAGGGAGGTGAAGTTACTGAAATCGCTGTCTGGACACAAACATCTAATCAGATACTATGATGCATGTGAGGACGCCAATAACGTATACATAGTCATGGAGTATGTCTTGTTTCCTATTTATATCAGATGCCATCTCTTCTTCGAGTTGTTAGCTTTTAATTATATGTTATAACACACACAACATCACTACAAGTGTCTGTACTGCATTTCTTGGATTATATCTTTTTAACCACTTACATAAATCGATGTTTGTTTCTGCTTGACCAGGTTGTGTGAGGGTGGAGAACTTTTGGACAGAATTTTAGCAAGGTAGGTCTGATTAATTTTAGCTTTTTTCTTTGCCTATGTCCCCAATTTGAATGCTGAGAATCTCTTCATATCTATGCGCGAACATTGCATTCTTTTGTCTCAGGGGTGGAAAATATCCAGAGGATGATGCAAAGGCTATTGTCGTACAAATTCTAAATGTGGTTTCATTTTGTCATCTCCAAGGAGTTGTGCACCGGGACTTAAAGCCAGAGGTCTCTTTTTTCTTAAAATTTCTCTATCTCTACCTCCAGTAGCAATACGCATTATTACTAAAAACTCCTGTTACTTTGTTCAACAGAATTTTCTATTTACATCTAGCCGCGAAGACTCAGACTTGAAGCTTATTGATTTTGGTCTCTCAGACTTTATCAGACCTGGTAAAACTTGTCATACTTCAGGCCTTCTCACTATACTTTCCTTATGGCTGCCTAATAGTGAAATTTGATTGAACTCCTCAATACAGATGAAAGGTTAAATGATATTGTTGGAAGTGCGTATTATGTTGCGCCTGAAGTTCTACACAGATCATATAGCCTTGAGGCTGATATATGGAGTATTGGAGTTATTACATATATACTCTTATGTGGAAGCCGCCCGTTCTGGGCACGGACAGAATCTGGAATCTTTCGCACTGTGCTAAGAACTGAACCGAACTATGATGACATACCTTGGCCTTCTTGTTCTTCAGAAGGTAAAGAGTTTGTGAAACGACTTCTCAACAAAGACTACAGGAAACGAATGTCTGCAGTTCAAGCTTTGAGTGAGTTTTTTCTGTCTTCTTTTTTCACATATAGTTACAATTAACTGCAACTTCGACTTCATATTTTTGTGAACTTTAAAGGAATTTGTGTTTTATATTTTATCTTCAGCTCATCCGTGGCTACGAGATGATAGTCGTGCGATTCCTTTAGATATTCTGGTCTATAAGTTGGTCAAAGCCTACTTGCACGCAACACCTCTTAGGCGGGCTGCTTTAAAGGTATCAACCTTTCTTCCATTTTTGGCACAATGTTGGAGGATTCCCAAAGTTAAAATATATTCCCCTTTTCGGTCAGACTTGATAAGAAGATTGGAGTAGTTATATGTTGAATAATTGAATGCAGGCGCTAGCGAAAGCATTGACCGAGAACGAGCTAGTCTATCTTAGAGCACAGTTCATGCTCTTGGTACCAAACAAAGATGGAAGCGTCTCCCTCGAAAACTTCAAGATGGTAACTTACTTGACCTGAAAGAAGGCCTTTGGTCACATCTGACTTCTTAATTTTTTAAACTAAAAGATATAATAACCTCAATCCTCGCAGGCGCTTATGCAAAATGCAACAGACGCTATGAGAGAGTCGAGGGTTCCTGAAATTCTGCACACTGTGAGAACTGAGAAGAATTATAAACAGAAAAATGAACTCAATCTTTTGGTTTCTAATGATCATCTGTTTTGGCAGATGGAAGCTCTAGCATATAGAAAGATGTATTTCGAGGAGTTTTGTGCAGCAGCAATTAGCATCCATCAACTAGAAGCTGTTGAAGCTTGGGAAGAGATTGCAACCGCGGGTTTCCAGCATTTTGAAACCGAGGGAAACCGAGTGATCACTATCGAAGAACTAGCAAGGGTATGCTGTAACTTGTAATACCCTCTATTCATAGAACCGGTTTTGGTTTTGAAATTGAATTTTGACGGGTTATTGAACAGGAACTGAATGTGGGTGCGTCTGCGTACGGACACTTGAGAGAATGGGTAAGAAGCAGTGACGGGAAGCTGAGTTACTTGGGGTTCACTAAGTTCTTGCACGGAGTTACTCTTCGTGCTGCTCACGCAAGACCTCGCTAGTCCTTCTTCTCTATTTTCTTAGGTCTTTTTTTGATATTTTTTTCCTTCATCAGAACAGAGTTAATAGACTTCTGAGAGACGTGAGGAGTATTTTCGTCCGTTTGATTTTTCTTTATCATATTATAGAGTTTCAATTTTAAGGTACAGAAAAGACCAAAATGAAAAAAAAAATGTGCATAAGGTAGATGGATTTCAGTCATTTTTGGCAAGTATATTATATGAACATCTATGGTTTCAAGCAATATTCATTTCTAAGATATGTATATATGTTAATTGCTTTTTACATTTACATTTTTTTCTTTTAGAAAATCACTTCATCGTCTCTATTACATTAGATCCTTTAGAAAATTTTGATATCATATTCATACGAAACACTTCAAAGAATTCTATCTAAATAAACATTTTACAAAGAGCGTGTCTCTGCTGGGAACTGAATAGCCACTAACCTAGCCATTACTGTTACTATAGATCACAGTTATCAATAATACGTAGCAAGTAATGGCCCTTCTTGGCTCACTGATCTCATTGACTCTGAAGCAGTCTCTGCTAGTCTGCTACACCATAAGACTTGAAGCACACGAGGAATTGGTACTCCACCAACGTGGTTTTGCCTCTTTGCCACCATTGCAAGGTCGTCTTTCCTCTTAACCTCTTATCTTTTGAGCTCTCTGTTTTGAGCTTGCTCGTAGTCGTAGAGATATCTACTGGTATTCTCCGCTTTGTATTTGTCTTTTTCCTGTTTTGAGCTCTGTTGTCTCTCCTTTTTGATATAAATCAAACTTTCGAGCGTTAAAAGTAAAAAATAATAATCACAAATATTCATATAATAGTGCGACGAATTTTGAAAATATCCACACTTGACAAAAAACTAATTCGTAATCAAGTTATACTAACCCTCATAATATAGCAAATTATAGTAAGGATTGATATTTTTCAGGTTTATAAAGTTGAAAAACATTATCAACATGTTTTCAAGGCCAACTACTAAACCAAAATGTTTCTACAAAATGTAATTCTGTTCAAAGTGAGGCTATTTTGAAGGGCTAAAAGCTAAAGACAATAAAGTTACGCTTGGTGTTCAAAAAAAATAAGAAAAAAAAAATACAAATAAAGTTACGCTGTCCTAATCACCAAATTAAAATTGAAATGAAAAGCTATAAAACAACAATTAGTGATAACCCAAAAAAAGCTAAGCCTTTCCTTTTCTCTATTGGTGCCGACAATCGAATCATAACCATTTATTACAAATTATGACAGTGATATGAGTGGGTTCGATCGTACCCATTAGTCTACGGAAAACAGGGAATCTACATAGACCTTTATTTTCTGGAAATATTTGATTTCTTTACAAAACTATATACTCCATATTTGGTTTTCTTTTGTGTAAAACTAATTTAGATTTAATTAAATAATAATAAAGAGATAGACATAGTACTGCGGGTAATTATGTAAAATGTTCGAAATCAAAATTCCTAAAAGATAATAGTAGCATCTTCTTGGTCTCATCCTTTTTATTGTGTGTGGTTGGTGAAATAGGATCTTTGGAAATAACGCATGAGAGTAAAGACTCGGAAGGATGCATGAGTAACCTGTTAACATTGGAAGAGGAATTGCTATTACTTCATTGTATATGTAATGTATATTCTCTACTGATTAAAATACAATAATAAATTTTAAAGTCAAATGAAAGTAATGCTTTTACAGGACCAGCCGTTACAATGGAAGGTAAAAGGAAATATTTTACTAAACGAAACAATAATTTGAGAGAATCTCTCCTTTCTTTTCCTATTTTTTTCTATATGTAAAATAAAATAAAATTTGATTTTCTTAGTATATCACACAACATACAATTATGTACCACATTTATGCTTCATTTTCCAACATCGCCGTTAATATCCCAAAATACCACAAATTTTATGTTTGTGAAGACTTCATACAAAAAAGTTGTACCAAAGTTGGCAAAAAAAAAAAAAAAAAACAAAAAAGTTGTACCAATTTATACATAAAAATAAAATATATGCGGTATTATTTGGAATTGGAAGTTAGTTTTGGATATTTTCTAGTATTTTTCATATAGATTTATTCTAAACTGGAATATTATTTTTTCCCATTTTTCTCAATTATACGTGTCTAACAGATGCAAATTTCCAAAAAAAATATGCCATCTTCTTCGTTTCTCTGTGATCATCGTCGTCGTGATTATCTTAATCATTCAAGAATGGGCTAAAGCTATAAAATCAGAAAAAAAAATAACTCTTTTATCTTGAAATTCCATAAAATTACAGAAGAAATTAAAGATACTACCAATCGATAAAATTCAGGAAATTCACTTTCTTCGTGGGTTAGGCCAGTTTTGGCTCCGCAACTCCACAAGATGAGCATAAAATAAAAATATTAAAATCATACAATCACTATTATCATCATCATTCATCAAGCTCTGAAACATCCAACAAGATGATGATACTGGTCACGGCCACTGGGTCTATGATGATGGTTGTTACCATTATAAACCGATCTCTCTCCATCAATCAAAGCTTGAACGTAACGAAACTCCTCCACATGGCAAGGAATTGTGATGGTGCCCTTTTGATCGAATCCATATTCGTCTTCTGCTTCCTTAAGGAGCTGCATGAACAATGGATGGTTAAAATACATAACAGGAACAATAAATCTCTGTTGCTCTTCTCCTTGTGATCCCACTTTGATCGCTAAACATCCTTTTGGAACATCTTTCACCTTGACCGTTTGTTTGCGATGTAACTGGAAGCTCTTCAGGGTTTTTTCTCCGGTGCCCATGATTTTTGAAAACGTTTTAAAGAAAAAGTCGAAGAAACCAAGAAAGACCAAGAATAAAAAATATTCTAGCTTTCTTATGTTTTATTTTTGCTTTTCTCGACGAAATTTAGGCTAGAAAGCAGGCCATGGGTCTTCAAGTGTAAGCGATGTGAGTTCGAGAGAACTTATCAAGTTGTTCATTTTTTTTTTTTTTGGTGAAGATCAGATGAATGAAAGAAACAAAAGAGGGAGATTTGTTTATAAAGAGAAAATACATTAGTATATAAAAAAAAAGTCCCTCAAAAAGAGATGAGACGCTCCTATTTTCTTATTCAACTTCTCATATTAAATACAATAGTGGTATTTAAATAATTCCTATTTGGTTGTCATTTGCTTAATAAAATTCTAATAATAACCAATGGGTATTTTTAAGAAGTTTATAATTAGCAATTATTATGATGTGACGAAAAAATTGCAATAAGTAAGAAAAAATCAACGATAATTAACACTATAATATTGTAAGAGAAACTCTATATCGAGTAGCACTTTTTATATTACAAATATATACAATAAGACATTATACTAAAGAAATAAAACATATTTTTTTTATAGATAATACTTTGTTTCATAAAATTATATGTTTTATGTCTAATATTTTATATAAAAATCATATGAATAATTTTGTTAGAAACCCTTATTTCCTAATATCATTATTCAAAATGTCCTCTCTCACAAATATTATCAAAATGTTCCTAAAAATCTGAGATTTACCCAAATATATATTATCTTGTAAAAAGATATACACAAATTATTTTTATATGTATGTAAAATCTTATAAATAGCTTATAATTTTTTGAAATATCTTTTAAAGTATTTAAAATCTTTAATAAAACTTAATAAATAATTAGATTGAATCTCCGATTAATAGTTACCCTTCAAAAATACTTTAAAAATTTTTATATCACGTACAGACTTCATAGTTGATTAATGATTATATATACGTCAAGAAATACTAGTACTAGTTTTTTTTTTTTTTTTTTGTCGAACTACTAGTACTAGTTTTAAGAAAGTCAATGTGGTCAGCAACTGAGCATTAATGAGTAATGACGACCAGCAGTTAATATTGGGTTGGTGACTCAAGTAAAAAGGTTAAAGTTTTAATTAACTACTAAAGTGAGTAATTAGTCAAATTAGTCGACAAATTACTGTGTTACCTAAAACCTGAGAGCATCATGTAGTGGCGAGAAAATTAAGAACGTTGAAAGCGTAATCAAAGTATATATGAAAGGAATTTTTTTTTTTTTGGTGCAAACTGTATAAAAGGAAATTTAAAATTGACTATATGAGTAATTTAACTATTCATCATAGAGAATATTGTTCGATAGTCGGAAATTTTCATATATTCCACTTATCTTTTTTTTTTTTTTTTTTTTTTTGTCAACATTCCACTTATCTAAATTTAGGAACCGGCATATGGAATCTAAAATGACAAAGACAAAATAAATTGTTCGTTTTGTTAATTGTAAATACGTGTAATAAGCAATTATTTATCTATTATTGGAGCGGCTTAGGTATTGTTAGTTATAAAGAAACAGAATCAATGTCGTCACATGATGAAGATTGGAGGTGATGATGTATATATTGAATTTTTTTTAATTAAAAAATCGCTTGTAAACATGCAATATTATGCAAATCGATATCTAAAACTTACAATTATAATATACTATATATATACAGTTAGATATGTCATGATCCAAAATCGGGGACAATTCGATGAACAAGACGCAGCCTGTTTAGGACATGTCCACATATAAACTACTTTTCTTTTGATTTTTGTTATAAACTACTTTTATGTTTAAAATCGTTCAGTTATCATTAGACTAGTTATCATATTTCGAATGGTCACTTAACATTACTAGATTAGCATGATTCGGTTCCTAACGGTTGATCGGGTCACGGATTTTAGTACAAACCGGCCGGTTTTATTTTGATGTAAGCGTTGTTTTCTATATTGGATTTTATATAGTTACTTTCTTGATGGATGTTGAATTTCATATTTTTCAAAATATATATTGGCACCTTCGAGGAGCCTTTAATTCATGTTAACTACTCCCTCTGTTTCATAAAAAATGTCACCTTTGAACTTTTCACACAAATTAAGAAAACATTTAATTTGTTAGTTTTTCAAAAATAAAATATCATTACCTATAAACTTAAATACAATTCAACCAATAGTAAAACAAACAATAAAATATAAATAATCATAAAACATAAAAAATCATTAAATTTTGTATCGAAAACCTAAAACGACACTTTTTATGTAACAAAAAAAAGTGTTAAAATGACACTTTTTAAGAAACAGAGGGAGTAATAAATAAGGGAGTAACTAATGGAAATGACTAAAATTTGTGCCAAAACACACACAAAATTGACAAGAACAAAATTTGGAGAAAGAACATTCTACCCTAATATTTATATGCTCAATGGTACGACAACTATGAATTCGTACAAATTCAATAAACATATCTTTAAAAAAGAAATGCTATATAATTTCTTGACGAGTTGAATAAAAAACGAGGCCGTCCAAGTTGTTGGTAGTGACATGGTAGCGAATACTTATATATTATGTACATTGAAAAGAAAAATAAATGAATTTAAAAAGTAAAAAAAAAAAGGCACATGTCACTCTATCAGTATCTAAAACCAGAAGATAAATTAAATAAAAATGAACATGTTAGATCCATTTTAAATGATAATAAAAGAAAAGAAGAAAATGAAAGTTGATCGTCTATAGAGATAAGATAAAGCAGAGCACACTATCAATAATCACTTTGTGTGAAAAATGAGACAACGATATTCAAAAAATGTCAACTTTGTGGGACGGTGTGGGTCTCTACCTTGGATTATATTTATTTTATCGTGTTCCTTTATATATCTTTTCATTTTAATTTTTTTTATCTAAAAACAACTATTCGATTTATGCGCATGCAAAAGACAGCGGAATTATATAATTTCCTGTATGAGTTTTTATTAATCGTATAATTATATAGTCTTTAGTCATTTCCATTTGCAAATTAAATAACATGACAAATATATGATATCCATTTGCGGTTTTACATATACGTTACAGTTTTCTATTCATGATTTAGTTTCACATATTTTACAGAAAAATTGATTTTTAATCATACAATATTACCAATCAGAACTATAGTTCTTGCTATATGTCACAAATTATTTGTCTTGTTAAACAATCTCATGAGACACTATTAATGGGCCAAATGTGTATTCTAATGTATAAGCAATAAGTTCATAAATAACATGAACTATTGGAAACAATAATGGGCCTCTATTATATAATCCTTGTCGGCTAACTCTGCTTGATGGCCTGTCTAGGCCCAATAAAATCCATGGTCAATTGGTCATCTATATATTTTATTGTTTTTTTTTAAAATGTCAATAGAAAAATTAAGATATGGGGAGCAATTACATTCTATTTATAAGGAAACAAAAAAAAAATAGTGAGATTGTGCACTATTTACAGTTTTACACTTTACATGTTTCCACTGGAAAAAATGTTTGATTTTAAAAATGTCGGAAGTTAAATATTTAAATAACTCTGTCTCTGTCTAATCAATTTTGTACATACAAACTTAATAAACTTTTATGAAAATACATTATTTTTAAAATTAAAAAATATCACCTGTGGTAATTTGAGGAGAACCACCTGCTTGAAAGTTGATGATTCGGAATATATTCATATTTATGCCATTATACTACTGAGAACAAAAATTAAATTGACATAAAATCATAGCCGTAGGTTCAGCAAGAAAGTCACTGAAAAGTGAAAACAGGAGAAGATGGTCAAAGTCTTTGGTTAAAAGTACATAGTAAAAAGATAAATCCGATGAGCCATGGAACTTGTGTAATCCGTGAAAACTTTAGGACAACCAAAAAAGCATCACTTTTAGTAAGATTTTTTTTTTTCTCTAAATATTTTGTTTTATTGAAGACTCTATTTCTCGACGACTTCGACACTAATCTCTTTTCCCATTCAAATAGTATTATCTTATTTTGTTTTGTTCCTAAGATATAAATTAGTAAAGTGTTTTTCAATTTCGGAATTTAATAAATCAACAGAACAAAAAATGTCATTTTAACAAGGAAAAGTCGTATGAAAACTCTATGCGCAATGGTATCTGTATCATCACTCTGAAATTGAACATCATCCCCATTTTATTTACTTTAAGAATGTTGATCATTAATTCATTTTTACATATATATATATATACTCACATATAACTTGTTTTATTCATCTCTCCGTTGTGTAGACTTCGTCTCTGGTTTAGTAAATATAATGGAATCTGGTTCATCGTACATTAAAAGGATAAGATTTCAAGAATAACTCTGGATTGAAGAATTTTTTTTACACAAAAAGATCTAACATGCATAGTAAAAGAACTCTCCACTCCCCGAGCATATGATATAATGTACGAAAGAAATTATATATGTACTAACAATTAAGTAATAACAAGAGAATGAGAGATTGTACTAGTTATTAAGTATATAATCTGAGCCTAAATGGTCCTTTTACATTTGAATGATATATATATATATATATATATATATATATGACTACATTTTACAATGCTAGTAATTTAGAAGGGAAAGAGGTCCAAATTCAAGCACTTGATCTTCCATGCAAAAGCATACTGCAGAAACTGTCCTTACATATAAGAGTTTTAGTACAATATTGTATCAACTCACATATAATATAGCTTCTTAATTTCAGAAGCTAATTATAAAGAATGTAGAATACCCTAGTCGTGGATCATAAATAGTTCAAGATTCAAATCTAGTACATGTAGCGTGCTAAGAAACAGACAGATCTGAAACTAAACTATCATCGTCATCATCATTCATCCAACCTCTTAATTCTTTCCGACAAAGAAAGAAATAATCATAGCAAAATCATAGCAGTGTATAGAAAAAAAAATCATAGTAAATATAAACACATGTATGAAAAGTTTGTAATGATGAAACTTTTCAGATTCCAAGAGGAGAACGAAAGTCAGATTCTTTCATCATTACACCAATCTGCAAATACCTGAAAACTTTTTTTTTTCTACCGGTCCCCAAAGACCCATTTTTTAAAAAAAAACTTATTTTTCCATGCAAACAATAAATAAAGCATATAATTGAATCCAAGAAAGTAAGGTAAAGATCAAACCTTTAACATGGGTTCAATCCCGGGATCTGAAACCCTAAATTGAAAGAAAGGAAGAACTTTGGAGTGATGAGGGAGCAACAATTGGGGGGAATGAAGCCTGGTCCGACGACGCTAAAACCCTAGTTAGATCTGAAATCTAGAGGTTCAATTCGATTATTAGATCGAATAAGATCCAACATGAATAGAGCGAGCCAGAGTCCTCGAGCCAGACAACATTCCCCTCAAAAGAGAAAGCCCCTTCCTTTTGAATCGAGATTAGAATATCTAGGGTTTGTGATTATCTTTATATATCTCTCTTTCTATGTTCGTCCCCCACGAGACCCGGCTAAGATCAAGGGAGAAGCAGAGAGAGATGGAGAAGAAGATAAGTGAGTGGTGATGATGGAAGAGAGAATGAGAGAAATAAAAGGGGTTTTTATGCAGAAATTGAGTAGTGGAGAGCCAAAGAAAGCTATACGAGACAAGAAACATGGGTGTCTCTGGTCCCACACCCTCTCTCTCTCTCTCTCTCTCTCATATGTGTGTGTATGCATATATGTGTGTGGCTTTTCAAGTTTCAAGATTTCGCAGTAAAAACATTGGATTTACTTTTTGAGACATGTCACTGGATTCCCATTTACTATGTTATTACTTGTTCAAGCAAAACCATAATATAAGTTCCCATCCCGTCTACTAATTCTATATTGAGCCTGTTTCCAACGTTCTTTATGTACTTACTTACGTAATATTTTACAGTTAGAAAATAAAATGGCTGTAGTGGAGTAGTTTGATGATTATTTCAATATATTGAGGGTCAGTTAAACGGTAGCCAACAAATTATGGGCATGTTCAATGTTTGCAAAACTGGATCCTATTTACAGGTTATTTTTTAGGTCCTAATTACATTTTTTCGTGGATTATGTACAAAATCACACTTTATATGCTTGTCTAGATATATTCCTAAATTTGTCGTTATAGTTTTAAATTGCGTCGGCATACGGAATACATGCGGTTAATAGGGATAAAAAGTTGAATGACGTACTTAAATTGTTATAATAACTATAAATTTATTTAATTACTGATTTGATATGTTTAAATTCATTTAAAAAATGGAACAGGACTATTAATTATTAATATAAGTTAATTATAACAAAAATAAAAGATATTGAATCTAGTACAGAATACAAATGGTTTACCATTTTCAACCAAATAATTTGCAGTTTAATATAGATAGACGAGTATAATTTCTACTATTAATTTTTATATTACTATAACCACCAGTTTACAGCCTCAAGTTTCTAAAATCTCTTGCAAAAATTCAATCGCCAATACTATAACTGATTTCCACAAATTATACGACTAGCTAGTACGTACCCAAACAAATTGTTGTTTCAGCTCTATGGTCCCCCAGAAGGTAAAAATAATGAAAAGAAATTGAAGGAACCGCGTAAGAGCGCCCAGTGAAGAGAAATGAACAAATAGGAAAAGTACAATGACTACGAATCACAAACCCAATAGATTATAAAAATTCACATAATTTTGAGAATTGGAAAGGGAATCAAAAAGGGAAAAAGGAGTGACTATAAAAGTTAGTCAGAGGAGTGGTTGAGTTATTGATCTGCCCAATATTAGACCAAATGCAATGGCACAACCTTTGAAGAGTTGTGACTAATAAAAAATTTAAAAATAATCAAACAGTGTAAAAATCAGGAGAGAGGGGTTGTAGGTTTACAACCGGTTGTAGAGATTATTTTAATCTCTTCTTTCTCTCTCCTTCCTTCTCTTTCTCTTTTCTCTTTCTCATTAAATTTTAATAATAGAAAAATATTTCACACCCACTCCACCTATTTTATCATTGCCCATGCTCTTAGCATTCTTCATTTATTGTCTCTCACCTTTTTCCTTGTATCTTTTTTCTTTGATTTTTTTTTTATTGTTGCTTTACCTTTACTGAATTCGCCCGTTTCATTTCAAATTTTATTAAAAAAATCTTCTTCTTCTTTTTTTCCTACCCATCCCCTTTTTCGTAATGCATGAATTTTCACTTTTGAAGGTAATAGACACGGTTTCATAAACAACCATATAAAACAAGAATATCTTTCACGATTTTTGGAAATATGATTTTTTTTACAAAATTAACGTTAAAGCACTAATAATTTTACAAACTATTAGTAGATCAACGTTTTATCAGCAATATATTTTTATATTCATTAATAGTGTTTGTTTAATGTCAAAAATTCATTAATAATGTTTGTTTCTGTAAGTTTCAAGCCGTTGAAGTTGGCGAAAATGGTAAAAACACTAAATGTTGGACCATTTTCCCTCGGCGACTCTTTTTGTTTGTGGTTTTAAGTCAAAGTCTCTGCTTTTTTATACCCTTTTCTATTGAAAGAATAATATATATATATTTTTTTTAAGCTTTGTCTAACCTTTAAATTTACCGAGTGACTGAGTTTTCTTTGTTTGTTTGCTAGAAGGAGATTTTGACTACTTGGTTTCGTTAACTTGTCGTACAGATCATTAGTTATTAACCTTTTTAAAAGTTTCTGGTATTTATTGTAAATTTTTTAATCTTTGACTTGGATTTTAGGTTTTTTTTTTTTTTGCATATATTGTAAGAGTGGGTTTTTAGTTTTACTTTGGCTTTTAGTAAAAAAAACCCAGGAAGAAAAAGAAAGCATGTAACGGAGATGAAGTCATCATGTTTTATAACGGTAAAGGTTTTGGTCAACGAGGAAAAAAGAAAAGCAATTATGTAATCAGTCAGTAATTAATACTCTTAAAGACGTCACTTTAATGAAACTGGCAGTTATAATTGTTCTCTCTTACGCAATAATTAAGCTCAGATGTTCTTTTTCTATAACTATAATCAGAAAAATGTTTTCTACTAATTAAATTATGTTCACATGATTATGTATATAGTAATTCTCGAATAATATTTCTTCAATCCTTTTCTTTGTCAATCTTAGAAAATGACTTTTTACAAATACTGACTAATTTTCTCTACAAACACATTTCATTTTGCTTCGTTATTAACCACTCCAAAAAACAAGAATGCTGAAGTTTTATTTAGTTTGGACATCGAATGCTTAACTTTTTGATCAGTTTTTTGGGGTCGAAAACTTTTGATCAATGAATCCCCAAGATTATATAATATTACCGTGTCATATAAACATTGGACATTATCTGTATCCTCAGATCCTCTAGTAGTATATTATGTCAAATGTAAGTGCATTGAGCATTGTAAATGTAAATTTTCTACGCTAAAAACGGGGAACAAAAAGGAGTCACTTTTCTATTACTCGCTTTTGAAATAAAGTCCTGTCCTTTAAGTCAACTAATTAATACCAACTTTTGTTTTGTGAAATTTTATTGCTTTAATAATTGTCATTTTAAAATAAACTAATCGCCCAGCCAGCTGGAATACCAATAGTTAATGGGGAAATGTATAAGTACGAAACCCTAATTAGATTACCAAAACAAAGAATCTTAGTTAGTATATGGAATCATGTATATGGAACGTTGTGTGGTGCATTTTGATATGTCGTTGTCTTATTTATATTTATAAATGCATATGGTACATCACCACATTATAAAAAATAGAGAATAAATAAAAAAAAAACATAGATATTTCTCATTTTTTAAATGATTCCAGAATTAAAAGCTAGAGAGTGCCCGCGACAAGTGCTGCAACATTTTGTTTAGGTTGCTAGTGTCCAAGAAATCTAATGAATTTTCCACGTAGATAAGAATAAGTAGAAACTGTGGATGAGAATGACAAATGGAGAAGACGATTCTGGCTCCAGATTTCAACGTTTTTGACAGTCTTCGAGAGTTGTGTTTTGTGTTGTGTCCGAGAGAGAGACGACGTAAATGTCAAATCCCTGCATATCCGAACCCACGTTGTCCATTCTTACATTCCTTTAAGAAACAAAGCAAACAAACGCCTTAAAAAATCTAATTAATTATTATACTCAGCTCTGATCGGTTAATTCATATTTCTATTCTATCGTGAATTTGTGATGTTTGTTTTTTATCCTAAAAGGAATAAATGTTCAGAGAAATAAACTAAAGACCGGTCAACTAAGAGAAATTACACTTTTTCTAGTCCACTCTATTCAATTTTAACTCGTAATTAATGAAAACCTCTTAAAGTTTGCAGATTTTCAGAACTTTATATTTTAAAAATATAACCGTCCCATGTATAACATTAAATTATTTTGATTTCCAATCCTAGTTTAAAACATCTTAATTTTGGAAAACATACAGTTTTTATTTTATTTACAATCTACGAATACATAATTTGATCTGCAACATATAAAATTTTAATAGATAATTTAATATGCATATTTTAATTATATAGTATGTAATCTTTCAGAAAAGTAAAAAAATTTATTTCAATCCCATAAGACCAAACGCAATGGCACAACCTTTGAAGGGTTGTGACTAATAAAAAATTAAAAAGTAATCAAACAGTGTAAAAATCAGGAGAGAGGAGTTGTAGGTTTACAACCGGTTGTAGAGATTATTTTAATTTCTTCTCTCTCTCTCCTTCCTTCTCTCTCTTTTCTCTTTCTCATTAAATTTTAGTAATAAAAATATATTTCACACCCACTCCACCTATTTTACCATTGCCCATGCTCTAAGTCATTGACGACTAAGCAGCACTTACTAGACGAACCTTTTGTTTGAAATGTACTGAAGGATCGAGCGTTTCTTATGAATGTATTCAAGGACTAAACACCAAACTTAATTGTTCAAAGAAACTGTAATAAAGCAATTCGAATTTCTGAATAATTAAGGACTATAGGGGGAGCGAGGGTAGCATTGAAATTAGGGAAAGAGAGAGGACAAGAGCATTTAATGCCTCTTTGTTCGTATTCTCTGCCCATTCAATTTCTCATTTCAGATTCCAAATTTCCAACAATCTCCCCTCTTCGCCTTTTTCTATTTCAAAAATAAAATACTAGCTAAAAATATGAATCGTGTTATGATAACAGAGAAAAAAACAAAATTCAAGGAAAAGATTATGTAAAAAGTGCGGATCTCAAGGTAATGAACATAAAGACCCTTTCTCGAATGTCTACTGATGAGACTCTTACTTGTCAAAAACTTTTATTCACTGTATTTTTAACCATTTCTTCGATATATCTCCATCACTGTTTTTTACCCCTCTCAATCTATCCACACCACACTTACATATATATCATATATGTGTGTTAAGTATCAGTGTGTTCTTACCTATATACATACAATACCGGCAAGTTATAGGAATTGCTCCACTCAATAAGTGGTGTATCCCTTGACCAAAAAAAAAGTGGTGTATCCAAAACGCATAATACAAAAAATGGTATCATATCACGAGTTTTACGGGTCATGATAAAAAACGTAGCGTAAAAAAAACAAAATGGTTATCAAAATAAAAAATTACGAGATGTTAGTTCTATAAGTACATCGTACTGTTGGTCCAAATCATATATATATCAATGAGAACGCAATTCACATAAAGAGTACATATATTTATGGATTAATTTTGGTAATCATTAATAAATGTTATGATTATATGACAACAAAGACTTATGTAGCATACAACCCGGGGTAGCGTGGGCCATGTAGTCCAATGGGATTTCCTTTCATTTTGTTAACCTGACAAGGGATAATGGGCCAATATAAAGAAAAGACAAGGGATAATGGGCCTAAAACATCTATTATGGGCCTTTTAGAATGAGAAAGATTCAAATGCTTTCTTTTTTCTCGCTCTTATGTTTTTGTGGGTCAAGTTTAAAAGAGAGTAAAAGATAACACATAATTTCAATGTAAGAGATAAGGATTTTTGCGGGGTCGAAGTAAACATTGAGAGACGAGAGTTATATAACATTAGATGAGAGAAATATTATAATTTAAAAATCAAAATTGGTTTCGGTGGTGGATATAGATCGAAACCTAAAGCAAATGAAAAGAGTAACATGACTAAGGTCTTTGGTCCGACAAGGTCAGCACTCAGAACTATCTCACACCTAATCTTTGGTTTTCTCTTGACTTGGTATTATCAGTTTCTGTGACTAATCCAATTAACAATATCTATAGGTTAATATAATTATTTGTTTAGATAATTGTGACAACATAAGCAATGGAGTATTTCTTTCATGTACAATGAAGTACTTGTACTTCAACATACTGTAGACATTTTTTACACGTCGAAAGGGAAACGAAAGAAAGTATAAGAAAATTATAATACGGATAAAGTTAATGTCCTATCACTCATTATCTTTATCAATTTTCGCTTCTTTCATTTTGTTTTCTTCCCAATTTCGTTTCTCTCCTTTTCTTTTTCACATCTTCAAAATTTTTCTTCCTCTAAAGTCTGCTTCAATAGTTGATCTTTCAAATAAATTGCAAAAAGTTAATGTATCGATTTCTCTAACATGCTTATTTTAAGATTAATGAAACGTGAACATCGGATATTCGGTGTATTAAGTGAAATATTTTGATCTAAAGATGGATTTGTTTGTTTAGTTACTCGGTAAGAAAAGTCGAGCCGCTTTATTTTTCAACATCGCTTTAACGAGTAGTAGTAGTTAAAGAAGTAGGGTAAGATTGTTGGCCACTTGAGTCGTCTGTGACAAAGAATTTACGATTATTATATCCTTTTTGATAATAACATTATAAAACCAATGATGAATTTGACCAAAAGTAATAAGATATTTCATTTTCATCTATTAATTCTATAAAGTTATTATCAGGAAAAGATAAGCTTTTTTAAGACGGTGCGAAATATAATGTCTCTTCCTCATTGGCACTTCATTGGCATCATATATCCACACCATCAGATAATCGGATTACATATTAATTCGATCTACTACTATCTTTCTCAAAATAAATTTTCTATCTTATTGGGAAATTTTCGAATGTGGATTCAGAATATTATTGTCCATTAGGAAAATATTAGAAAATAATGTTTTGTCAATAATTCCAGAATTGTTGGAAAATATCTTCTTGTGCTAGCTGGTATAGAGTAATTCACAGACGGAAGACCAAATCATGAAAAGAAAATTTGTAAAAATAAAATCATAGAAAACATGCGACGAAATTAATTCCTGGTAAAACAAAAACAATTACTATGTTTGATTCTCAAGGACTACATACAAATACCAGATTCAATGTATCGTAATTTGATTAGAGATGTAATAAAAGCAGTAATATATATACATGAGAAAGAAAAAATATGGATATTTTTAGTAGGCAAAAAACACTAAAATTCATTCGTTAAATATAGTAGATCTTCATTTGAAATATTGCGATCATATAAAAACAAAAAACTTTGTGAACGTGACACCATACTGATAATCTAACATAAAAAGTCCTAATTAATTGTAAATATATCAAAATGTAATATCACACGCGGCAAGTCGAGGAGGTTGCAAATACAAACAAGCCAAGCGACCGTTTATTTAGTAATTAAATTAAGACAACAGAAAGAAACTTTTAAAAGAAGAAATGAAGAATTTGTCTTCTCCTACGGCTCTTATCAGAAATGGCGAATTTAAGTTAACCACGACACGTGTGTACTTTTGCTGGGCAAAAATATTCAGGCACACTACCACAAATTAACTGCCATGTCATCTCTTCTATCAACTTTGATGTCCCAGAGCATTGATCTCTCATCTCCGATTATAACCACTTGGCTAGTTTTCGATGGCTGACTTTGATATTTTTGATTGCCACTTCTAATTTATCATAAGTTCAATAAGATTTTAGAAATTGAACTCTTACGTTAAACTTAGTTGATAGATATTATTGTGAATTATGTATTTTTGAAAGATGAGATTTAATCATAAATAAAAGACTAGGGTTTGAAAATGTCGTGTCTAGATGACCCTTCTTTTTTGCTTGTATTAATTAGTCAAAAGAAATTTCCGACAAGCAAGGTGAACGTAAACCTTAAACTAATCAGAAAAACAAGAATTAAAGTTGCTGTTCACATTAATACTAATAGTCTAATATTGTTAAATTGTTATCGCTATCGTGAAGAAAATAAAGTCTAGATGATCTGGTTCCTATATGGCTTCCCTATTGACAATAATAAAACCCGGTCTTTCAGGTTTATGATGAGCATATTTTCTTTATAATTTTCCGAATTACTGTTAAGAAACCGAAAATATTGTTAACTCTTGATTCCTCTGAAATAATATATTGTGAAAAATAAAAATAATTATTGTAATAATTTTTGGGTAAACCATTATAAACAAAAAAAAAAATTTTGGGTTCAAACATATCCCCATTCTTGGTGACAATATATAATATGTTTAAAGTTGAAAGGAAAAAAAAAG
This sequence comes from Erysimum cheiranthoides, assembly GCA_011420285.2. NCBI lineage: Eukaryota > Viridiplantae > Streptophyta > Magnoliopsida > Brassicales > Brassicaceae > Erysimum > Erysimum cheiranthoides. The sequence continues at coordinate 19,287,805 of CM022182.2, read as the reverse complement.
AGGGTTTAAAATCACTTTGATTCAGTTCAAATGATGAAATGTTACCAGAAATTAGTTTTTTATATTTACAAAATGTATTTCAATTTTAATAATATAGATATCTGTTTACACAGAAAAAAAAAAGATTATCTAAAAATTATGTTTAGACTCTAGAAAAAATATATTTCTGTACCATTTTTGATATCTTTAAGAAATCATGATGTTGTTAGAAAAAAACAGAAGAATGGAATTTTAAGAACTATATAAGTTCAAATAAGATTTAGAAATAAATAATTTTTATGTGCATAATAATTTTCAATTTTAGAATTGGAAACAAATTTGGGTGACCAAAAAAAGAAAAGAAATTGGAAATAAATATCATGTGTAAGGGTAAGAGATTGTCAACAAATGATCACAAATGAGTTGGCAAAAAGTAATCAAATCACATGCATGGAAGTTTTACGTGCGGATGCGGTGAAGGTAAACATGAATGATTCTCGTCTATAAAAAACGCTTGATAAAATCCATTATCTTTGCAAGGGAAAAAAAGAAAGAAAGAGGAGTTAAAAATTTAACCATTCCATATATCATGCCATATTGCACATATATAATGGTTGAACGTACGATTTACCATTTATGGATTGAAGTTTTATGATTCAAATTTTCGGAGATTTTAATTATAGTTGATTAATATAATGTTTTAAATGTAAAAACTATATTTTTGTTACATACTTTAAAAATTAGTTTAGCTTTCGATTCTAAATTTTTTATTAGAAAAAAAATGCGTTAGCAAATAGCTGGAAGAATTTGATCCCTTAATTAGTCCTTAGTCACAGTTTATTATTTTGAGATTTGTGATGCAATCAATTTATAATGCAAATATAATAAAAAGTCACATTCTAAGAAAAACAAATTATGATTTGTGGCATACGTAATACAAACACCCGTCCCACATCCTGACTTGCGAACGTTAAATCTGTCGCATAATCATAAAAATTATAATTCATAATCTGTCGCATATATATGGTGTTTTATTTTCACCAGAGGTGTACTGAAAAAAGAATATACTCACATGATCATATATGCATAGGAGTATTTATTTTTCCAAATTTTAGTTTTATTTTTTTGTACGCCCGAGTGTGTAATTTGTGCATGTTCTGTTAAATTGTGGTATAATGATCATTTAAGCTTTGAAGAAAAAGAAAAGATTAAAAAAAAAAAAAAGAAGGAAAAGACCATTCAACCCAAAAAATGATGATAAACGCGTTTGATACATTTTGTACGACATCAAATACAGCGAATGCACCGCGTTCAAGCTCCACAAAATTTTACAAAAACAATTCCTATTTAAACCACTTTTATTTTCCTAAAATCAGTTGAAAATTGCTAATGTATTCATCATTTTTATTTAGAATCCAATTTTACGATGACAGCATTTGATATGCACCCACATCATCAAACACAGCAGTAACGGTTGTTCCATTCCATTTTTCTAAGGAGTTTGTTTTCTAAAACTATTATCATAATCTTAATTGTCTAAAATACCCACAAAAAAAGTTTTAAAAAGAGTTTCAAAAAGGGACGAAATCATTTAGAAAGAGTTTTTTTAATTCCTCTTTTATTTTGGATTATATATATATATATATATATATATTTAGAAAAAAAAGGAAAAAAAAATAGCGATATTTCTAAAAAAAAAAAATTAATAAAGAAAGCTTTATAAAAAGATCATAGTTACCTAAAAGTAAAAGAAATAAAAAAAGGTGGAAATTATTAATCAGTAGTTAGATGATTAGTTTCGCGTTGAAATGAAACTCGACTTAACAAGTGATAGCGACGACTCTAGAAACAGCCAAAATCCGCCCTATTGCTACCTGTCGACCCACAAATCGTTTAGCTCAAAAATGAATAAAATTTTTACAATAAAGCAACCCCAAAGTTTATATCTTATTATATGCAATGCAAGGAGTCCTAAATAAAACAACAAATAACATTTTTATATAACTGTGAACATAATAATCTCAGCCTCAACACACATATATAGAGATAGCCAACATCACACAAACACAGAGATTCCAAAAAAATAAAAAATAAATCATAAATCATCCGAGGAAATTCCGATGAGAACACAGAAGGAGGAGAATATTCTCCGGCGATGATGTCATCAGATCCATTCATGTCCATGAAGAAGATGAAGAAGAGCAATCACAACAAGAACAATCAGAGAAGGTTTAGCGACGAGCAGATCAAGTCACTGGAGATGATGTTCGAGTCTGAGACAAGGCTTGAGCCAAGAAAGAAGGTTCAATTAGCCAGAGAGCTTGGGTTGCAGCCGAGGCAAGTGGCTATATGGTTTCAGAACAAGAGGGCCCGTTGGAAATCGAAGCAGCTCGAGACAGAGTACAACATTCTCAAACAAAACTACGACAACTTGGCTTCTCAGTTTGAGTCCCTCAAGAAGGATAAACAAGCTTTGGTCTCTGAGGTATGTTTCGACTCTGTTTATCCTTACATGGCTAATGATGGAGACTGATGAGATGATTGACATATAAATCTATGCTTTTTTGGTTGATAAAAATCTTGCTTTAGTGGTTCTATACTGCAATTGATATGGTTAAAATACTACAGCTAAGAAGTGATCAAGTACTAAAAACTGTGCTTTAGTGGTTATATACTGCAATAAATGACAAAAATAAAAAGCTTCGTTTTGTTGATCAAAAAAAAAAAAAAATGAAGGACTGATAAGGTGATTTAAAAAAGCTCTGTTTTGATGGTTTATTGAAGCAAAAGAATAGATCTTTGATGAGTTGTTGTTATAAACTTTATGCAGTTGCAAAGGCTAAACGAGGCGATGCAAAAGACAAAGGATGAGGAAAGGCAGTGTTGTGGTGATGATCAAGCGGTGTTGTTGGCTCTAAGCAGCACAGATCATGAATCAGAAAACGAAGAGAACCGGAGGTGTGAAGCGGAGGAGGTTAGACCGGATATGGAGATGTACGATGAGAAGGGTCATCATGGTGTTATGTGTGATCATCATGATGATTATGATAATGATGATGATGATGGTTATAATAACAACAACATCAAGAGAGAGTATTTTGGTGGGTTTGAGGAAGAGCCGGATCACTTAATGAACATTGTTGAACCAGCTGATAGTTGCTTGACATCATCTAATGATTGGAGAGGTTTCAAATCAGATACTACTCTCTTGGACCAGTCCAGCAGCAACTACCCTTGGTGGGATTTTTGGTCATGAAAAATAATCTCTTAAACAAGAAGATGAAAACATAATTAGCCTTTTGCAGACCAAAGATCAATAGAGAGATTGGATATACATATATTCAAATCGAAATTTACCGGTACGACCCGAGCCACGGATATAGAGGTGTTCGGTCCAGCAAATGACTCGTCTGACCGCGGGAACTTTTGCAGGATTTTGAGCTGAAATTTCATGGATTTGTCTGTATAAATTATGTGTTTAGAAAGTCGTATATTCTCAGTTAGTCTTTACAATTATGTTTTAAGTAGTAAGTACTCATTGTGCTTTGTAGCTAAGTAGTAAGTTTAAGACTTAATTTGGATGAATAAAAAATCAAAGGCAGGTGAATCGTATTAATATATGTAAAGTTATGCATCAATATGTAAAGATCAAGATAAGAACTAAGTTGGGTTTACTGACAAAACTTTGATATTATGAACACGAGAAGAACAATGAAACCCAATTTAACATCTCTTTGACACAGATAAGATTTAAGGACAAGACATGATACTCTATATATTCTTTCAACAAAACAGAGTTAATTCGCAACTTAGGTATTTGTCTTTCTATCCATAAGTTTGATTCCGAAAGTAGCACATCAGCGAATCGATTTACAGATCAATCAACGCAGCTTATGCTTAAGGGGATCTAATCATTGATTCGAAGAAACTTCTTCTGCGATGAATTTGAGTTCACGTCCCCAGTTATGTCGTGCCGTTATGTCGATCAATTAAATACGACGTCATGTCTAAGATACAGATGTTATGGGCTTTAAATAAAACGTTGTATATATATGGGCCTCTACATCTTGAGCCTATATTTTTAACGTTTGACAAACTCTAGTATCTTTTGCAAACTAATTAGTTGGCTCAGTTTGCAACTAAGTATAGATTTTGAACTATGTAAGGTTTGATTTCATTTATGTGCGAATTGTCCATTTCAAGATTTTCGGATTTAAATTTGGTTTAGTGACGATTATAGTTTGTTTTTTTTTTATCAGCAGGTTTATCTTTCTTAAAAGTGAATCTACTGTGTAGTAGGGTGGGGAATTCAGTTAGTGGTTCGGTCCCGATTCGTTTTTTTTTTGTTTGATTCCAAGTGAAAAACCATACAAATATATTTATAATTCCGGTTAAGTTTAGTTCAGTTTAATGTAATTTCTGTTACGGTTCTTTTTTTAACAAAAAATAACTAAGAATAAATAAAAATAGTGATCTATTTACTATTCTAATTGTATAGTATGATATTTCTATTTATTTTAATACATGATATAGTTAACATATATATGTGCTAAAAATTATAATACTTTTATAACTCTCACTTTATTCAATTTGGTTTGGTTCAGTTACACTTAGAACGGTTTCAGGTAATTTGGTTTTGATTTTGGTCTTATGGGTTTTAAACTAATGAAACCAAGCGGTTAAATAAATAAACTTTTCTTTGGTTTTTGTTTAATTGTTGCGGTTTGATTTTTCCGGTTGCGGGTGTCTGCCCACCCTTCTAATACAGTAAAACCTCTATAAATTAATAACGTTGGGACCGTGAAATTTTATTAATTTATAGAGGTTTTAATTTATCGATAAATTAATAATTATTAATTTATAGAGAGATTTGTCTTATTTCGTAATTTTTTTAAAAAAATTACTTAAAAAGTTAAGTTTTTTTTGTTATAATCAATACTCTTCTGAAATCAATTACAAATAAGGTAATAATTATCATGTTTAACCAATAACATCAAAAGTTTTCGATGCATTAAAAATATTATAAAGGAATTTTAACAAAAATTAATGCAAATTCAACAAAAAAAAGACAACATATGAGTAATATTTTACTAAATATTTTTCATATATAACATATCTATAAATATATTTTGATATATTTATAAAATTATTAATTTATAATGTTAATGGGACCATACATTTACATAGGATTTTCTAAAAAATTATTATCTTATTATTTTATCAAATTATGTCAAAATTTACACTGGTCCCAACTTGGGACCGAAGAAATTTATTAATTTATAGAGGTTATTAATTTATCGAGTATTAATTTATAGAGGTTTTACTGTATCGTGTTTGGTATAATGAAAAAGTGACAAATTAAGGTCGTCGATGCAGTCAAAAGTTTTGTTTGATTACATATATTCAAATTCTAGTTGATTAGCAAGTAGTCAAAGTGTGTGTATATATAGATTGGACAGAGAGATAATGACTCCATCAACACACTTGACTTATCAGAATCAAATCTCCATCTAGATTAGACTGTGCGATCGAATCTTAATTTTTAAATTTTCAATTCATCAGTGCATTAGCAAAAGACCAGATTCATTTTATTATTTTTAGTAGCTAGTTTCTAGCTAATCTTTTTTTTTCTTTTCTCTTCCTTTCAATGTTAAAGCACACAAATATTTTTTTGATTTGGAAAAGAACGAACACAAAATGCCAATTTATCTATCTTGCATACGCATGGGAAACATCGAACACAAAAATATCAATCTATCGATCTATTAATTAGTCGTCATGCATACAGCATACGTGGTAATACATATATGGATATCATCTATAATTTTATTGGTTAAAATTCTAGATCGATCGTACGAAAGGCATATATTTCACTACAATGATATCACACATTGGCTAGTATTATTGTATGAGGTTCTCTGCAAACCAGACCAAGATACTCAAAAACATTGTAGCTACATTATTTATTGGCTGGGGACACTAAGTGTAACAAAGTTGAACAAAGCTGTTAGATTCTCTTTCAAATAGTTTATTTGGAAAAATTGTATATTCGGGTTTCCATAAAAATAACATGCTGCACCATATCTTGCATACTCTTTTTCTTGTAAGATCTTACTTTAATTTGGTAGATTTCGAATATCGAGCATGGGGAAATGAAAAAGTCAACCATCCCTAATTGTCTCAACTCTCAAGAGGTTGCCTACATATTTTTTTTTTATTAAGAGAAAATGGTGGAGAACAAGAGTCAACTCCTTTGAAGAAGTTAGACCACATTCATTGTAAAATTTTAAGTCTGTTAAGATTTTGACCAGCGATCGTTATAACTTAAATTTCGATTCGTAATCATTACTACCAAAATATATGATATGTTGGATATCAAACGGAATATTATTGATATTGTGATTAATATTGTTACTTTATTAGTAAGATTATTAGTAAGTCAAAGCGTATCATAATAGTATCGACCAAAGTTTTAATGTGATCCACATGACCACATCCATCCGGATCCGGAGTGTAGTGTAAGACTTCCATAATATTCTTTCGCGACAGGAAAAAAAAGACAAAAAAAGATTTTGAAAAGAGGAAAATTTTCAATTATTGCAGGAGCTATTTTTATTTCGAGAAAGAATTATTACAGGAGCTTTTGACACATCATCAACAAAATGTCAAAATGCGACATGGAGCTGTTCTGATATTCTGATTAAGATCATGGCATCGAATCTATTCATCATTCAAATTGTTAAGCAAAAGTGGGTTAGGCCATATAAATAGTAAAAATAAAGCCATCACAGAACAACATTACAGAATAGCCATTACAAAAAATAGACATAAAACTGAATTAGTTTCCTACACGCGTTAGACTAATCCGATTCCACACCAACTGTTGTGAAAACATTAATTGCTAAAGAATTCTCAAATAAACATGCATGACTTTTTTTAGTTTCCATGTAGTATTAAAATTTTCATAATTAGTGCTTAACTATAGTTAGTACTGTTGGCTATATAAAGTAATATATAGTCTATAAATACTTTTGGCTATAGGTTATATGCATGGTACTATTAAATTCGAAATAATTATTGTCATGTATGGTCAATTTTGAAATTAACACATTAACGACATTTTAGTTTGCCCCATCTAAAAGGGCAAGAATCACACATTCGGCTACGTTCATATAGAGACACCCCGTCCAAGAAATTGACGTATCAAATTCCCAACAAAACGATTGATGAATGACCCTAATTGTTTAGTTATAATAATAATAATAATGACCCTAATTGTTTCTTTGTCCTCCTCAACTTTTATATACTAGCAAATTTTAATCCTTTCCGCAATTTAACTTCCTTTAATATTTTACCTGGACGTCTTAATTATAGTATCTCCACATTCCGTTCTTTCATAGTCGTTTTGGTTTCGATATCAAATCTGTAGTGCATAAAATGTAACTCACCAAGTTAGTAGTGTACTTAAACTGTGCGTAACTCATCATACGTAATCACTAAATTAGCATTCACATGTTTCTACTCTGATTTGAAAGGCGAAATTAACCTGAAAGAAAAAAAAAACTATTTAAGAATTTCTAAAGTCTATGCAACATATATATAGACTCAAGATTTAATAAATGTTAATAAGCTCAACCTAAAATCCACATCCCTCACAACTTTTTGTTCATTATATATTTTTATTAGTTAATTGTATTAAATCAGCCCAAAAAAAGGGGAATCGGGAGGAGGATTACAGAGGGGAGATCGGACCAAAAATACACCGGAAAAATTGAGCACAAGATTACACAAGAATGATTAACAGGGCTTGAAATGGTATAGTTTCTTTGTACAACTTTCTGTTCAACATTAAATTATTTGTTTTCTAAAACCTCAATCACAGACTTGAACTTGTAGTTTAATCTTCTTTACATTACAATTTTTTTGGCCATAACAATAATCAAATGTTATAGATTTGACATCTATACAATTGAAATCTGAAAATTTAGATCTACAACTGTAACGACAACCATTTCAAATACAGTTGTGTCTATATTAATTACAGTTTATATCTATAGATTTGGTGTTGCTGGCATACGTACTCATTTAAAGAAAATAATTAAATATTAAAGCATGTTGTCATGATGGTAAAAATGTGTATACGTTTCGAGTTGCTTGTCCGTCGGAAAAAAAAATAAATAAATAAAATAACAGAGTTTCTGGTTAATAAGAACACTTAAAATTTAGACAGTTTCGTTTCATATGGAGTAATATTTAGCTAATACTTTCTCTAATTACATGTATCAGCAAGCTTATATTAAGATGGCCAAATTGTGAATAAATAGCTCAAAGCTGGGGGAAGTTGCAATCACTATCAAACTATTTATTGAGAATATTGACCCAAGTCTCGTCTTTGGATTGATCCTCACTTATTAAAGACGACACAACAAAACAAAACATATACATAAATAAGCATGACAAAACAAGATGCATGCACACACTTATGTACAAACATGCATAGTTTTGTAAAGTTTTTTGTTTGTTGTTTCTTTAAAATTATGCGATTTCAACTTTTAAGATAAAAAGAAAATAAAGTTATATTGCTAATGCTAAGTAAGTTCAAGTTAGATCAACGGCCAGGCACTTCTCACTATGAGACATGAGAGATCTCGGACCGTTGATATCAGCCATCGACAAGCACTTGATAACCGATACTTAGGGACCATATAGATTTTGTGTTTAAGCAGATCATGTGGGTTGTCTGATTAGCCTTAAATCACCATTTTGCCCCTTGTATTTGAGTATGTCTTTGTTTAGGCGGTGGGTATTATAGTCATTGTTGTGGCAAGTATTCTACATACGCCAAGTGTGCATATGTCAATTATACCACGCTCTGAAATTTGACACGATCAAGTGCTTTGTCTACATGTGGAGTAACGGAAAGCGAAGGATACTGATCGGTCGAATCTGGAAACAAGATCGACGGATGTAAAATCGAAGGTACCGTCAGTTATGGTACACAAGACGGCACCATAGCGAACAACAAAGTTCCACCGCAATACATTTGTGACTGAGGAGAATGTTAATCTCAGCGCGAATGGTCAATCTCTACCTCAAGTCCTTACTTAAAGGTCAAAATTGAAATACTCTTTTTTAATCATTATCAAAATATATATGTTAAGCATCAAACTACATGTTTAGTTCGTTATATCTCTTTTATTTACAAGTCCTGTTGTAATATACGAGTATATCGGGGAGAAATACCACGAAGATTCTATCACGAAAATATTTCATAGGAATCTTTTTACAGATATGAGAATATTCTAGTTTTAAAACATCGCATTTTAGCGGCAGCCGAACAATAAATCATGTGGCTTTAAGAAGTTAATTTGTATATATATGTGATATGACGACCTTAATTAATGTATAGTATTTTTTTAATATAAAATTATAAATAGTAACTATCTTAGCGATCGAACTAAACAGCTAGAAGTTGAACAAATTGTACTATATATATAGCTGTCACAGCGTCATATAACACATATAGCTAGGGAGATTAGTAAATTTAATGTATAAATTAAACTGGTCTCGTGGATAAGTAGCAAGTACAACCGTATACGCTATTATCTGTTTACAATGGAGTTTAAATTATTTAACTTTTCCAAACCACGGTTGATTATAAAGGATTAAACTTCTACTTTGTTAAATAGCATGTTGTTGTACTATATTAGACAAAAAAAAAAAAATTAAAAATAGTGAAAACGCACATGTGAGCAAGCCATTGGAGAACTCCTTAATCGCTCCCACGTCCGTGTTTAATAAACGTATCAGGAATTAGAAAGTGTCAGCGGTTATAATTTTAACTCCTGAATCCTGACTAATTAATCAAGAACTAGTCAAATATTAAAATAATGAAAATCAATTTCATCGATTATAAAAATACATTATTATGTATTGTATACTTGATTATGTTATTTTTACTGAACATAGGGCCCACAATTTAGAAGGAGAGTTCCTTTTTTTTTTGGGTCAACAGCGTCTTAAGGAGGAGAATAGATCCCATGGGACTGGAGCTTAGGACTCACGCGCCCACGTATGACGGCGCTAAACCGTAAAACCGTATTTGATTACTACTAGTAACGGATCTAACGGTACCGTTATAAATTTTGTAATCAATTAGTTGAACTTTTCCGAATGAAATAAAATATATAAATTTGATTATATATACATGTGTGTATACATATGTGTAAGTTAAATATTGAAAGAAAATTATGAAAATAACAAATTTGTAAAACTGTTATATAAAAAAAGAGACAGATATGGTTTAGATAAGTCAAGTCAACTGGATTACAAGTTCTTAAAAAAAAAAAACTGGATTACAGATTAACAGATAAAAAATATTTAATTAATACAAACAGACTCCATGATTTATGTTTGATTCAACGGTCATGATGATAATTAAGTTGCGTTTACAATAAGTTAATTGATGTAACCATCAGAGTATATTTATTTATAATATTATTTATTTTATAATTAATAAGATTCAAATTTTCTTTGATTTGTAGTTTAAGCCACATGTTGCAAATCTATTTGTTATAAAAAAAACCTGAATTTATTAATAGTTATGTATGTACTATTCAAATTACAAATATTCGTTACATTTTGGAATCCATGTAAATCATTTAAACGATTACATTCAAAGTGGTATTGCCTTTCTTTAAATTAAAAAAAAAAAATCCCTTTACTTTGATGTTTATTTATCAAATAGATCGGTGAACAAGACTCTGCAATCATCTTTATCTTGTGGCTGAACGGTCTTGCTTTTATTTTCCTTTAAAAAAAAAAACAGGAATCAAATCTACAAGCACTATCAATATTTCAATTATAAGATATTCATTTAAAAGAGATTCACAATCAACGTCGATCGATTCTCATGAAAATCTATCTCGGCAAGTCTAATTATCTAGCTAAGTATTGGGAAATCACATATATTTTGTTCCCAAGGTCGTATTATACGTTTTAAAAAGAAACAAAAAATGAGACGTATCAATCATCTTACAAATATTGCATTCAAAATTAAACCTTGTAATCCTTTATCAAAAAATAAAATAAAAATAAACCTTGTACAGTATATGGTGTCTAATATTTAAAAGTTTACATTACTAAAGTATTTTATATAGCTTTATTGTTCTCTACACTCTTCATATGAAAACGCATTTTCAAAACAACTAGGAAAAAATAGCATAATTTTCGACCACATACGGTGAAAGATCGGATTTAAAATAAAAGAGCACGTACGTACTTCTCCGAAAATTTAATTACCTACCTGATATTAGCCAAAGCGAAAATAGTCTGAAATGAAAATCATATATGTCGCACAATGAACACATTAAGAGCGACAATGAAATAAGACAACTATACACAAAATTATTAAACGAAACTCCTTTTAATTTATATACTAAAGTTAAATAAATAAAAATGTAGCCAATTTTTTTAAAGGAGTTGTGATTATCTATATAAATACCAAAGCCATCTGTTGATCTTTAAGCCCCACAGACCAAAAGACACTCTCCTTTTGTTTCTCTCCTTCTCTCTTCACTTACTTTGCTTTGATCCGCCATGGCTACGAAACTCGAAAGCTCTTTGATCTTTGCCCTTTTGTCCAAATGCAGCGTTCTAAGCCAGACGAACCTCGCTTTCTCTCTCGTCGCCGTCGCTATCACCTGGCTAGCTATCTCTCTCTTCTTCTGGACCTATCCCGGTGGACCTGCTTGGGGAAAATTCCTCTTCCGCCGGTTAACATCCGGTTCATACAAAACCGGAACCGTTATTCCCGGCCCAAGAGGGTTCCCTTTTGTCGGAAGCATGTCACTCATGTCAAGCACTCTAGCTCACCGACGAATCGCTGATGTCGCAGAGAAACTCGGAGCCAATCGGCTCATGGCTTTCAGCTTAGGCGAGACTCGCGTGATCGTCACGTGCAATCCAGACGTTGCCAAAGAGATTCTGAATAGCCCGGTTTTCACTGACCGGCCGGTTAAGGAATCGGCTTATTCTCTGATGTTTAACAGAGCAATTGGCTTCGCACCACACGGTGTTTACTGGCGAACGCTTCGCCGGATTGCATCGAACCATCTCTTTAGCCCGAAACAAATCAGACGAGCCGAGACGCAGAGGCGAGTGATCTCGAGCCAGATGGTTGGATTTCTCGAAAAACAGAGTAGTAACGGACTCTGTTTTGTTCGTGAGTTGCTTAAAACGGCGTCGCTTAACAACATGATGTGCTCTGTTTTCGGACAAGAGTACGAGCTTGAACAAGACCACGGTCAGTTACGTGACTTGGTCGAAGAAGGTTATGATTTGCTCGGAACATTGAACTGGACCGATCACCTTCCTTGGCTATCGGAGTTTGATCCTCAGAGAATCCGGTCTAGATGTTCCACACTCGTACCGAAGGTAAACCGGTTTGTATCCCGGATTATTTCCGAACACCGTAATCAAACCGGTGATTGGCCTCGTGATTTCGTCGACGTTTTGCTCTCGCTCCATGGATCGGACAAATTATCCGACCCGGATATCATCGCCGTTCTCTGGGTATGCATACCATTTATTTATTTACTTTTGTTAAAATACAATTTATTTAATTAATATTTTATATGTCAAAAATTGCTTAGAAATTGAGATAATAAACATGAATTTTTTTTTTTGGGTAAAATAATAAACATGAAATTTTAGACTGAATGTGACGTGTGGTGGGATAACTAAAGCACTAGAAGTGTGTAATTGTTTGTATGACATAAAATCCATATAGTAATTTTATATTTATTAGCAGATTCTATAAAAAGTAATAAGTACTAAAAATATAGCATTTTTGGGTTATTAATTATTACAGGAGATGATATTCAGAGGAACAGACACTGTGGCAGTTTTAATCGAGTGGATCCTTGCTAGGATGGTCCTCCATCCAGATATTCAATCGACGGTACAAAACGAGCTTGACCAAGTAGTCGGAAAATCAAGAGCCATAGATGAATCTGACTTGGCTTCGCTTCCATATCTGACGGCTGTGGTGAAAGAAGTATTGAGACTTCACCCTCCAGGTCCACTTCTATCATGGGCCCGTTTGGCCATAACTGACACGATCGTTGATGGTCGTCTTGTTCCGGCTGGGACCACAGCAATGGTGAACATGTGGGCCATCTCGCATGATCCACACGTGTGGGTTGATCCTTTGGAGTTCAAACCAGAGAGGTTCGTGGCAAAAGAAGGAGAGGTGGAGTTTTCGGTTCTTGGATCGGATTTGAGACTTGCACCATTCGGGTCAGGTCGTCGGATCTGCCCCGGGAAGAATCTAGGTCTGACGACCGTTACTTTCTGGACCGCGACGCTGTTACATGAGTTTGAATGGGGACCGTCCGATGGAAACGGCGTTGACTTATCTGAGAAACTGAGGCTTTCGTGTGAGATGGCTAATCCCCTTGCTGCTAAAGTGCACCGCAGGCGTAGTTAAAAGCGTTTAAGTATATTATTAAAGATTTTAATTACTGGAACAAAATATTAAGCAGCTTTTCGTTTTATTAGACTTAACATTTTGATACGTGATGTGTTTTTTCTTTATCTTTTTGTGCGTGTGGGTTGTGAGTCTGAGATGAGTGTTGTGTCTATAGGTTGTAAATACAATGAAAAAGTAATTTATCATATTTACGATGTGGATGTTTCGAACATTTTTGTGGACATGGAATGCAGTCTATTACACATCAAGATTGCAATCGGATATAAAATTAAATTTCGAGATTATGGTGAACGATCTTTGCAAGTCTACCGTAACTCCCGGAATTGTTTAATTTTTATAACAGTCATTTGTTTAATAAGTTGAATAGAAAACACAATTTTTTGTTTCTTTAATATGTTTTATACACGCTTTAATTTTCAATGGTGAGATAAAATTAACTTTCTTGACAGAGCAAAACTTAACATAAGAAATTTTTTATCATCATTATTCTTCAAATATCCGGTACTACTGTTCATGAAAACAACAGCACTCGAAGAACAAGTTTGATAAATTCTAAAGATTTACAATGGGAAACATTCTGAAAGTTTGATAAATTCCCTCGGATTGATAAATGGAAAACCAACATTCTTCATTTCTGTTGTGTCCTTCTTTTTTGACATGTTGAGTTCTGTTTCCTTAAAATGGCAAAAAATCAACCGACAATGTGAAGGTTAAAATCATACATGTGCAGCGTTTTTGCTAAAAAATACAGTAGGCGTTTGTTTTCTTTCACATACATTCCTTCTTCCTTTGAAATGTTGTATATATGTCTTTATCAACAAAGAAAAAATGTTGTATATATGTCTTGCTTACTCCTTTGTTTTTATAAACATATGTTTGCAATGTAATACGAACTAGTGTAAGTATGTCTCACCCATTTTAATAATAAATCCCATCAGTTTTTGTGGTTAATTAGATAAAGAAATTGATGAAATTTAGATTAGTAATTTTTTTTTTATAATCAACAATGACAGTAAAAAAAACACATGCTATTACATATTGGATATATCAACATTGGCCTATAGCTACGGCCCATTAACATCAAATAAATAAGACATAATAATTTAATTCTGACTAATAATGTTGCATTAGAAGCCCATTATTACGAACACACAAAAGAAAACCAAAACAATACGAAACTCGGAGATGGATATTTTTTTTCTTTTTTTTCTTTGTTTTCATGGTTTTTGTTTGATTACTTGTTGTTGTTGTAGAATCTGAGAGCGAAAGCAACCCCGAGAATCAATAGAGGAATCAAGTAAACCAGCATCTTGTTTCCAGATTCTTCCTTAGTTGTTTCCGCCGTCGTAGATTCCTTCTCCCACGGCGGAATATATTTCTTCGTCACCGGAACCGTTGACTGGTCAATGTCACCAATACAATATTTCTTCATGATCTCCTTAGCATCCTTGCTATGGTTCACATCTTCGAAATCGATCGACGCGTCCTTTCCTTTATATTTTTATGAGTTCACAAAATTACAAATCGGAGACCAAGACCGAGAAATTAAACCAAACCGGATTAAACCAATTCGTAATCGTATTTACCAGTCACGGCGAGGAGAACATTGTCACCTCCTGGATGCTCGTCCATGAAACTGCTCATGTCATAAACCTGTGGATTCATTCACTTGTCTTAGAAACAGAGTCGACAACGTAAAAAGAAAAAACAGAGCATTTTTACTTTCTTTTTTTTTACTTTGTTTATATGGATTAAGGAGAAACAAAAAGAGACCTTTCCATGGATGAGAATCCAACAATCGTTCTTGCACTTATGTTTAGCTACATCATGAAACGAAATTAGATTCGCCATTGATTACTTTCTGTTGCTCTTGCAGAGAAATTAACCTGAAACAGAGAACATTTTTCTAAATATATAAAAGAAACAGAGAACTTTATTAAGAGACTTTAAAGTTAGATCGAAACAGAATTTAGAAAGCAAGATCGCGAGGGGAAGAGTTTCGACGAACCAATAAAAGCAGAGCGCAGCTTCTCGAGACTGGTCGAGCTAAGACCACACGCTTTCTGTTTATATTTGCAAGCTATGAACTCTCGAATGTTGGTATTTATTTATTCTAGTAAAATACAGCCTTTTTATGTTTTTGAGGGGAATTATAGTGGAGGGTAAATAGTTTAATTCAAAAATTTGGAAAATGGACGAGGAACGAAGCAAGTTATATTTGACCAGTTATTAATACATATTTTTTACTATTATTAGAGAGAAAAAGTGGTAAAAAAAGGGAACAACTAGTACCTACCATAATAGTAAAACGTGAAGAATATGGTGTTTGTAAGTTATTGGTAGCTGAGACTGAGACGCCTCCAAGTGGTCAGCAACCTCAGGTTGGTGAAGCCCTTCACGTTTTATTTTTCTCTTAAAAAGAAAGAAAGTCTAACCATCACTTTTTTTTCCTTCAACTTTTAGAAAGCCTCAAAATCACTTTGCTCATCAGGCCCGATAACGCAAAGCGGCTATCTGTTTAGGTAGGTTGATTTAGTTTATTAATTTACGACTTTGTGTTTGAAATTTCTTAAAAATTGACCAAGCTACCATAATGGAAATATAGATAATATCTCAGATTCGTTTGACAAAAGAAAAATAAAAATCACAGATTTTCACAGTCAACGATTTTATAAAAGCACATGACATACTTAACATTGATACCCAAAAAAAAAAAAAAAAAGTTACACAAGACATAATTATAAAATAAGATATGCATAAGGAAAAATAGTAACAGCTTAGTAATTGTTTGTAACAAGAAAGCAATACATCTTAACATTCTTAACGATACAAACACATTCTGAAATAACAAAAAATTAAAAATCACATATCATATAGAAAGCAATAGATCCAATGATTGCTTTTGTACGGCGTCGCTCTAAGACTTTTAGGCCATGCAATCTGTTCCACAAACCAGATGGTCAAAGAGATAATTATATCGAACACCTAATATAAGACAATTGGAAACTACGAACCTTGAATGTTAAGAAGATAACTTGACTCGAGAGCTTCACATTTCTGAGTTGGCTTGTATGGAACGTCTTTCTTAAAAGCCTTAGTTGCATCGATATCTGGATGGATCTTCTTCTTTAACATCCTCTTTATCATCTATAATGATATATACTCATATACGATGTTATACTTCATTATGCACATCGAATGAATAATTACTCACATATGAGTACACTTATGAAGCAACAAAAGTGATGCTAATAATAACAGACACGCAACATTATCTATAGCTTGACGTTTCTCTGGAAATATAGAGGCACCACATGTAAGATGTAACATGTTCATATATCATCCTCCGTGTTTCATAAATATGGAATTAAAATAAATTTTATTACCTGATGCATTTTCTTGATTGGACGCGAGTCTTTTTCTTCATCTTTGGACTTTGACATGACCAACCTCTTCTTAGCAAACGAGAACTTTTTACTTAGCCTTGACCCGTTTTGTTTATAATTTTTAACCTCCTCATCTTCAAGATTAGGGTTCTTTGGTTTCTTGCCATGCCACTTGCTATCGTCTTCATCTCGGTCCTCCATGAAAAGTTCCGCTAGTGTTGTCCTCTTCTTCTGTGGCTCTATTTCAGCTTCGACCGCAGCTGCGATCATTAGCGTTTCAGCGGTTTTGATCGATCCATAGTGATCAGTGTCCAATACCTGTACATATTATAAATTTATAATACGATAGTTCTCAAGGAATTGAAATCAATCACAAAGTGATATAATCTTACGTATCATTTTTCTTTGAGAATAATGGTACGTATCTTCAAGGATATGATAATTAATCTTTAGAATCTGGCCTCGATTGTTGACAGGAAACAATTTCAGATGTAATTCATGCGTTCACGTTTATATGTATTTTCTTTTAATTTAATAAAATTTTGAAAAAAAAAAAGATTTTTTTTTTTTAGATTAGTAAACTTAGAGAGACGAGAAAAAAATATCTTTCATTTGTGTAAACTTTCTTCTACTCAAATTTTTTCGAATTTGAAGGAAAAAAGATTAAAAAAAATAATAATTATGGATTAATTTGAAAATATATTTACTAAACAAACCTAACGCACACAAACAATTGAGGCATTGATGTCTATATAATCTATTTTATATTGGTAAAACGACTCCATGATAAAAATGTACTCAATATAATCTATCAGTATACTACGTACCCTGACATCAGCATGTTGATCATAAAACTTATTTTCATTGGAGATGAGAGGATCCAACTCTTGGTCAACGTTCTTGATGATGCTACCATCGATTACGACATAGTCGAGAGCCATACTCTCACATTCATCATCATCTTCTACATCTTCTTCTTTAAAGTTCAAGGTGTCGAAACCAAATGTGCCGATGGTGAGAACTCCATCGAACCAATTATCAAGAGCATCCACTAACCCAACTTGATCCAATATAGCTTTCGTGTTCTTCTCTATCTCACTTATTCCTTCACTTCTCTTCTTCTCGTTTTTCGTAGCACCATCTATTTCTTTCACCATATGAAAATATACAAGTGTCGATCTAAATATAGCTTGGACAAAACATATGCTTCTTCTTTTTAACATGGATACGTTTAATATAAAATTGTATATTAAACTGGGAACCAGATGATCTTATATGACTATAAAAAGTAAAACTACTATTGAGTTAAGCACACAATATATTCAATAAAAAAATAAAGCAAATACTGATTATAAAAAAAAAAAAACCAAAGCTAACCTTTGATGACATTTTTGTGCAGCTTTCTCTGCACCCAGCTAAAGATCTTCGGAAAACCCCAGAAAACAATAAAGATTTATAACTCCGAGCTATATATAATTAATATCAAAACAAAAAAAAGATTCATGCAAGTAAAAAAGATAACAACAAAATTTACGTACCGTCATAGTTTTCTATTTCTTCCTATCAGTAGAAAGAGTGAATGTCTCAAGCAAAAGAATAGTGTGAAATGAGAAATTAAGACACTAATAAATCATAAGGAGAGTGCTTCAGCTTCCGACACATGTCACTTACTGACGGTGGGTTAGACAGGTCTGACCTTTAAGAGGCAAGGCTAATCAGTAGGTGCCACATGTCAGTGTTGTGCTTATCTGGTCATCACAGTATTCATTGTCCCCTCCTTCGATTTTTAAGAAAATACTTTTTGACGCGATTACTTGTATATAAGCATAGTTTGACCCAATAATCATTTTCAGTATTGCCTGGTCTTTCCGTGCTTCATTCTTGTAATCTTATTGGTAGACTTCTGTTGCTTTCAATGCTGTATCATTTGATTAGACAGTGAAGGAAAAATTCATTGCATAAAAGTGATAGTTTTGGTATCAATCAATTTTAAACTCGACACAATTTAAATATCTTATTTCAATAATTCTTATTCAGCAGCTTTGGATTCCCTCAAAAAGTTCCAAATCTAGTCGAAGCAATGCAGTTACTGTAGTCACTAATAATATAAATGTGGCGGAATGTTGTCGCGTATCGTTCCTTCACTATCAACAATAACGTATTCAAACTCTAGCGATCAAATTTTAAGAGTGATAATCATCAAATTGTTAAAAGTTGACGTAAAATTATCATCAAAACTGGAAACAGCTATGCCGTTTCTCTTAACGGAAACACTTGCTACACTTTAAAAATTATTGATAACCTTATTATGTTGTAAATTGCAAATTACCATTAGTCGTTATCAACTAATTCATCGCCAATCCGTTACCATTTGTGATGGATTAGTTGCCACAAAATTACAATCAATTTACGGTTGTATAAACCGTGGCCAACTTCTCTCAAATTCGTCTATGTTTGATGGTTTAATAATGAGATTAATATCATCATTGTTGAACTCTAAAGTCGTCGGATACCTATTAAATCCTCAGAGACATAATAGAATAGGAAGACTATGCATAATGCATGCACATGCAAAGTACCCTCAAAGCTTTTAAACAGCACACAATACCCCACACACACTGTTAGGATTTGGACACTTCACTCTCTTTTCTCTTTGTCAGTTGCTTCTTGTTCCCAAACTTTTGTTATCTTTTGCCTAATTATATAGCCACTTTACTTCAATTGCATAAGTTTTGAAAGTATTATAGTAGTTTACACTAAATATTCCTGCATCATGTCTTTATTAGATCGTGATGTTTTTCCTCTTGAAGAAATTTTAATATTCACAAAAATCGAACCAAAAAATCCAAAATTTTCAACGGAATACAGATATATATATATATATATAGTAAATGTACCTTTTTCAACAGTAAAAATACCTTTTCAAAACCTTATATTCATTTAAAATAATTAATACAAAAAATGTAGAAGATAAGATATTGAGACGTACGAGAGTTAGATATATCTATTACTCCAAAAAACTGAGTATATACTTAATTAAACAAAAATAAATAAGTATATATATTTAGATTCTTCTGGCTTTTCAACCCCTCCAAGTTCTATTTATTTGTTAAAATGTTAAGTTTAGTTCCCCGCTTTCTTTTTCAGGTACTGTTACAATCACTAAAATTATTTTTGTAGATGAATAAATTTTATATTACAAAAAAGGATAAAAAAATAAGCATATACATTAATTTGCTGGTATAATATTTTGTAGGATAAATAAATAAATGGGGCTTATTGAAGCATATACATTAGGTAGTTTATTGAAGCATGGGTTTCCGGGTATGTCTCATGACGGATACACGAACCATGTAGACATTTGAGTAGAAGTAATCTTTTCTTCAAATAAATTTTGTTGCTTCTGGCATATTCTTTTCGAATATATTATCTCACATCCTTTGAGCTTTGCTTAAGGTTATAATTGATGTTTTGATCCAAGAATGTGATATGCTTCCATGTTTTTTTTTTTTTTTTGGCATGGGACCATGCATGGATTATGTTTAATTGTGTAATCTCAATTTTCATTGTGAAATGAATATTTACATTCTTATCAAAAAAAATACTAATTGTATGTAGGTAAAAGAAAATATGCAAATGGGCCTATATAGTATACATCGGGCCTTCACATAATATAGGATGGCTCTTTAACAAAATAAAATAATAGGATGACATAATTTCATGATTGATTTTAATAATGTTGATATCTCACTGATCACGTCAGAGAGTAACAAAGAAGAACCAACGGGCGTTACAAGTAAAAACTAAAACGATTCGTTTAAAGAAACGAATCAAAGCCTTCACATGAGTAAGAGGGTTTCCAAAAGCTTAGAAAAGAATCAGAAACCAATCAAACCACTAACCCCCACTCACGTTTTTTTATTCCTTTTCTTATTTTATAAATTAAATTTATTGCAAATTTAAACCCAAAACCTTTTAGTTTTTTTTCTTTTTTTAAGAACAGAAGTATCCAAGCCGAAGCTGAGATAGTTTTTTTTTCCCCTTCAATCTGTGTATCCGCCATTATTACCGTAATCACTGACGTGGAAACCATTGCCGGAGCCAGGTTTCCGGGAGATTTTAAGATGAACTCCGGGATCGTGATGAGATGCCGTCGAATTGTAAACAATAGAGTTGTTTATCATCTGAACGTTACTATTCATAAAAGCTTTCATCGGGAGATTACTATTTCCATTGTTAGCGTTCTTGGTCGTTTTCTTCTTCCCTTCTCCTTCGTCGCTGCTGCTGCTACTGCTGCTGCTTTGAAGTCGCCTTCCTTTCTCTCCGGTGCCGTGTACAGCCCTAGAGGAATGTGTTCCTGAACCTCCGGTTTTGTTACCTTGAGGCGATCGTAGGATCTCCATTACTGCACCTTTGTTTTCACCTGCAATGGTGATGACTCGTGTGCCCATAATTATGTTCTCAGACTCGGAAGACGATGGTTGACGATGCATCTTCTTGGTGTTGTTGCCTTGATGGTTATAGTTATGGTTATGGTTATGGTTATGATGATTTGGTTCGTGGAGCTGGCTTGTTTTCTCCGCAGTGAGAATATTTTTCTGAGTGGTATCATGTTCGGAGGGTAACTGAGACGGTGGGAGAGAGTAAGGAGAGAGTACTTTCGGTGATGGTGCTTTCCGAGGATTCTCTGACTCTGAAGACCGAGTTTTCACTGACTCAGATGATGTAGACGACCGACTTGAATGAGCTGGACTCGGTGGTGAGTGTGGTTTTCGTGGTGGTAAAGCTTCTTGAACCTCCTTGGGAGATGGTGGCGGCGTGTATGACGACCGAGGCGGTGGCGGCTGTGGCGTTGCAGCCTTTGGTGGTGTCGGTGGTGACATGTGGCGGCTTGGAGGTGAATGATGTGGGGACCGCTCTTGAGGAGGTGTAGGTGGAGGAGCCTTCTGACGTGGAGGGGTAAGAGGCTGTTGCTGCTGACGTGGAGGGGAAGGAGGTTGTCGCTGGCGTGGAGGTGAAGGAGGTTGTCGCTGACGTGGAGGTGACAGTTGTTTTGGCGGTGGTCTGACTACGACCGTACGGCGAGGGGTTGGTCGGGGTTGAGGTGGAGGTGGGTCGCTTGAACCTTGCGATGTAGGCCTAGCAATGCTAGAGAGACGGAACCACGGACGAATGTTAGACATTGTTATTAATTTTATTTGAAATGTAAGATGTTATTTATAAGTGTGGCAAAACACAATGGAACGATTCAGATATGTGATCAAAGCTTATATATAGATACATATATACAAGCGCGTTGAAGAAAAGTGAAACACGAGAAACATGAAAGAAAAAAGTAAAAATGGTAAAGAAAGGTATCAGATCCATGCAATGAGATTTCCAGCTTGCAAAAACCACATTTTACGACTGGTATCAATCGTTAAGAGCCACTTTGAAGCTTTTCCTTATATCTCACCTATCACCGTTAATAAAAATTAATGTAGATTCTAAATTCCTTGTTATGTCTGGGAAAAAACAGTCTGCATCTAGTCACCGAGACGTAAAGACGACTAAATCGGCAGAACAAAATCTTTAATTACCATCGAACTACTTGCAGAAAAGCTATGCATGCATATGTAGTGTTTTTAGTCCATATTTATATTTGCAATTTGTTCCACCAACAAAACATGACAAATGGATTATCATTTTCCTTTTATGTTGAATGGGATATAGATCATAGGCCGAAATCCATATTATCATTATTTGATTGATTCAATGTCAACTTATAGCATAATTTACTTTTAGTGTACCCTTTATTTTAGTAGATATGTTTGTTTTTGAAAGAATGCCCGTTAACACTAATTCGAAGAGTAGTGTTTTTCCACTAATTATTCCTAGATTCTCCTCTTTTCTTTTTTTCTTCTTGATTTGACTACCAAGTATAGTAACTAGCTAGTATATATAATAAATACACTAACCGTTGTATACCTTTTATACGAACGGTTGATATTTTTTCAATTAGGTTGATTTTCGGACAACTTGCTTTTATTCAAGGATTATTAAAATACATAGAAAGGGAAACTTCAGAAACCGAACATCGAATACTAATACGCAGTATAAAAAAAGTGTCTCTATGCTAAGCATCTTCGTCGGCTTTTCTTTTAATTTTATATTCATAAAATTTAAAATGTATTGATCACTACTCTGAGCCACTAATTCTTTCCTTTAAGAACAAAACAAAATATATTTTAATTTATGACAATATAAATGATCATTTCTAAAATATACAGTACAATGGTTCGAAGTGTGTTATCGGTTGCTTATTGGGGATCAGAATTCAGAAGTAGTACCTATCTCAAGTGTAGCATCTAAGCCTTTCTTTTTTGTACTTTCAATTTTACATTTTGTATACACCATAATAATTTAAAAAATTGCCCTAAATATTATATATGTAATCCACGTTAACATAATAAGAAAGATCTTAAAAGTTTATTATGATTAAAAGAGATCGTATGAGATAAATTAAAATGTTACTAAAAAAAATCTCATCAACTAATTATGTTATTTTAAAATATCAATAAAACTACTAAAAGTGTTAATTTCCAAGTTATATAAATATATCCATACATATATATATATATATATATATAAAGATTAAAGAGTATATATATGTACAGTATCTATTAAATTCGCTTCCCATCCCATCGTCCCTTTCTAACAATCTTATTCATCGATGGAAAAATACTAATTTCAGTAACTAATGAAACTAACGAAAATGAAACTAACGTTTAAAGAATCACCAACTCTTTTGAAAAATTCGAAGTACTCGTTAAATTTGTTAATTTTGAAGTCTGGATAGGAATTTAAAGTTGTAACATGACCATTAAATTGGGTATATATATTGTGCAAAGGCCCATCATTGTATAGAGATCGATTCACCTCATATGATGGCCTTTTAATTTGTCAATAGTTCGATATACTACTCCACATAGGCGAATAGGCTCCGCTTTTATTCATAGAGGAAACGACAAATTCCTGTTCAACTTTCATTAGTTCGTGTTATGGACTTATAGTCAAGAACATGAATCGGTTTATTTGTTATTCTCTCATATTGTCTTTTACAATTTAAGTCAACCTCGAAGAAAGACTATATTCTGTCGTTCCAAACACGTTTTTTTTTTTTTTGGGGTTAGAATATAGTTTTGTTAAGTCTCGAATAGTCATAATTCTCCAACACATTGTATATTTAGGTAAGAAAAATAAAACTGGAACCAACCTTGGTTCGTGGAAGCTGGTGGTGGCATGGAATGATGTAATCGGATTGTATATATTACAATAATTTCATTTTTTAATGTGGTTAGCACATGCAAAATATGTTAAACTGACCCAAATGCATTTTTCTTTTCTTCCAAACTTGGACTAAACCTAAGTTGATGGATCAAGAATAGTTTTTATAAATAGAAAAAAATCAGACCTTAAATTATGAAAAATACTTGTATTGGGAAATGAGCTATGATCAAAAAATTTCATATGTTTCACAGTTTCAGTTTGCTTTTAACAATATATGTGCGTTTTAAATGCAGTATTTAAAATTTTTATACGGTTTTAGTTTGGTTTAGATCAGATTATCCAGGTTGATGAGCTCTGACTTAAAATATGTATAATTTAGCATAGAATCAATGAATCATGATGAATGCACATACCGATGACGTTCAACTGGTACAACTTTACAGGCAATCGAGTAGTGTAAAAAATGTAAAGCAAAAGCTGAAAAACTGATAATAATATCGAAAGATACAGCATTTATATTTATAACAAAAAAGAGAGAAAAAGTCATTATTTCCATTGAATGTAATTATTATTGATATTGGACCACCTTGTAATGTATGGGTAATGGCTTCAGAAATTTGAAATTTCCCATGCACATTCAAAGTTTTTTTTTTTTTTTTTTTTTTGTCAACCTTGTGCCACAAGTGGCCGGACCATTAGCTTAATCCCTATAAATTATAGAGAGCGAGACTCGATCCCTGGTGTGATGATACCGCCTGTCCATCAGTGGATTTATCATTTGTTACTAGACTAAAGTCACTTCACCTAGTTGTACAACAAAACATTTTAATTATGTGTTTAAAAGGGAAAATGCATGTATAATTCCAACTTGTATCACCAACAAAGCTATTCTTGTTTGAAGAGTCTACAAATTACCAAAAAATTACAATAAAAAGTCGAAATTTTCCAAAAAAAAACACATATCATTTCACTCGACTCATCGTAAATTAGACTTCTCTTTTTTTTTTAATCGTAAATTAGTTTTAGACAAACATTTTGTTTTTAGTTTTAGACAAACATATTTTAATTTGAATCAAAATTAAGCAAAATAAATGTGTTAACCAAAAAAACAAAACAACATATATATATATATATATAAGAGTTATATGATATCGACTGATACCTTGACGTAATTAAATGAATGTTGGTTTCTTGTACCAAATAACAAACACCAAACACATGCAATCCTAAAAAAGACCACAAGTGTCTTTATTCATGAACATGACACTTGTCTTGTAATTGTAATGAAGTAATTATGACTATAGCTGGGATTTTGTCCAAATACGAGTCCCTCTTTGAATGACGGTGTTTTGGTCGGTTAAACTCCATTGTGTTAGGCTGATTTTGGTGAAAGTGACACAAATAGATTATATCTGAACCTGAGAAATTAGGTTGTAAAAGTTTCATGTATGTTTTGTTCTTGTGAGTGTGACTTTTTGTAATCAATGTGGGATTTTAGCCACCCTCATTCGTCAGCGCTAACCATATATCCGATGCTCTCGCTACATACCAACAATAAGCAAAATATAAGTTATGAATTGTCGAAAAATAAGTACTTTACTCATTAATGGTTGTCAAAAACTTAGTCTGACGCTGAAAATAAAATAGTTTAAGAAAATTTATTCGCAGAACAGCATTAAGGGTCCGCTATATTTTTTTCTGCTATATAGTAAAGAGAAATATGCGGCTATTCCGGAAAATTATAATGATCACTGTGTCTTTGCATATAAAAAAGTTTTTTCATGGTAAATGTTAGTTGGTAGTGGAGACTAAGCTTTTGTGCTTAATCATGAATTATGAACTATACAAAAGCTGTCTTTTGATCTAATGGATTTGTTCTTTCTTTTTATCAGTATCGCTTGAAAAAAACTAAAAAATATCAAGTCTAGTCATTAATTCATATTATAATCATCTCTCTAACTAATATTTCTATATCAAACTTTACGAGTTAGTTATCAAATAAAACCCTTCAAAATTCCAAAGGTTTAATCCGCTTAATAAAATTGATAGAGATTAAAAATTACTTAATTCATCTTGCGCCAACCTCATATTTTGCTGACAAATAAAAATAAAAATGACAGATAAATTTAGCTTGTTTCTTAAGTGAAATAGTTATGAACTCCTGTCCTTGATACCGATTGTTGATAAATACATGTGGAATATTCGAGTAATGGAAAAAAAAATTATATATGGTAGGCAAAAAGAAAAATCAAATAAATCCGGTTGCTTTTTTTCCTCATTTGACTTTACAAGTTTGTCTTGCCACGATAGTGTTGAATTTAATTTGCAACGAAGAATATTTCAGCTGCCGTATCAAATGCAACATGAATCGTGTTATCAATAGATTAAGCTGTTATTAATCTTCTTTATCCGAATAAATAAATATTGAATGAAAACCACATATATAAATTTATTTATCAAAAAAAAAAAAAAAAATCAGACGCCAAGAAAACTAAATGCACCATAATATTCTCAGTCGATTGTTTTTTTTTTCTGAATACTGTAGATAAACTTTTTTAACTTTTGTTGTATACTTTTTGGTTTATGGTTTTTTTTTTTCTTTTTTTTGGATTTTAGGATTTTAGAAATTAGAATAATAAAAGATAGATATATCCTTACTTGATTTTTATTCATTTAGTCTTAAATATTTTCATTGATAAGTTAGGAATGTAAATATTTTATTATTCTTTTAGACTTTTTTTTTTTCTTCTTATATTCATGAACATACAGGAAAAACCAAAGATATGGAAAGAATAAAAAAGAAAGTTGATCTTTTATTACTCTTTTGGCGAATGTAGATTAGCTTTAAAACCAAATCTTCCAAAATGACCTACAAAGAACTTTTCAAACTACTAATCGCCGTCACCTAGATTTATTAATAATTCACCCCTTTGATTGCTCAGTGGCATCGTCCCCGTCACGCCTATATTTTTTATTTTTATTTTATTTAAAAGTACCGAGTTGATAACTATTTTCTCCGAGGGTTCCTAACCCTCTCCAACTCCGTCAAAATAATCAGTCTCTCTTGTTGTTTTTCACAATTGTCCGAACATGCCTTTGATTTCTATCATCTCTAATCTCAGTAACTCTTGTTCGTGGTTAGTATATATATTCTCTTAGATAAGTTTTTGGAAACAGAATCAGAGAGTTTTTATCATATATTCCTTCCATGGGGATTGTGTGGGATTCGATTCTCTGGTTACTTGTGGCAACGATTGGTCTGTTCTTGGTTAGGATTGTGTTATTCAAAACAGGATTCATATACATGGTGAAGTTATGGCGGAGGAAGATGGTCGATTGGTTTCATGTGTACCAATTCTACAAGGTTCCAGAATTCAACGAGAACGTGCAAGAGAATCAGCTTTACAGGAAAGTGTACACGTATCTGAATTCGTTAAGCTCGATCGAGAATTCAGATTTTACAAATCTCTTCACCGGGAACAAGTCTAACGAAATCATCCTCCGGTTAGATCGGAACCAAGTCGTTGGTGACGAGTTTCTCGGCGCTAGAGTTTGTTGGATTAACGGACAAGACCAAGACGGAGTCAAAAATTTCGTTTTGAAGATTCGTAAAGCTGACAAACGAAGAATCCTCGCGTCGTATCTTCAACATATACATACTGTATCTGATGAGCTCGAACAGAGGAAAACAGAGCTTAAGCTCTTCATGAACGTCCATGATCCCAAGACCAACAAGAAGATGAACGCACGGTGGAGATCGATTCCTTTTGATCATCCATGTACCTTCGACAACATCGCCATGGAAACGGATCTCAAGAACAAGGTCAAATCCGATCTCGAATCTTTCCTCAAAGGTAAACAGTATTACAATCGTCTTGGCCGTGTTTGGAAACGGAGTTATCTGCTTTACGGACCTTCCGGTACCGGAAAATCAAGCTTCGTGGCAGCAATGGCGAATTTCTTGGATTACCATGTTTACGATATAGATCTCTCCAAAGTAACGGACGATTCAGATCTTAAGATGCTTCTGTTGCAAACCAGAGGCAAATCAGTGATCGTGATCGAGGATCTAGATCGGTACTTCACGGCGAAATCAACGGCTGTGAGTTTATCTGGGATTTTGAATTTCACTGATAGTATTCTCAGCTCTTGCACCGCCGATGAACGGATCATGGTGTTCACGATGACTGGGAAAGAACAAATTGACCCGGCTATGCTCCGACCGGGTCGGGTCGACGTTCATATTCATTTTCCGTTATGTGATTTCACGGCGTTTAAAACGCTGGCTAACAACTACTTGGGCGTTAAAGAGCATAAGCTTTTTTCTCAAGTGGAAGGAATATTCCAAAACGGCGCGTCTTTGAGTCCCGCAGAGATCGGTGAGCTGATGATCGCGAATCGTAACTCGCCGACTCGTGCGTTGAAGTATGTCATCAATGCTTTGCAGACTGACGGAGATCGGAGAGGAACTGGACGGCGTTTGCTTCTCGAAAGTGGTTCGAGAAGATCGACATCGGAGGATGTTTCCGACGACATGAGTGGTCCTCTTTGCGGCGGAGGGAGTTCGCCGGCGGTGAAAGAGTTCAGGAAATTGTATGGGTTGTTGAGGATCAAAAGTAGTAGAAAATCTGGGTCGTTCGATGTGGCTCGAGAGATGAGGGACGGCTAGCGAGCAGACACGTTTTCAAAAGTCAACACACACGTGGCTTGATTTGATTGGTTGGGATAGTCTGGACAAAGAGCGCAGACTAGAGAATGTTGTTATTTCTTTTTGGTTTTAGCTTAATGTACATACACAACAAGTTTTATAAGATTTTGCTTTTTGTTTTTTTGCCATGAAGAAAAAAAGAAAAACCAACGGATTCTGAACTCGTGAATGAACATTTTGGGCCCGATGTAAAAGAAAAGCCCATAACGTTAGGCCTATAGATAAATCATGATTGAATTAGATCAAACGGTCATGGTGACAGCGTCAAAGACACGCTTTTGCTTCCTGCAAATAGATTCCTTAATCATCTTGTGCCTGTAATCTTCGCTGACCCTATAATCAATTGCCTTGTTTCATATCTGAACTCATACTGTCAGAATCGTGAAGCAAGTTATCAGTTGAATGGGCCAAGGTAGGTATCTCTTTCTTCTTAAATATATATGATCTTATTTTTGTCAGAGAGCTCTTGAGTAAGTTTCTATATGGCTTTCAGGGTGAACGTGGGAAGCCCGTGATGGAAAGGCAGCCTCGAATCAGAGGCCTACAAAGACACTCTTTGTCATCAACTCTGACCCTATCCAAGAGAGGGCGATATTGAGAGACACTTTGAGCCAATTAGGCGCAATTTTGGTATTTGTTTACTTGCAACCAAGGCCCTTGAATGTATACATACCAAACAGGTAACAACAACACGCTTAGTACCCTTTTATCAAACGAACAGATATTGATTGATCAAGTGATAACCCCTTGCATGTATATCTTCTCTTGGCAGCAAAATATTGGATGGAGTTAAGTTGTTTCTATTGAGTATGCTTTGAGGGATATATATATGCGGGTAGTCCAGTGTATCGGAGGCTGAACATGACAGGTTCAAAGGTCCTGCTCCATATGAAAGACGAAGGAGTCCAGACTATGGTAGAGCTAGGAGTCCGGTAACAATACTTGCCTTCTGAATGTTCAATTTATCCTTTATTAGTTTATAGAAAGAGCAAGAGGTTCAAGATGTTGTTCGGGATGGATTCTTTTAGAATGTAAGGGTTTTCTGTGTTAGTCCGGAATTAGAACAAGTTTTTAGTACGAGTCTTCACCGCTAGCTTATCACTTGAATCCTATGTGCTTTGCTGCTATTTGCTGGTCTAGTACAAAAGTATTATAATGACAATTAATGATCTCTTAAGTTTCAGGGTTTTTTCTTCTTCTTAATTATATTCAGCGAAACATTTATATAGAGGAAAGAGAATACACAAGAAAGAGGAATGATCAAGATTAATTCAAGGCAGAGAAGAGGAGTGATTGTGATTGGAGAGTTCTTGGCTGAGTGCTTTCTCCAGCCAAGTTTCTGCATCTTCCATCATCTCGGGGCTTAACCGAACCATGAGAACGCAGAATTCGGTTTGGTTAAGAGCTCCATCTCCATCGAGGTCTCCTTCTCTAACCATTCCTTCTGCATCTTCCTTGCTCATTCCTTCTATCCCAAGTATCCCTGAGTTTCTCCTCAGACTCTCTGCTGTGATCAGATCTCTCTCTGGATCCGCAAGCAAACTGAATCCTTTGCATAGCTCTGTTACAAACTCTTCAACATCCATCTTCTCCGCCATAACCGGTAACATATCTTCGTATTTGGTCTCCATCTTCCTAGTACTAGTAGTAGTTTCTACTATCATAGATTTCTCGGTTGGTTCCATTTAGAGGAAGATGATAATAGATGATAGAGAAGAGAGAGGAGAAGAGATTTTGGTGAACTATTTTGATTATAATCCAATGGGATATATAAGTGAGTCGCGTATCTGTACCGATGTGATTGTCACGTTCGAAGCTATTCTTGTGGTCTAAAACTCTCTCTTGAACCATAGCCGTCGGATTCTTAAGAGTTGAAATAATTAACGGCCGAGGTTCATTCGATGATAAATGCGATTCCGTGAGTACGGAAGCAGCTGATTATTAGGTGGTTTCGTGGAAAGTTCGAATGGGCCGTGAATACGACGCATTCCCACTCCATATGATGTATATATTATTATCAAAACCAAATGAAGAGATCGAGTTAAAAGAGAGGTAAGTTTCGGAGAAGTTTCGTTTTCTTGATTTCTTCTGTCGTATCTTTCCATTTTTCCGTTTGTTTTATTATTACTTCAATGGAATTGGATTCTCTTACAATAATAACGACAGATAATGAAAAATATCTCTTTCTCCGTCCAAGCCTTAACTGATTTGACGTAATGGTAATTTCTTGTCTGAAGTTGAGATGTGACTATTAATTCCTTGGTAAAACACAAATTAAATTCAAGTAACTTTTTTTTTTTTTTAATTCTGCAAATGACTAATGAAATCTTTGTTTAAAAATTATTGATCGAGGTCAAGGCAACTCAAAATGTATCTTTTTGAATTGTATCTTTTTCTACCTAAGAATAGTCACATCTCAACAAATTTCAAAAGCGTAATATAATAGGCCGTGTTGGATTGAACAGAGCTACATGCAGAATTCTACGGTATTACGTTGTCTTTTTTGTTTCCTTCGACTTATAACATGAATTATAGGAGAGATTGAAACTTGTAAATCACATAAAAGTAAATAATATAAACAAATCAATTTATGTATCTAATTAACCTTTCACCGTTTGTTTTCTCCGATGTACCTTTAATCTCTAGTTCTACCATATTCTGGACTGCGTCGCCCACAGAACCATTAGGACAGAGCTTAATGTGCACAATAATGTGCCCCTCCGTCCATAGTCATGGTTAATGTCGTTAGAGCTCTTATGTATTTGCCTTTTTTTCTTGAATCACTAACAATGAATTTGACTTAAAAAAGGTTAATATCATAAATAAAGTATAAAAAATGGACATACTATCCAGATCAATACCTTATTCGACTTGTTAGTCATTCCGTTTCCACCTCTAATCTTCCTATAACTTCAACATCTTTAATTTGGGGATATATACCTTCTTCTATCTACTTTTCGTTTTTCTTTAGTTGAAAAGAAACAACAATTATCTATTTATTAAAAGAATTTAATTTATTCGTATAGTTGACTCGATCCACTTGAGTTATAATTTTTATTTGTCTAAAGCGAGCATGCGCAGATAAGTTTAGATTTCTTACACCAGGAGGATATCGCATTTCATTTATTTCTTTTAAAGTATGTGAGAATTTCCCAAATAAGTTAGTTATTGATTATTGGGATCCCTTGATTATTCAAAGCCTGTATACATCTAAAAGATTAATAGAACGAAACCCAAGGAAATTTCGTGTTTAGTTGGTAGGCAATATATAAACTATAAAGTGGTTTAAGTCATCAGCTGATCATCATGTTTATAGTTTAAGCTAGTAGTATATATGCAAACATATACTATATGATTATTATCTGTTAGAATATAATGAAAATAAAACATCGAAGAGTAATTCTTTTGTTTTTTTTCCCTTAAATATTTCTTGTTGTTTCCGAGTTATTACATAACTTTATCCATGGAATCGAATTATTATAATGCATGCAATGTCACGCACGGGCATTAGGAAAAGTTAAATTCATTTGAGAAACGAAAGCTGCCAATATCCATGATTAACCTTATTACTCTCTCAAATAGTCAATTGATTGTTACTCATTTCAACTTCACCCATGCGATGCTTTCATATTTGATAATCATGACATATATACATATAATCATATTTTCACTATAGATGACATACATAAATACATATAACACTATTACAGTTTCAAATGAATAGGACTCGTCGTACTGGAATCATAAACACATTGTCGCAATATGTAACTCTTTTTTGGCTTGATTGGTAATTCTCATCTTAATACTATTTTGCAGTTTCAGATATTTGCTAAACCTATAGTCTGTAACAGTTTTCTTAAAATGGAACTTAACAATTACATGTTTTTCATCGAACTTGGATTTTGATCGATGATTTTCTTAGAATAATTTGAGTCTTAAATTAATAGATATGAAAAATAACTTCTTTACGAAAACACTTATACAGATAGAAGAAACGATGAATACATACCATGTAACACTCCCGAGATTCGTATTCACATATTCTTCTACCCATACAGAACTCCGTAATTTATATATTAGTTAATCAACAAACCAAAGTGATGAAAACCAACCCAAATTAACATCAAACCCAATTATAAAACATTTAAAAAATAAATATTGATTTTAACAAAATAAAAAACCCCAAAAAGAAAGGAGAATAAAAACTATGTTGTGTTAGCTAAGTTCTGACAACTTTAACTAAAGTACCCCATGTGAGGCAAAAGATCATGAAAGAGAATTAGAAAGCTAAATTTCATAATCTCCTTTTGATCATTTTGCTTCACCATGAAGATCCTCCTCCTGTAGTACTGAACATTCCACTCCAATATCCATTATTAGGGCTTGAATTATTATTATTATTATTATTTCCATGACTCTTCTGTTGTTGATTATCATCATGATCAACTTCTTGTGTTATGCTTGATGAAAGCTCCTTCATTTGATCCCCATAAGGAAACAAAACTCTACCTTGATGATGATCATTATGAGCTTCAGACCTATTGTTGCTGTTGTTGTTGTGTCCAAGCCCTTGATGATCAGCAGAGAAGGAGAGATTACTTGGCTTGTAATCCACCATTGTTGGAAACCCTGAAGAAGTGTAAAGCACAGTGTTTGAATCCATCATTGGACCGGGAGGCATGAATGAGTTAATCCCTGATCTTGAAGAAACATTAACTCCGGTTCTTAAAAGTTCAAGAGCTGAAACAGGAGACGACGAGGAACCATAGAGAGAAGAAGATGATGAAGGCTGCTGATGAGTTATGTTACCATTTCCCTCCATCTTCGGCATCTGAAGAAACTGAGACATATGAACATGATGATGATGTTGATCTTGCATGACCGGGAAAGACAACAAGTTGAGATCTTGGGATGACCCTTTCGATTTATTAGGAATTTGGTTTGAGAAGAGAATTGGTGGGTTTAGATCTGGAAGTGTCGTGGTCAAACCAAGGGAAGATGGTATCGTATGAAGGATGTTTGATGAAGAAGAAGACGATGATCTCTTGTTCTTTCTTGAGCTTCCTCCCACAGGAACATTCCTAAGAGATCCACCTTCGGTCCAATACCTTCGACAACCTTTGCAGAAGTATCTTGGTTGTGTGAGACTATAGTTATTGTAGTAACAAAACTTTGTGTTGGTTGAGTTACATCTTGGACAATTTAGTTTCTCTTGTGGTCTTGCTTTCCTCTCCGCCACAACCGCTGTATTGTTATTGTTGTTGCTTACGCCGGAGACAGTGGCTCCAGCGGCTGAGACGCCGTTAGATGTGAGAATGGTGTTTGGCCTTGCATTGGATGTGGTGTTTGATTGATGTGTGCTGTTGTTAGAAATCATGATCTGCTCCATTGGTTTTACGTTCATCAATTCTTGAAAACCCTAGAAAGATAATTTTAAACAGTTAACTAGAGCTTAATTTGTAACCCTATGTATGTATATATGTGTATATACCATAGGACTCAAGAAATGAAACATATGACTAGTTCACACTCTGCTTTCAGTTTTAAGCACTAACTAAACAGAAAAATGCACATTAGAATTTCCTTATTTGGTATATATTCTATAGAACTATATAAGATTTCGTGGAAGATGAAAAGAGATCGATGAACACCAAGAACAAAAGGTAAATAACAAATCATGACTTTTATAATATCTCCATTAGTCTCTCAAAATATAATTAATGATTAATCACATAAAAAGGCTGAGAAAAGTGTTGTGAGAGCTACACAATATATATCTCTAATCTTTTCTTTCTGACCTCGAAACCTACAAAAATGTTAATTTTCCCATGCAAATTATTCATTGTAATATGTGCTGAGAATCTTAAATAAACATATCTCTATTCTCTATAACCACAAACACATCAAGATAATACTAATATTCATCTATATACTTATATAACAACATATGCACACACATAACGATTAAGTATGAAATCTTTCACGGATCATGGAAGAGAGTAAGAGAAAGAAAAGAGAGAAAAAGGAAGAAGTCGTTAATTAATAAGAAGAGGAAGAAACAAGAGAGAAGAGGCAAAGGAAGATCTTTTAAGCACCTGTGTCCACTTCGTAGCGTCCATGACTTCCGACAAAGAGAAAGCCAGAGAGAGAGAGAGATGTGTGTGGGTTTTGAGTAAAGGCCAAAGAGAAGAATGTTTTTGGAGAACCTTTTATTTTTTTTTGCCTTTTCTTTGTTTGTGAGTGATGGCTCTTCTATGCGTTGCCTTTCACTTTATGGATGATGGAAAAAGAGCCAGCGAAGAAGACGGAGAAGAGAAGAACCCAATTTTTAACTTATTATCTAAGAGAATATAGCAATATATATATATTTCAAATTTGTTTTGAGTACAAAATAATTCGGTTCTACTAAAACTGTAGTTTAAAAATATGATTTCTTGAATAGAAAATAAAAATATCTGCATAATATATACTGGTTTTTAGTTTAACTTAATAAAAAATTTTGATATAAAAATGATAAAATAGCGAAATGAGTCGTCAAAATCGTATTTGTTATACGATTAAGATTATCAACATGACAAAATGTTTGATTTAGAGTTTATATTATGTTTTGTAATTTCATCATATCATCCGTCTAATTCGGGAGAAAACTATGGACTAAACTTTTAAGAAAATTTCGGTTATAAAAAGAATAAAAGTAGGAAAAAAGAAAAAGTTGGGTTTGTTGATTTTGACTAGTGATGATGTCTCGTGACCGCTCTCTCTTGCTAGCTCTTTCTGGTCCCTCTTATAAAATATACTTTTCTAAGAGAAAAAATCGTGTGTAAGGAATTATGTCCTCTTGCTAAAATAATATATTTATTAATGGATAAAAAACTCTTATGTTATCATAATGCATAGTGTGAGTGGAACTATGAGTTGTATGCTATTTCCTGGCCTCCCATTTTGTGATTGGATACTATTTGTTGGCCATATGGTCCATCAAATCGCGTAGCTACATTTTTAAAATCCCAATACCATACCTATATGTATATACACCACATGTCTTGCGTACATGTGATTAGTGGCTTTGACACCTAAATTTAGCTCGACTTTAAAACATTACTATAACAATATGCAACATATATTGTACTGATACGATCTTGAGCGATTTTATGATAATACTACTGATGAGATTCGTTAATGGTTGAAATATTGTAATTAAATCTTATTTAAAAATACAAATTTGTAAATAATCTCTATTAATTATACAATTTTGTAATTAAATCTTATTTAAAAATAGATTGTCACTCTGTTATTCATTTGTTTGTTTGATTACGACATTACATAATGTTACCAAACAACACCAATATCTAGTTACATTTATGTCTATTCTAGCAATAAATTTAGCTTTTCAGATGTAATAAAAGTCATTACATCATACTACATATCTAAAGTAAAATATGATTTTAATTAAAGTGATAAAGATCAACACCTAATATCTGTTTATAGAAAACATGCTAGGAAAAATATATTGTTAGTATGTACACGGAAAATTGATGAGAACAATAACCGTGTGAACCTTCTAGGTAAATGATTCTACACGAGTTATAAAGCAAATTAATCGCCATTTAAAAAACCTGATATACTTTTTTGTAATGAATGAATTGACCCCTTTATATCAATTCAAAGATTCATTTTGCTACAATTATACAACGAACAATAATCTAAAAAGAAATCCAAGGGAAAATTTTATAAATAAAGTATTAGATTGCATCTATTTGGAATTTTCGAGGAGGAGAATTTTGAAAAAGAGGACGAGGGAGAGAAGAAGAAAGAGAAGACCGACAGGAAGCGACAAAAAGGAGGTGGAGATGGGGTCCACAATTCGTGGCGTGATTGTTTTTTCTTTTTTTAATAACAAATCAAAAAACTGTTGTAACTTTATTTTCCTTCTTGATGTTGACATCTGTCTTCTCTTACCCAACACCCTCTCCCACCCAATCAATATCTCGTTCCATCTATCGTGTCGTTTCACTGTTCCAGCTTTACATCGCCTGCCGTTTTCGTTTAACGACTTGGCAATTGCCACATGTCCTTCTAGTTGTTTGTTTTAGTCGGTTAGCAGAATTTTTTTTTTTTTTTTTGGTTCCTTTTAGTTATCGAGTTTGATAAATAATGTGAGCCCAATATTAATTATGGCCCAATAGGCCCGATACTATTACGAAATGCAAAAGCGACACCGTTTTGGTGTGACGGAAAAAATGCTACAACACTATCGGTAACATGGTAAAGTCGGAAGTGGGTGACGAAGACGATGGGAACAACTGTAGCGCCATGGAAGCAGCTTCTCTTTGGTGCGATTGAGGCTAATTCTCATCTAAGCCACACTTCCTACGTTCAGCTCGTATGTGTCTTCATTTTTAATTTCACATACACAAGGAGCGATGTTGTTCATTTGTTGATGTTTTTGTGTGTGTGTTTTCAGGCGACGATTGGTTTAAATGGACGGCCTTCGAATCGTACCGTAGTATTCAGGTGACACAAATGCGTTAATTTCTATGGTTTATTGTAAGAATTTTCGTGTTTTGATTGGTTAGGTAGTGAAATTTATGTTGGTGGTGTGTTTGATAGGGGATTTGAAGAGAACAGTGACAGAATTCAAATCAACACCGATGTTCGTAGTCGTAAGGTCTTAGAAAATTTTCCAGATTATGTTGAAGCTACTTCCGGATTTTAGCTCTCTTTTGATCCTGTGAAATTTCTGCATTTTTGTTGCAGATTGAAGAGCTTAAGCATTCTCCGTTTTCCGAGGTAAGCAATGTTTCAAGGTTGATTTGGATTATACATTTGTCGAATCGAATCACGCGTTGATTCTACTATGGTGGTTGTTTTTTCAAGATATGTTGGTATTTCTCGGGTTCTTGGGAGCAATTCCGGATCAATGGAAGAATTGAGGTCATTGATGGGTCGAATCCTGACCAGACTAAGCTTCAGGTCTGAAATACACATTGAACCGTAAACTCAGTTTAGACAGTTTAGTACTATTTTGGAAAGGAAGAAACAAGTTTTGGCTTTTAATCGTTTTGATTTCAATTGCTTGATGTATTATAGCAAAGAGAGAAAGCTTGGTTTGCTAATTCTTTAAAGTCAAGGCTGATCTACATCTGTCCTACTCCTGGGAGTCCTTACAACAGCGAGCAATCAAACCAGGAAGTTAAATTAGATCCCTCGAGTGGTCCAGTTCCTGAGTACTGCTTGCTGCTTCTAGAGCCAGAACAGGTTTTTTTCTAAATGTTTTTTAAAACTTTCTTACTTCTGTTGTCCCCTACGTGGAAGCAGGTTTTTCAAGAATGATTTCCTTTAATGACAGGTTGATTACTTGAATCTGAAAAGTAATCAGAGGCTTTTGTTTTCGTCGATGGCTAGTGGAACAGGAGAGAAGTGCTGGACTTCAGAAAAGGTTAACCCATAATTAACTAATAATGTCTGAGAGGGTGATTAAAGAATTTCTTATCTTTGTTTGTGGATTTCCCTTATGTGATACACCAGTTTGTAGCATTTCATAATGCGTTTACTTTTATTCTTGGCTTTCGAACGTGTGACAATCTTTGTTTTTTTTGGATTTAGATCATATTAAAAAATCTGAATAAAAGAATCTGAATCTTTTTCTTCTATACCATAGTCTCTATCCCTTTGAATAACATTTCATATACTCTAGATCAATGAATAAGAGCAAGGCAAATGGAAGCGTAGTTCTCTTTCTGTGGTTGTTACCAAAAAAGATCTACCTCTGGAAACTAGTTATCTGTCACCATTTGTTAATTTCAATGAAGCTAGCACTTTGGTAGATCTGCAGGAGGATGAGGCAGACTCTCTAGCACCTTCTTGCCATCTTTCACTATAAACATCGTGCTCATTCCCCATGTTTGATGGATGTCGAAATGGCAATGCAATAACCAGAGCCCTATTCATTAGAAAAGAAGAAGAAATTATCAGCAAAATCTCTGTGGGTTGTGATGCTAAGGATTGTTGTGAAGAAGAATACCTGGATTGTTGGCAACAAACCGAATTGCGGCCCATCCTCCTACTGGGACTCCAATAGTGTTCAAGTAAGGAGGATCCTCCAGGTTAACTTGTGCTGTTCGTTCATCATAGTTACCTGTGCCATAGCCAATAACATAAAAGCTGTGTCCATGAAGATGAATTGGATGATTTTCTGTTGTGAGTGTGCCAGTATTCTGGAAGATGATTTGTATCCTGCTCCCATACTCAAAAACTAGTGCTCTGGTCCCATTTGCAGCCTGCGTGTCATTGGCTATGTCATTGGGTGCCCCATTGACAAAGTCATAGGATTTTTCCGGCGTGGTCGGGAAATCTAAAGTGAAGTAACCTTCCAGTTGCTTGTAATAAGCTTCCAAAATCGAGACTTTAGGTTCGACGAAGCTGATGTTGTTCATTGAAGCTGCTAGTCGTCCTTTTCTGGGCCCTTGGCACT
Organism: Erysimum cheiranthoides; assembly: GCA_011420285.2. Taxonomy (NCBI): domain Eukaryota; kingdom Viridiplantae; phylum Streptophyta; class Magnoliopsida; order Brassicales; family Brassicaceae; genus Erysimum; species Erysimum cheiranthoides. The sequence goes on along the minus strand of CM022182.2, from coordinate 19,248,497 downwards.
TGTTGTTTGGATTTTCAGAGTTACACTTGTTTACATTTATCCCGATTGTGATAAAGAGATGAGCATCAATGTTTCTTGGAACATCAACTGCATTTAGACTTCTGAGCCCATCCATCATAGTCTTAACAGCAATATTATCATTGAATATAGGTAACTTAGCTGGTACTGTCACACTGTTAGGTAATGCACCAATGTATTGGAAATTAGCTATCGCTGATGTATGTTGAAACTTGACGTTCTTCGCAGACTCGTACGGACCCATGGCGATGGAGTATCTCCCAACGGCTTGATCAGCTGTGACAAGAACGTTCATTGTCTGTCCAGGTACAAGCATCACACGCTCTGTTGTAAAAGGTTTGGTGTACTCGCCATCTACTTCCACTATGGTCAACCTGTGATTAGCTATGGTGAAGAAGGTCTCCATGTTAATGCCAGCATTGATCAGCCTTAGCAGGTACGTCTTCCTTGGCTTTATCTCAATCTCATAAACATCTGTAATATAAAGATATAAAAACATGGATCCATGATCTGTTTTCTCCTTGTATACCAATCATACCATATTTCATCTGATATCTATTACCATTAGAGGAGCAATTGTAGTTAGGTCCTGGTTGACCATTAATTGTGAATGCATCTGCTGGAGGAGGAGGTCCTCCACTCTCCAGTACTCGTCGTTCCAGTTCTACCACGTTCTTAAGCCAATACTCTCCTAGAATTATCAGGAGACAAACAAGTTCAGTGAAACCAGTTAGTGAAAGAGACTTAACCTTATTAAGAATAAAGATTACCTAGGAGAATTGTATGCTCGTTGAAGGGTTTCTTGAATGGGTAAGGTACAAATGCCTTAGGATATACAATAAGGGGACCATACACTGTAGCCCTAAGCCAAGAAAAGTGTGCATGCCATAAAAAGGTGCCCTTTTGTTGTGCCACTGTGAAGTTGTATGTGAAACTTTGTCCACTCTGAATTGGACATTGTGTGATATAAGATGGACCATCATACCAACATGATAGTTGTTGCTTAATACCATGCCTGCACATAGTATAAACAAGTTTCGGTAGTCTAGAATTTGTCTTATAAGCATTTACACTTCATGTTCATGTGTGTTTGTATATCTGACATACCAATGAATTGTGGTATTATAGGGGGTCATGTTGATGACTTTAACGACAACTCTGTCATCTTCTTGAGCGGATATCGCAGGGCCAGGGAATTTCCCGTTGACTGTTACAATCTCTTTTGTTTGGCATAGTCTGGTGAGTCTTATTGTTTGTACCTGTTAGAAAATTCAGTGTCACAACAGACCTCTGTTTAGAAATCTGAATACAGAGAAGATAGACAAAAAAGGCATGCATGAGATGAAAAACGTGTTCCATATTGATTCTAAATTGAACGTTTACGTTGCTGATACCTTGAATTGGTAGAACCTAGTTGCAGCGCTAATCCTGCCAACATTCATTACTTGAAGAGCGAACAAGAAAAAGCTAAGCCGGAACAAGGACAGGACAGCTGAATTGGTCATCTTGAATGGAAAAGAGACAAGGAGATTTGAGGTTGAAAGGTACTGATTAATGCAACTGGTTTTTATAGTGTTTGAAGGGGAAAAATAGGAAAATATAATATATAGTGTTGAAAAAAAGTTTCATGATTTTAGAGAGTTGGGAACAGAGACATTAGTGATTATAAGGTGTTGGGAAGGCGTGACTTGTTTCTTGACCCCAGCGTGAGATTGAAGGCAACACACGAGTTACTCTAAAAGGAGAAAGATAGTCTTAATTAGTGTTTTCTCTTTGAGTTTGGATCAGTAAAAAGCTTTACACATTATGATGCAGGATTCTCTACCAAACTTGTGAGGGATATGAAACTGCTGACTGATCTGGACCAACCTGGTGACTATTTCTTTTGACCTGTCGTCGTTCTTTATACATACGAGTTTTTAGGATTAGCCGGGATAAGTGAGGTGCATGATTTAGCATCATTAGAGAGTGTTTAGTAGGGTCGTGTTAGTTAAAAGAGAAAGAAGAAGAAAGAGTAAGAAGGGATCAAGTTTCTTGGTCGGAAATTTGAATGCTCTTAATTCTTTATTGCTCGCGTCATCATCAAAGTTCGTGCACGCCTTAACTTGCCAAAGACTCATCTTATTTGTTTTTTGGTTTAATTTTCTGATTTCTTAGATTGGAACATGATGATTGATTCGAATTTTGACCAACTCATTTTTTTCGTACTCGAGAGGGCAAAAGCATTAATGCGTTACTTTTGCATGAAGATGGTCGTTAATATGTTTTAACTGATTCACTTTGTTGAGTTTTAACATATTCTGCCAAATCATACGTATACACGGATAAAAACATATTTCATATAATCGATGTTAATCTGCTCATTCGGTTATAAAAATGTTCTGATTATAAAAACTACACATTAATGTTATAAAATATACAAATGCAAATGTTTTTCTTTCTATATTAAGAGAATCGTGATATAGCCGCCAAAAAGAAAAAAGAGAATCGTGATAGTTTTTTTTTTTTTTTTTTTTTTTTGAACAAAGAATCATGATAGTTTATGTTTTATATATCTCTTTTTTTTTTTATAACATGTTTTATATATCGTATTTATTAATCTTCACAATACACATTAAATTATGATTTTTATATCATAAAAAAATACAATATCGAGGCCCAAGTGAGATATGGGCCTAAGATATATGCTGGAGCCGGACTTCTTAGATAGAATTCAGTGGAACCTTCTAACTTACAAGGAGGGTTCGCCGATCCTCTAGTGGTAAACTACCAAGTAGCACAAACAAACGGAAAAAATAGTTTTGGTCTAAGATTTGTGTTTCCGTTAAAACCCGTGATTATGCCGGAGACGACGAGTCACGACGCGATCTCACTGGTCACAGATCCGATCGATACTTTACCTCTCCGCCTACTCAGATCGGAGATCGTTCCACCGGCTCCGACCCGATCCCAATCTTCTATTGACTGGCTTCCTGACTTCGCTGGTTACTCATGGCTCGCTTACGGAGCATCCACTCTCCTCGTCATCTCTCATCTACCTTCTCCTCTCCGCGGTGAAGATTCCACGTATGGACCATTTTCCCGTCAGATTCTCGAGGTTTCCGGCGACATTTCGTCTCCAGTTACTGCCGTTTCTTGGTCTCCTGTAACGCCATCTCTAGGCGAGCTCGCGGTTGGGTCTGGGAACTATATCTACCTCTTTGCGCGTGATTTGAATGGTAAGCCTCGATATAGAGCTTGCTATTCTTCGTTCTTTGGGGTTTAGTAAGCGAGCAAGTAGTTAAAGCGTTGCCTGTTTTTTGTTTTTTCAAAGCTTTTCGACATTTTGAACAATTTGTGGTTATTAAAGGAAAAACTCCACTGGAAAGTGATAGAATATGTGTCTTTCTTCCCCCAGTTTAGTTTGCATATCTTAAATTTGTATGTCTCTACTCATATTCAGGTTCTTTTTGTTGGAGTCAGAATGCCATATTGGTGCAAGAAACAAAAGTTGAAGCGATTGAGTGGACAGGATCCGGGGATGGGATAATAGTTGGTGGAACTGATATTGTTCTGTGGAAGAGAAGGAACCAGTCATGGGAAATAGCTTGGAAGTTCCCGGGGGATCACATTCAAGATCTGCTTTCCTCCACCTGGTCATTTGAGGGTCCTTTTGCCACAGCAACTTCTTGGAGCAAGTTTCCCGTCGGATGTGATGAGGCAGGTAAAAGTGTCCTGGCCTATTATAGTGATGGGGAGTCATATTGTAAAGTTGAATTACCCCATCCTCAGAGAATATCCATGATTCAGTGGAGACCTATGGCTGCAGAACAATCTGCAATATGTATAGGGAAATCAATGAGGAACGTGTTACTGACATGTTGCTTGGATGGGGCAGTAAGGTTATGGAGTGAGTTAGATGGTGGAAGGACAAAAAAAGGCATGAAAGATGTGCATGACCATAAAAAATCATTCTGCGTGGCAGCTGTGATAGAGATAAATCAGGTCTTGAATGGTTGTTTGGGCAGAGATTTATTTCTTTTTTGGGGAACTTGTACAGGGGGTATATTGAAAACCATAGAAGGTACTAATCATTTAGATTCTATGGAAAAGTATGATCATGAGAATGTTGGCAAATGTGAGTGGTTGGTAGGGTACGGCCCTGGAGAATTGGCTACTTTATGGGCTGTCCATTGTCTTGATGACATCTCTCCTATGAGGTTTCCACGAGTAACATTGTGGGCGAGACAAGAATCAAATGAAATTGGTGAGGGATCACTCTCTCTAGCGGATGCTACATGTTTTTCTGATCGATTACCCCTTAAGAAAGTCTCTTTATTGAGAAATAACCTTTATGGCACACCAGTTATCTGCTCGTCGATTTATTTATCTCCGCAGAATACTGTATATTGGTCTTCCTTGCACACAATAAAATCACATGACTCGGAAGATTCATCTCCAAATAAATCCAGTGTATTGAAGTGCATTACTGGAAAAATGTTATATCTTGATGGTCATGGTGGGAAAATCCTGCAGGTTGCCTTCAATCCTTCCATATGTGAGGCAGGATTCACTGTTTCCCTGGATTCTAATGGCTTGATAATAATCTGGTCCTCTAGTACTTATTTGAACCGTGCTATTGACCATTGTATATCAGGATCCTCTTGGAAACCTTGTGGGCGGCTTCAAAATCAAGAGTTAAGATTAAAGTACACAAGTTTATGCTGGGCACCTTCTTCATTGAAAGATGAGAGATTTCTACTTGTGGGACATGTAGGAGGCGTTGATTGCTTTAGTGTAAGGAATTGTGGGAAAGATGATGATGTTTGTCTAACCCATTACATATGTACCATACCGTTTGCAGTTAACAGCCCTTTGCAATGTGGTCCAACCGGCTTATTTGCAAGACCTCTGTCTAATTCTTGTGGAAAGACATTCAAAAGTAACAGATTTTTGCTTCTGAGTGTATGGTTGAAAGAGAAACGGTTTGATGCTCTGTCATGGAGAGTGACCTTACATCATTTCGATGCAGCAGGAAGCACCTGCGACTGTCATTTTCATGATTTTGATGGTATTGGATTGGGAAAGTGGTTTTTCGAAGATACTTTTGCTGGTAAGACAAATTGCATTGCTGTTGGATCATGCTCTTCAGAAATACCTGAATCCCACCGTGACGATGAAGTTACGAGTTTTGCTGTGGTCAATCCAAGTGGCAGGGCTCTAGAGAATGAAGTGAACAGTGAAACTCAAGCTTATACTATGGCAACTGGTCAAGCTGATGGCTCTTTAAAACTTTGGAAAAGTAGTTTTCAGGAAAGTTCAACACCTTCCGTTCTGTGGGAGCTTGTTGGCATGCTTACCATTGGCCAAAATCCTGTCAGTGCTATATCTCTGACTGATTCGGGACACAAGATAGCAGCCCTCTGTACAGAGAATCACTCAAAAGCTACCCGCACAATTAGTATATGGGAGATTATACACCTTATAGATTCAGGGGTTTTCATACTAGAGGATAAGTTACATATTGATGCAGAGGTTGTTGCTGTAAGATGGTCAGCTGTGGGAAATGATCAGCTATTTCTTGGAGTTTGCACACAGAAGGAGATGCGGGTGTATGCAATTGCTCGGCGGCCCAGCACAAGTACCAGTTTCTCGGTCTCTGATTATCCTTCAAAAGCACAGATTTGGCAATGCTTCGCTGTCACTCGTACATTTTCTGCTATTAATGATTTATGGTGGGGATCCAAAGCCATGACTTCCCTTGTTCATAATGATTATGTTAGTCTACATGGTCAATGGCTGGCTGTTACTGATAAGAAGCAAAAGATCGATAACTGTCCAGAAATTTTTGCAGCCAATCTTCCCAACCTAGTGAATGCTAAAGAAGAATGTGGAGATTCTGAATTGCTATCTGATTCTGGTATCAATAATATTAAAGAATCTTATACTGCATCTATTAAAAAAGGATGTATTCCTCAACCTCCAACAAATAATGCAATTGATGACTGGCAAGTTTATAGTATGCCATTGATTGGGACTCCATATGGTTCAGATACTATCAATGACATTACGAGCATGGGACATATGGTGGAGAAGTTAGGAGGTGTTTTGCCGCTTTATCACCCTCAAGCCCTCCTTGTATCTATACGTTCAGGTGACATGCTGCAAGTGTTTTCTGTTTTATCCTTCTTCAATCAGTTCTGAATCTAAGCTGTGTAGCTTTTATTTAGCTTTCCTTTCTTATTTTTCCCTCGTGCAGGAGCATTACCTGTGTCATGCGGTTAATTTCACCTTAGCTAAAGATTGTTAACTCTGATGTGTTCAGGCAATTGGAAACGAGCAAGCGCAGCTCTAAGGCATCTTGCTGAATATATTACTTCAAGTGATGCCTCCAAGAAGGGATACACTGTAAATTCAGATCTTTGTCCGGATATCCTTTTGTCAAAATATTATGAAGGGTCTCTCTCCAATGGCCCAAATCTTAAGGGTTTCCAATGGGGTGGGACATCTGGTTCAATGCAACAAAGTTCACAATTTCATTCAGGGTTGCAGTCAAATTTTATTATGGAATCTTATGGTCCCAGTAGTAGTCACAGTTCACCTGCAACAGACTTGGAATTTAGTGGCTTCTGCGAGCAGCTGAAGAAGTTATCAGATGGAGGAAATATTTCCAGGATGGAAAAACTGCAATATTTTGCAATTGTTGACCTTCTTTGTGAAATTAGTAACCCACATTCGACGTCTGTCTATGCAAGTCTTGATGAGGCTGGGAGAAGGTACGATAATCCTTAGAATTTTTAAAATATAATTTACAAGGGACCAGTTAAATATGGGTTTTCAAAAAAATATGTTCCATCATGCATGTTCGTTTTCTCTGTTAACCTGTAAAGACTGAAAGATGACATTTATGTTTATTTAGCAAGGCCAGATTGCTCCCTTATTTAAAAAGAAAAAGAAAAAACTGTAACTTCTTAAGTTACATTAGTTGCGAAATATTGATCAGAGGGTATTGTAGTACTGGGGGAAGTTTTTGCTTTGCTTCATGAATGACACTTTATGCTGATTGACATTCTTGGAATTTTGTGTTCTTTATGCTGTGTAGATTTTGGGTCACACTTAGGTTTAAACAGCTATTCTTAGCTCGAAGTTCTGGGAAAACACCATCTATGGAAGAGTTGGATATTGACTCTAGTATGATAGGATGGGCTTTTCACTCAGAGTCTCAAGAAAATTTGTCTGGTTCTCTTTTACCCAATGAATCATCATGGCAACAAATGCGATCTCTGGGTTTTGGATTTTGGTATTCAAATGTAGCACAATTGCGTTCACGAGTAAGTTTTAAAATTCAATGCTTGGTCCAAACTAGCTATGCAAGAACCAATGTATTACTCCTTCAATTTATGCTTGCTTTTCTTTCTTTAATGATATTCTCTTTTGATACCAACAAATAGAGGGTAAAAGAAATAGATGTGCATCACTTATTTTGATGCTATTTCCTTTCCGTAGATGGAGAAACTGGCCCGACAGCAATACCTGAAGAACAAGAATCCTAAAGATTGTGCGCTTCTCTATATAGCTTTAAATAGAGTTCAAGTTTTGGCCGGTCTTTTCAAATTAAGCAAGGATGAAAAAGATAAACCTTTGGTGGTTTTTCTTTCACGCAATTTTCAGGTGTTTGGTACAAACCATATTCTTATTGGGATGATAGGTTCTTTTTCACCTTTTTTTTCTGTACGACTTCCGGCATCTAGGATATTATATTGAATGACATATCTCCTAATTTGATGCATCTTTCTTTACAGGAAGAGAAAAATAAAGCAGCAGCCTTGAAAAATGCTTATGTGCTAATGGGTAAACACCAACTGGAGCTGGCTATAGGTTTCTTTCTCCTTGGAGGTGAAGCTTCATCTGCAATAAATGTTTGTGTGAAAAATCTTCAGGATGAGCAGCTTGCCCTCGTAATTTGCCGCCTTATTGATGGGCAGGGTGGGGCCCTGGAAAGTAATCTTATAAAGAAATATATACTCCCATCTGCTGTTCAGAGAGGAGACTTTTGGCTAGCAAGCCTTCTTAAGGTGATTATAGTTGTTTGCAAATATTGTTATCTTGTGAATTTACCTTTCTCGCTTGGTGTTACAAATTTTGAATATGAAGCTGTCCCTGGTTTTGCACAGTGGGAATTAGGAGAGTATCATCAGTCAATTCTTGCTATGGCTGGATATCTAGGAAACCCTGTTACTGGGAGCTCTATTGTTTCTTCAAATCACATCTCTTTTGTGGATCCTAGTATTGGCCTATACTGCCTCATGTTGGCAACCAAAAATAGTGTGAAGAACGCATTGGGGGAAAGAAGTGCTTCCAGTCTTAGTAGATGGGCAACCTTGATGGCTGCTACCGCCTTCAGCAGATGTGGGCTCCCGGTAAGTTATATCAGAAACTAGAACATGCTGTGTGCTTGCAAATAATATAGGATTTAGAGTACTTCGTCCAGAATTTATATGTTTCCACCAAAGCACCATGTTGAAAGCTAAGAAATTTTTTTATAGGGAATGGAACTACCTTTTTTAATAAGTCGCTTTAGCATCAAAAGATTATCCTTCTCTGTATTTTTAACGATCTCACAGCAGGGTATATCCTATAGAAGTTGATGTTTTTTTAATTGGTTCTGAGATTGAGTTTGGTTGTCTATGCGGTCAAATCTGAAATGATCTTCTTTTGAGAATTGTTAGCTCGAAGCGTTAGAATGTCTTTCAGCATCTGCCAGCGGTCATGGTGGTACCCATCACTCTAGCGTTTCAAGTAATGGTCAGTTGCGTACTCCACAAGGTGTTTTTGAGCATTCTATTCCTGATTCGTCGAATTGGGTGTCAAGCGGTGTTTCATCCACTGTGGACACTCATTTTAGATTGGATTTAGCTGTCCAGTTCCTCTCAAAGCTCTTACGGGAAGCAACTGCACCCTTAATGAATTCTGAAATTGTTTCGTGTGAGAAACTCTCACGATTTCAACATAAGCTACAAACAGCTTTGGAGCAATTTTACCAGAGATTTTCTCTGTCATCATCATACCTACGTAATATGGTATGAGGTTTCCACTACTAATACTTGCACATCCTATTAGTTTTCTCAGTTAGAGTAATTTGACAGCGCAGATACTTTGGATTGCCATGTATAATCTTTTTCTTTGTTTTCTATCGGCAGATGATTTTGTCAGCATACAACCATGGGTTACCATCCATGGGACACAATATATTTCAGGAAAATAGTTCCTCAGGACTCTCAGACGACAAGTCTCACACAGATGTAGATCTCCTGCAACATTCAGCTTTGTGTAAATTGATTCTAAAAGCGACTGAAGACAAATCGATTGTATTATCACGTATCATTGCTGCATGCAGTGTCACTTGCTTACACTCAATGCCATGCTTTGAAGGAAACAAGGTTTCATCTGGACCTGAACCAAAGTGGTCCAATGCTTTGCGATTTTACTTTCAGGGAATTCTGGAATCGTTTTCTAGTTTAGCAACTTCTATAAGGCTGTGCTTGGGCTCCTCTGTGGAAGACCTGAAAGCAAGACTCGCAGTTGTTCTTGATTTAGTCGAATATTGTTCGAGACTCGCAATGGCTTGGGTTCTGGGAGATGTAAATTGTCTCTTTCGAATGGTTCAGCCCCTTACGATAGCATATTTTCATGGGCATATGCCTTATGAGGTTGACTTGGAAAGTGTGAAAAGAGTATACCACCAGGAAGCCTCTGCTAGTGTTCCAGATGCATCAGATGTAGGAGTTAATTCTAAGGTCAGCAGAGATGTTGAGAATAATGAAGTTGGGTATCCAGTGTACTCAATTCCAGAAGATGAAAGACGTCTTGTTACACAAGCATGTTTCTGGAAGCATGTTTCAGACTTTGTGAAACATAAGCTGGTATCTGTTTCGGTCAATCTAGATGATGGTATCTCGAATAGTGGTTCCTCTGATGCTCAGACACCATTGGACTTCAGTGGTGACATTATAGGCGTAACGGAGAAGATAATGTCTGTTCTGGGGAAAACACTGATTAGCACCCTAGCTCAACTCTCTTCCTACCATGTAAAACAACTAGTATTGGTCTTGAAACAGAAAACAGAGAAGAGAATTCAGGTTCCTACCTTGTTATGGTTGCTCGAGTGTCGGGGATCTCAAGCAAATTTTTTTAATCCGGATATCACAGATGCAGGTATAGAGAATGAAGACAACGGTGATCCTGCAGTTTCTGTGAGGTTCTGGAAGCTTTGTGTTGATCCTCATTTACTGTACGAAGCTTTTTTGCTAGAAAATTTTGATATATCTGGATGGTCAAAATTTAAACCACTGGAAGATTGGAACGATATGTACAGAGAAGTAACCAGGAAGAATGAGCACAATTTGCCATGCAATCAAGATGGTCGGAGTAGTAGTGAGGTGGCTTCACTTGCAAGCCACGCTTCAAATTCTTCACAGAAAGCTGCAATAACTGCCAATGAAAACTCTGCTTTCCAGAACCCCAAAGAAATCCATAAGAGGACTGGGGAGCTTATAGAGGTAATTATTATTTTTCTTACATTGACGAACAAGTTACTGATATTGTTGAAACTTTCTTATCTTTTGTGATCGAGTATTCTTATCTTTCTAACAGGCCCTTTGTATCAACGCCATCAACCATCGGCAAGTTGCACTGGCTAGCAACCGCAAGGTCAGTTACTGTCGTAGTTTGCCTTAGCACTTGTGCTATCTTTACCTTCTTGTGAATTTCGCAAGCTGTTGTAACTTGCCATATACTACGCACCAAAAATTTGACCATGCAAAGATGAGTCTGAATCCTGGAGAACCTCCATTCATCTTTGATCTTTATCCTGCATCAGTATCTCGAGATAAAAGTTTCAGATGGTGTTGCAGGTCGCCATAGCAAGACCAAGTTTATTTCTATCTGCTGTTATTTTGCTGTTGCAGTATTTTCTTATGCTTATTGGTAATTTGGCATCAGACATAAACACATCCCTAAATGTGCATTCTGTGACATGCAGGGTATAATTTTCTTTAACCTAGAAGATGGTGGTTCCTGCAAAAATCAGTCAGACTATATCTGGTCAGGTGCTGACTGGCCACATAACGGTTGGGCTAACTCTGAGTCAACTCCTGTGCCAACATGTGTCTCACTCGGTGTTGGTCTTGGGGACAAGAAAGGAGCACACCTTGGGTTAGGTGGGGCCACTGTTGGTGTTGTTTCTCTTTCCAAGCCTGGGAAAGCCCACAGAGTTTCGGGTTACACAGGGTTAGGAGTCTCTGGTCTAGGTTGGGAAACTCAAGAAGATTTTGAACAGTTTGTTGATCCTCCCCCAACAGTTGAAACTGTTATTACGAGAGCATTCTCTAATCACCCAACAATGCCCATCTTCTTGGTTGGCTCAAGCAACACACACATATACTTGTGGGAGGTATGTGCCTAAACACTTGCACTGTCTGTTTTAGGAGTGAGGAGTAAATGATATGACATTTCATATAACTTTTATTAGCGTCTATCGATTGTCAGGCTAAATGTGATTCTTTAATGTACTCAGTGTCTTAGGAGTGAGGACTAAATGATTTTTGACATTTCTTATATATCCTTGTGGATCTTACAATGCAAACATGACATCTTGCAGTTTGGAAAAGACAGAGCTACTGCAACTTATGGTGTTCTGCCTGCTGCAAATGTTCCTCCTCCATATGCTTTGGCGTCAATATCAGCAGTGCAGTTCGGTCCATGCGGACACAGATTTGCTAGCGCTGCACTGGATGGAACTGTATGCACTTGGCAATCAGAAGTTGGAGGAAGAAGCAATATTCATCCTGTTGAATCATCTCTTTGCTTCAATGGGCATGCATCGTATGTTTTATGATCCTTAAGTTTTTAAGTTCTTGTTCACTGATATGCTAAAAACACCCAAGTTAGAAATTATTGCACTCAATCATGAAAATTACCGTTTTTTCTATTTCGTGTTCCATTTGAAAGCATTAACTTCAGCTGTTCCGTTTCTATTATTCTGGTTGCAGAGATGTAGAATATATTAGTTCGAGTGGATCTATTGTTGCAGCTTCAGGATATAGCTCAAGTGGTGCAAATGTAGTAGTGTGGGATACTCTAGCTCCCCCTTCGACCTCCCAGGCATCTATCAATTGTCATGAAGGTCTCTTCCAATACAACAATTTATAAACTGTGTTCACCACCGTTAGTGTCATTTTCTCATGATCATAACTCTTAACAAGTGTTTTTTTTTTGTCCCTTTTCTTCCTTGAAGGTGGTGCACGCTCTATCTCTGTATTTGATAATGACATTGGTAGTGGCTCAATTTCTCCTATGATTGTGACTGGTGGCAAAAATGGTGATGTCGGTTTGCACGATTTCCGGTATATTGCAACTGGAAAGATGAAGAAGCAGAGGAACCCTGACGGGAGATCTTCGACAGATGGAGATCAAAACAAGAATGGGATGCTTTGGTATATACCAAAGGCTCACTCAGGTGCAAACCCCTAAACCCTAGTTTCACCTTCACATTCTGATTAAACCGGAAAAATATTTCTCGAACTTTGATTGACATTGATGCAAATTTCAGGGAGTGTGACGAAAATATCGACAATCCCGCGCACGAGTCTGTTCTTGACGGGAAGCAAAGACGGAGAAGTTAAGCTTTGGGATGCGAAAGCAGCAAAGCTGATTCATCATTGGCCTAAGCTACACGAAAGACACACTTTTCTGCAGCCAAACTCTAGAGGATACGGTGGAATCATCCGGGTTAGTAACCAATCAATCACCTTTAAGCTTAATCCTTTTCTCGTATCGTATTTTCTCACAGTGGTTTTGGTTTCTTAGTAAGTCTGAATTCAATATGAATCGGTCTGATTTTTGTATCCATCATTCAAGTTTGTGTTTGTGTTAAAATTTTTGGTGTAGGCTGGAGTTACTGACATACAAGTTTGTCCGAATGGATTTATAACGTGTGGTGGTGATGGCACGGTGAAGTTCGTCAGCCTCAGAGATTCCTATGAGTGACGATTGTAAATATAATAAACATTTTCCGGGAAAGTTTTATAGCCGAGAAAACAAGTTATAGCTCTACCGTACCGTGTGTTTATTGAATACGTGATTTTTTTGTCATGTAATTTTTTTCTGTATGGTTTATGTTTGGTGTATACATAACGCGCATATATAAAGATTATGAAGAATTGGAATCTTTGACTTGACTTCAATACTTGGAAAATACCATTCGTAAATTTATCTTTGACATGGATTTCGTTGACTTTGTTGCATCGGATTTTGATCGGACTGATTCTAATTAGATTGGAATTAAGTGTGGTGCAGTATAACCAAATAAAAATATTTCAAGATTTAGTTCGTTTTTGTAAATATTTTTCTTTTTGGTTTGGTTCGTATTAGCTCGATACAGTTTCATGAGATTATGAAATGTTTGACGGCTAAACAACCTTGCCACTATCGTATTACGTAGTGGAATCTTATCGTGTGGTTAAATTATTAAATTGCGCCACAATTTGTTTACGAAATGATATGAATCATCAAATGTTTGATTAAACCCATTGGCAAGTATTATTCCTAAAAATATTAATTTAAGGCAAGGGTCCAGTTCACTTAATAATTATTCTAAAGAAGTTAGTTGCATATACAGTACTGTATATGGTGTTAATCATGACTGAATATATTAGTGCTCACATAAAGCATATTATTAGAATAAAAATGGGGTCGGTTTCAACAATACATGTTATGACTTTGAAAAACTTGTTATTATATTGTTTACAATTCAAATGTAATTTGTTGTTTGCTTCTTGTAGGTTCACTTTTTTCGACCGGTTCCTAAAGAGTATCTGTAGCTTGGTTATTGGAGATGTATCCTGCACTTGTATGCAAATCTTGAAGTGTATGAAAAGCGTGTGCAAGATTTCTTTAAGGCTTATGAAGAGTCCCAGAAGAAGATTGATAAGGTACACATTTTAACAGATTTATTGTTTATTGGTCATATAAAATTGAATCCATAGATGAATTGGTCATGGTTTTTATGTTTGGCAATTGTGATTTCTCAACTATTCTCCAATTGCTAGTTTCCTTGTATGGACCACTGGCGTTACACTGCAGACTTTTAAGTGTATATCTAGTATATGGCGTTAAGTATGAAGAACATATATTAATGCTGACATAGAGCATCTCTCATAAAGTTATTTCAGGTGACTATAAATTGGAGAATAGTGGAGAGAGACAATTAAGCATAATGACCTTAAGACATGTTGCTTCACCTAACGCTCAATTCCTAGGCGACGCCACTATTTACATCCTCCGTACCTAATTTTCAAATTGACTAATTTATTATCCTCAAGCTTATTGATGGCAATTGAGACTAACCTACTAGTATTAAAATCAAAACGTAAAAAGTAATTAATGTTTTAGAAATAATTAGTACGGTGTTAATCAGTGTCTGAAGGACACACTTAACGTTATGTTAAAAATAAAAGAAGACCTTTACGTTTTAAAAAAAAAAAATCCTTATTTCAAAATTTAATCGATAAGGTAAAAAGATCACCATAATATACAATAATCCATTTACAATTTGACAAATAATCCATTTACAAATTAATCAAAGCTTGAGTTGTTAAAAAAAAAAAAAAATCTATTAATGGCGCGTGGCGCGTATAAGTGAAAAGTTAGAGTTCCCTCCAAATAATGTAGATTTTCTTATCCGTAAAAAGAAAGAAAGAGAAGGCTTTCTCGATCTTCCTGTTTATCACCACGTGTAATAAATATCTAATCGAACGGCTCTAATGTGAAATCTATGGGCAAACCTGTGGACTCGAAGACTCATTAACATAACACTATGGGTCCTGAGAAAACGGTGCCGTTTAGCGGAAGCTTGCGTGCTGAATGACACAGAGGAAGAAAACGATAAACTGCAAAAAAAGATTCAAAAGCTTTTGCTTAATCGAAACCAAACAAAATTTCTCTGACAAACAATAAAATACAAAAAATCAGAACAAACTCTATCTTCACGAGATTGATTAACATAGATTATTCCGGTTCGTGTGTTTCGTCTCTTATTGATTTTGGTGTTACTCTCTCCTTCTGGTTAGTTTTTTTTTTTTTTTTTTTTTTTTTCAATTTTTACAAATCATTGATGTTTCTCTGAGATTCTTCTTAGTCTAATAGTTAGTTTATGAATTTAGTCACAAAAATCCGACAAAAATTAGATCATCATCCGCTGTTTTCGTGTCCGGTTTTTATGTTTTGTGTGTGTTTCTGGGTTTAATATTATAATTGAAGTTTCTGGGATTTGATTTCAATTGCAAAGAATGATGATTTGGTTGGTAAAATTAGTTTGCTTAATTTGACAAAGAATATGTCTTTGGTTTTTGTTTGCTTCTAAGAAGATTAGGAACTAATTCTTCATTTTCCTTTAAAGCAAAAACATCAGATTCTATTATTGACAAATAAATAAAAAGGGGTCTTTTTGGTGATGGATCTGTCGGCAATCAGAAAGATTCTTCCTTTAAATTGTCCCTTATAAAGATTCAAAATGGTTAATAAGATTTTGCTAAATCTGCCTGATTTCTGAATCACATTGATCTTGAATTGATTCTCAATCTCTTGTGTTAGTTTCACAAGAGTTATGGTGAAATAATGGCAGCAGCTGAAGCAAGAGCTGTGTGGCAGAGAACTGTTAACCGTTGCTTTGTCCAAGAAGACGCTAAAAGAGCTCCCAAGTTAACCTATTGCCAATCTTCACCCTCAACTGCTTCATCTAAGCAAGTTGAAGATCCTGGATCTTCTCGAGCTTCTCTTGAACCACAGAATCAATCATCTTGTGCAGGTTTCATGCCTCTTCATCGCAACCCGAATTTCCCTGATATGTTACCCCACAACACCAGATTGTGGAGTCATCACCATCACTTTCAGGTGAATAAGAAGCCATTGGAGCCTGAGGTTAACAATCAAGATGCATCTGAGAAGAAGCCTGATTTGGGAGGTGCAGAGAAACAAGGGAAGTCTTTTAATTCCGAAAGCTTGCAAGAGTTTATAGAGTTGATGGAAACAAGGGAGAGTTATGGCTCAGTTGGGTATGATGAGTCCTCTGAGGAAAAGTTAAATGAGCTCCCTTTTGATCCGAGCTCCCCGTGGAATCCTCTATCAAGTGAGAAAGCTGGACCCTGGTGGCGAACTACGGATAAAGATGAATTAGCTTCCTTGGTTGCACAAAGATCTCTAGACTATGTTGAGAATTGTGATCTTCCAACACCACAGAAGATGAAACGCTCTTATTATGGTAGTCCACGTGGTTTCGATTCTGATGGATTCAGAGATTCCTCTGTCTCTAACCAAACCATCCACGAGCACGGGCCAAGCAGAGGAAACAGCTGCAAGCACAGAACCGAGGCTTCGTCTGAGTCTGATTTAAGCAAATCCGAGCTACTAGAGGCGCTCAGGCATTCCCAAACGCGAGCTAGGGAAGCAGAGAACATGGCAAAAGAAGCTTATGCAGAGAAAGCGCGCTTGGTGAAGCTCTTGTTCAAGCAAGCCTCAGAGCTTTTCGGGTATAAGCAATGGTTAAAACTGCTTCAGCTCGAAGCACTTTACCTCCAAATGAAGAACAAGAAAATTGAGAACAACAACAACGATAAGAAGAAGAGCAACGAGCCACCGGTTGCCGTCCCTTGGAGCAACTGCGAAGCAAGAAAACCGGGGAGAAAGAGAAGAAGCAAAAGGGGTAAACCGAATGGAGCCAAGTACACGGTTGGTTTAGCTTTGGGGATGAGTCTTGTTGGTGCTGGTTTGCTTCTTGGATGGACTGTTGGATGGATGCAGATGTTATCTTTCTAGTCCAAAGAGATGAGATGAGATAAGAAGAGAAGAGAGATTGAAAAATTTCATCTTTTTTCTCATTGAGCAGCTTGATGATGATCTTGAAATGAGTTTAAGATTTGCTTCGAATGTAAATTGTTGTAAGAATTTTGTTAATATTTGTGGTGTTTCTAGTTTCATCTTCTTCTTTTTTTTGCTTGAAAAGCATATGAAATTATCTTCCATGTAAGTATAAGTATCTTTCATGTAATATCTGCATATATTACTTTCTTAGCCATATGGTCTTTCTTTCATGTACATGTATATATAGTTTTGGTCTCTTTCATGTCATTAGCTCATCATGCTTTGGGGATTAATTGAAATTTGAAAGACTTACTTGAGGTGATTTACAAATTTTACGTACGGCACATTTCTATGAATCATTTTTTCACTCGGAGAGTCGCACAGGATATTTTTTTCTACTGCTGGGTAAAATATACAGAAAGAAAGAGAAAGGTAAAAATGTAATTTTCACTCCATTTTATTTTATTGTTTTATCGTTTTCGTTTAATTAATTACGTTGCAAAGGTGGATTATTATGGGCTGAATTCGAACATTCGGGCCCAGTGACCCGACCCGACCCGAATAGAGATGATCCTCTAATTTAATCGCAGGTGAGAAAATGGTTTAGTCCGGACTCGGGAAGTATCAATCGAATCAGACATCGAGGAGCTTCGGTCGTAATCCGAGGGAAGAGACGAAATCGGAAAGTTCGAAAAATGCCGATCATGGAGAAATTGAGGATGTTCGTGGCGCAGGAACCAGTTGTTGCTGCTTCTTGCTTAATCGGCGGTGTTGGTATGAACCCTAAATTCAATCTCCTCTTTAATCCCGTAGCTAACAGATCGATCGCATTCTCTTTATTAGAATAGGATTTGCTTCGGGATTCATCTATTTTCTGTAAATCCTCGTTGAATCTATACCTAGTTTTGCTCTATTTTGGTTTGAGAATATAGAAATGCCTGATGATCCAAATGTAAAGGGAACATCTCGTTTCGGAATCGCCATTTTTATGGTTTGTCAAAGAGAGTGTCTTTAGGAGTTGAAATTTTGATCTAATCCTAGTTTAGTTTGTTTCAGTAGCTGGTTAATTTGGAACTATGGCTTCCTTTTTCTTCATTATCTCCATTTAAATCACTGTGTTAGTAGCAAAAGATAATGTCTTTTTTTTTTTAATACAGTAATGTTAGCAAAAGACAATGTGTTCATACATTTTCTAATGGTGTTCATCATTTTGTAGGACTATTTTTGCCTGCTGTTGTGAGGCCTATTTTGGACTCACTCGAGGCATCCAAACAAGTTAAAGCGCCCCCACTTACCGATGTAAGTGTTAGAATGAATTTATCTCTGAAGAACTTTCGTTTGCTACTGTAATTAATTTCTTAGAGGGCTAAAATCTGTCATCGATTTACTATCTAAATGAAATGTTTCTGATCTGGAAACTGTGCATGATAGTTGGTTTGTGTTAGTATCCGAGTAGGAGAATGTTTGCTATGTGATGTTAGCTTATACATCATCTCGATGTTTTGTTCCTCCTGCGTATTCTTGTGATTTCAGAGTTCCATCTTTGAAAAGTCTATGCTTTTCGTCATGGACTATTGTCATGATCACGTTTTTGTTAGTGTCGAAAATGGATTGGACATACTAGTTAACCAATTGCTTAATATTTTAATATGTGTAGAATCTATAGGCAAACTAAGGCTTCAGGTATTAACTTAGAACCATTTTGCTTTTGCAGGTTATTGCTGGTGTCACAGGGAAGAAACAGAGTTAATCCAAGCAATGATTTCCCCTGTTTTCTTACATTCAGATTATCCTTATTCCTTTTTTTTTGTCTTAACTCCTCTTTATTCTCAAATGAAATAAGCAAGACTCATGTTTTTGTTCTGAAACTTATATAAAGGCATGTGTGTACACTCACTCTGTTCATTCCTTTATCAGATGTATTCATTCCTTAATGACAAATGAAAAAGCTTGAAACTTTTCTTGTCATGGCTCATGAGTCTTGACATTATGTATATACATCAAACAGGTTTTAGTTTTACATTATATGATAAAATTGCTAGTCTTACATACACACTTAATAGCTCTAATACATCAACTTATCCGTAATATATAGATAGAAAGATGATGAGATGTGTCTTGTAATGCCACTGAAAACAGGCTCAAACATTTTCACTTCTTAGCTTCTTGTTCTTCCATGGCATTGCTAGCTTCAGTCCCTTGCATAAACTTCCCTGCATTTCCCCCAACCAAACCCATTTTAAGTAAATAGACAACACTTGAGAAGACGAAGAAAGAGCGAAGAAATCACAAATACTTTACCCAAAAGTGAGATCCTTTAACAGAACCACCACCATGGAAACTCCCTGATCTATTAAACTTCATGATCTTCATGTTGTTCTCGTTGATCTCTCCTGCTCTCTGATTCTCCGACAGAAAGACATAATTATCCCTGACAACAACATCCCCTCTCCCTTTCCTCCTCAAGAACCGGAAGAGCCCATGTTTCCTCTCGGGCATGGGCATTTGCGTAAAGTCACCAGGAAGGAGCAAACGAGGCGGCAAATCAAGACACTTGGGGTAAGAAAGTGGACGAAGAGGGTGCTTGGGCTTGCCTGGTTGGTCTTCCCAGCAAAACGGAACAGAGGCAAGAGTGTGAATCGGAGAAGCGAACACACGTGGACTTGCAGGCGATGAAGTGTACAACAATGATCTTGACTTTGCAGCTAACACAAGTGCCAGCTTCGCCTTCTCTTCTTCCTTTTCTTCTCTCATTTTTGTGTTCTCTTTTTTTGTTTCTTTCTTCCTTCCTTCCTTCTTCTTCAGCTCTTAGTCTTTAGGCTGTTTCTTTTTAGGTAGTGGAGAGTGGAGAAATAAAAGAGAATGCATTAAATATGTCTCAAATCATTTGTGATTATTAATGATCCAACGGTGGATTTTTGACTGTTGACTAGATAGACAACCATTCATAAAAGTCAATACTCTTTTGTTAAGAGGAAATTGACAGACCACGTCACCACATCATTCACCAACTAAACTGTTATTATTTGGTTTTACTATTCAATAAGTACATTTAAATGGTGATCTTTCCATCATTTTATTCTAACTACTGCATCACTATTTACTATACTGTGAAAACAATTACTACTCAACTGCTCACTTTTTCATTCTCTTTCTAGAGGTGTAATGTAACAGTACGAGAGTATAAGCAACCATCGAAATGCCGACGCGCACCTAAACAACGTGAGACACGTTATCTTTAGAATTGTTGAAGGGTTTTGCGCTATTTTGGATCATTTTGAAAAAGGAGGCGCGTGAGACTGTTCTTTTAACCATCTCTTCTTTTGTTTTCTTAACCATTTTCTAAAAACCAACGATATGTGATTAACATTTAATCATCTCGTACTTATATTCAATTGATCACACAAATTGCTTGAGCGCTTGTAGAAATTTTGTGATCTCAACAAATTGTATACATAAAAGGAAATTATGTAGCTGACGTCAAAATTATCTGCCGACAAATGACTTTATTATGATTAACGACTTATAGAAAGCCCAAAGTGGACCCATAACTAAAATGTGGTTTCATCAGTAAACCGTTCCCACCGACACCAAGCTTATGATCTCTCTCACGCTTAGTGTGTTTTCGCATGTCTAAACATTGTAATGATCATTAAAGATTATAACGAATGATGATTAGCTTAAGTTAAGAAAAATTATTTAAATACGACGAATGTGGTCTTAGGTGAGGCGATTTTTTGGAGTCTTAAAAAGTCAAAAAAAAAAAATCAATAAAACGTCCCTAAATAATAATACTATTCAATTAAAAAATAAAAGGGAGGTGGGTCTTTTGTTACGCGGAACACAAGATTAAGGGAGCAGGTTATTTTGTGACAAAAACAAAAACAAATATGGAGCAGGTTATTTCTATTTGTCTTCTTAGATAGAATTATTCATTTTAATAAGCATTATCATACTTTATTTTATCAAATTTATAAACACGTACAGTATATTTGATTGACACCTTTTTCTTTTATAGGTATTTTTTGGTTAAATAGTCAGCTGACCATATTTTCGACAAAAAAAAAAAAAAAAAGTCAGCTGACCATATAAATAAGAAGGTCACACAGTTCTGAAATAAAAAGATTGAGGACATAGAAGATAAATATAGACATTGACATTGTTACGGGCTCAGTATTTGGGCCTACTACCATTTTAATTAACTTTATCAGACCCACACAGAATCTTTACACTTTGAAATA
Organism: Erysimum cheiranthoides; assembly: GCA_011420285.2. Taxonomy (NCBI): domain Eukaryota; kingdom Viridiplantae; phylum Streptophyta; class Magnoliopsida; order Brassicales; family Brassicaceae; genus Erysimum; species Erysimum cheiranthoides. The sequence goes on along the minus strand of CM022182.2, from coordinate 19,227,342 downwards.
TACGACCCCTTTTTTAGTTATCGCTGACTCATGACGACGTCGAGAAAGCAAACAATTCACACAAAACGACGCCCTCTGGATCCTGATAGGATATATTCGTAAAAAAACAAATCCTGCATCTTGTTGAGAACATATCCTAAGCCCTAAGGCAAAATATTTCAGTGATCACTCTCATCCAATCAAATTTATATCTTCGTAAACTAGTCGTTTTTTTGGGTCAATTTACTAAATAATCAAAAAAAAAAAAGTAAATTAGTTTGTTAAAGAGAGAGGTAAAGAGAGATAGGAAGAGGAGAAGGGGGAAAAAAGGTAAATTGGTTAATTTTTTAAATATAGGTGTCTTTTTTGCTTATTTTACATGCAAAATCCCTAACTTGTTCAATGATCAATGGTCACCAATCGATTTTTGAATAAATTTTCCATTGCATTACTGCCAAAACAAAAGTTTTGTTAAATAAACAGTTTGGTCGGGGAAAAAAACATGCAGAACCAATAATCGTTTACAGGTCCATGATAATGTTATGTTGGGCTATAGACCCGTTAATATATTTATCTCGCTGTTATTGGGCTTGGGAAAACCCTAACTGATGTATATACAATAGAGAGAAACATCGACCGCCTCCCGTAATCTCGATCATCCCCGTTCGTTTCACCCCAGGGAAAGGGAATCTCGATCATCGCCGTTGTGATAATGGAGGGATTAGATCGACCAGCAGGCGTTTGGTGATTCAACCGGTGTCAAACGAAGTGGGAGTCCTAAATATAATGAGTGTGCTAAGGCCCTGCGTGCGGCTTCGGATCTGGATCCAAAAAGCGGATCTCCATTGCTGTTGCTGTCTCCAGAAGAGGGTGGTTGTCGCGTGTACGACCCACGCGTAGATAAGATTTACGAGACGAAGAGTGACTTTTCAGGGTATCGATTCCTGGCAAGCTCGGGTAAGTGGTTCCTGGTGGTAGATTCTCGAGATGATCTCTATATCGTAGACGTGTTTAGCGAGGAGAGGATCCATCTACCACCTCTAGAGTCAATCAAGGGTGGCCTTTATAAGGTTGTGCGAGCAGATTGTAATGAATTCAAGGCTGCTTTAATTACGCAAAAAAATTCTTGGGCTATTCACACTACCGTTTCGGTCACAAGAAGTTTTTAATTCCATGCCTCGACATATGTATCTACAACATTGCAAAAAGGACTATCCACCGCTTTTCCACTCTCAACGACTTAAAACTCAAGGATGCTCAGTGGTTTCTCCCCTCTTGATTTGCTGTTTTTAAGTGGATATTTTCGTATATAATAGTAGTTCTTTATATATTATATAGTCTTTTATGTTGAATAACAAACCACCTCTACTTCAATTTTTTAAACGAAGAAACACAAACCACCTAACTTGGCAACTCGGTGTGAGAATCCAAGAAAGAGAGAAATCAAGAACATCGTAGTTGTACGTGAACTGTCCTCTGATCTGATTCAAGATTTACGATAGTACCTTCATCATCTAACAACGACTTTGAGCTCATTTTCTTGACTTCATCACTCGAATATATAAATAACTTCTTTGCCATTTTACAGAACTCACTGCACATTCAAGAGTGTATGTCAAAACACAATCATAAAAACTAGAGAGAGAGAAAAAGCCAAAGACTTTAAGAAAAGGGGAAGAGAGAGACTTACTCCCACGGATCGTCCCCTACAAGCATCATATCTCCTTCATCGTCTGTAAACACAATAGCCCATTTGTTTTTAGGACTAAGCTCTCCTTCAATCTCAAACATTTTCTCTAACTCTTTAACTAATTCGTCATACGATCTCAGCAATGTTAAATCAACCGCGCGTCCAACCACTGTTCCTTGCATTTGCACCTTTAATTACAAGAACAAACCCACAAAGTGGCATTTTTGAGAATTAACAAAGTTTGTCTCTTGTTGAGTTTTAAGTGAAGAGTAATGGTTTGTTATACCTTGGTTCGGCTTCTAGTGGACGTTTGTTGCTTCTGCTCTTTTAATGAGTTCGACAAGTTAGGATCTTGACACATGGTGGTAAAATCAGAGTTGTTTGAATCCACACTCATTAGTTGCTTGTCAGGAGGAATTGGAGCAGAAGCAGGCTTGCTCGTGAGATCAAATCCGAATAACCTACAGCAACTTGTGCCTGGAGCCTCGGTTTTCTTGCATTGTAATCTGCTGGAAAACACTGATTTGTTCGAATTTCTCTCGGTTGCTGGATCCTGGAACAACAGTTTGAGTGATGGATTAGACTCGTGGCTCTGCGGGAAGCTGCTCAAGAAATCTGAAGCAACAGGACTCCCTGTGATTTCTGCAATGCAGGACAGAAGTTTCATTGTAATGAATAACAAACAAAAAAGTAAAAAGTAGATTCATTGTATTAGAGATCTTTCTTGTAATACATTAGACTTGGTTAACTCTAGGGACCAATTCATGTTATCTTTAAAAAGTACCTAGAGTTTGTTTTTGAAGGTACCTGAAATTGATGAATCAAGGGGTCTGGACCGTTTGGACTTTGATTGTTGTTGAGTAGGCACCGGGGTTAGCGGGGATGGTGAGAAAGGCTCGATCTCCCACGGTGAGACCTTGTTTGGTCTCTGAATCGTAGTTGGCTCGTCCCATTGGATCTAAAATAGGTTCAGAAAAAGATTGACATTTAAAGAACGTATGCAACAAGAATCATATGATATATATCATCTATGGAGAATGATTCATATTCACTGAACCTGCAATGATCTCCATTGCGAAGCTGGCCATTGAGAAGATAGATCTCCAGTACCAATTATAGTACCCGTAAATCTGACAAAGAAACCAATCTAAATTTCAGACAACATCAATCAAGAGAAGACTGAAGAAATCAAAAAAATGACCAGAGAGGAAATGAGAAATGTACATTCTCTCAGGAGACTCTTCTCCTTCAAATCTCATCCTAAACCGCATACCCAGAGAAAACCCGTTCTTCATCGCCACCATATACTTGTTCACACCAATGATAAATTGGCTTATCCTGAAGAAACAAAGTTGCTATCAAGCTTAACACCCTTCACTAGCAACTTTAAAGGAGATCCAAAGTTTGAAACTTTACCTTGGCTTATAGAACACAACAAATAGAGTTTTTGTGTTAACAGCATGAGATGCTGTAGCAAGAACTCCTAAATGCATACTCTGACTCGAGATAACGGATGCAGGCATCGTGCTTTGCTGCCTAGCTAAACGTCTCACGCCAACTCGTAAATCCCCGGTTTCACCCCTTAAAACAACATAGGAAGATTACTGTGAAGCTCATGAAGTATAACCTTAACTAAAGACTCGAGCTTTATTAACTACCTCAAGAACACAAATGCATCTCCTGCTACAAGTCTTTTCGAGGTTACAAATGTACTCCAACCCGTTGTAAGTAAATGTCTTCTCGGTTGACCTACCAAAACAAAACAAACTCATTAAAGACTCTTAGAAAGTAAAGAAACTCTTAGAGACTCTCTTAATAAAGAGTCTGTTACCTCTAAATATATGCTTAAACCTCCATTCATAGCCGTGAAGATCTCTAGCTACAAGTTCTTGAGTCGGTGTAGGTTGTGTCATATCCTAAGTATCAAAATAAATAAGGTGACAAATTCAGCTAAGAAATGTTAAAATCTGAAAAATGGAGATGGAAGGATAAAAGCATTTACAAGTGAAGGTAAACACTCAGTGGCGTGTTTACGAAGAACAGAGAATCCACCATGAGTGCTTGTATCAGAAGCTGTTAAAATCTTCACAAACGAATTAACCATTGGTTTAGCTGGTTCGACTAAAGGTGGATCAAGGCTTGTAGTTTCAGTTTGCTGCATAAAGAAAAGAAAAAAAATGGAATTCAAATTCACTGAATTCATCACAATAATAAAGATCTTTTGAACTTACATCTTCTTCAGGTTGTAATGTGATCTGAGCGTAAACCTCATCTGTCTCATGCTCTGCTTTTAACATAACATCAAGAACTCGACAAAGTATCTTTGGAGGAAGATTAAAAACTGGTATTTCTTGATCAACGACTCCTTGATTCGTCGAAGCCACCAACTGCAAAAGACAAACATTTTAGTCCTAAAATTGAAAAAAAAAAAAAGAGAGAATAATTTAGAGAGTGTGATTGATTGTTTAGGCTTTACTTGTTCCATGTGACCTTGAGGGAAGTAGAAAACTCTTTCACCATAACGAGGAACTTCCACAAGTGGCCCTGCACAAGCTCTCCATAGCTCCTTGTACAATTGATCATCATTAGACCCTAAAATTCCAACCAAAAAAATCCAACCTTCAATTCTTTAAAAAGTTGCAAAATTGAAATTAGAAGTGGGTCTCAGTTGTTTAAAGCTTGTTAGCAAAAAACCCACGGATGTGAAAGAAGAACAAAATGTTGACTTTTTTACCCCAGAAAATTTCTGCTAAACTTGAAGTCAAAACAGAAAAAGGAAACATACTCACCTGATCTTTTAAAATCACCTTCTACATTCGCCATCGAAGCAACTCAGATGAAAAAAGAAAACAAAAAATCAAGCTTTTCTCTTAATTCAATATACACAAACACTAACGGGAAGCTAAAATCGAGCTTAAAAGAAATGGAAACCCTCAAAGCATTATTAACTCTTCAAAGAAGAAACACAGAAGAAGAAGACAAGAGTCATCAAAGAAGGGTAAGAAGAAAGTAAGTAAAAAAACAAGAAAAAAACTCTCGTTTCTTTAACGAGACACGACGGTTATGTCTGTATTCATTACAAAGCATAAATTCATTACAAAAGCACTGTTGAAGATAAAATTAATTAAATTTTCTCTTTTCCGGGTTTTTCTCTTTGCTTTTCAGTTTCAGTTACGAAACCGCTCCTTCTCTTCCTCTCTGCCTTTTTGTCTTCCTTCTCATCTTTCAAACTCCCTGTCGTTTCATCTATCCACTCGCAAACTTCATGCTGTTTTTTATTTTAAAGGAAACGTATGGTCAATTATTGTGAGAACGAATCTGGACCGTTAATATCAACGGCAACTGTATTCTTCTGCGTTTCGGTAGTAAATGGTACTTCGTAGTTAATAGTTTAGCTCTCTCATCTCTCATGTCTTATCAGTTTTTCACTAAACCCTACTCAATAGCCAAATAGCTTCTTACCATAATAAGGCGCGTGAAGCCAAAACATGATGTTGTTGTTTAATTTTCTTATCCCGTTACGAGTCTCGTTAGATCTGACGGTGCCGTTACTTTCTAGCTTGTGTCTGGAACGTGGCAGGCAAACGTGTTGGCTCGTGATTCGTGAATGTACCGGCAGAGATTTTGCCATTCATCGAACGTTATGGTTAGAGGGCTTTGGGAAGCGTGCGAGTTTTTTTTTTTTTTTTTTGGTTTTGTATATTAATTTCACGTGTTAATTCAGTTTCTCTCACGCGTTCTTGTTTCTTCCTTCTTCTCTTCACGCTGTAATTAAACTATAATGTTTTGGGGTTCTTTTTCGTGAATAAACGAGAAAGCTTGTTTAACTCGAATCAAAATTATTGTATGTATTCTTTCGAAGTCGTCATTAAACACGAACATCAAAAACATTCTACGTTGATTAAAGTTTACATTATTTTTTTGATAAAAATGTAAATATCATTATAAATGAAATGTATATGAAGTTTACATTATAAATAGTAATAGTAATTTATATGCTTTTTTTTTTTGTGTGTTAAAGTAGTAATTTATATGCTTGACATATGAGTAATATAATAAGTAGCATTCGAAAAAAAAAAGTAGCGTTTTAAGAGGAAGAAAATCTCGAGGTGGAAGGAGGGAGAGAGAGTGGGATGGGATCATCGCGCGAAGAACATGAGATAAATACAGTGGTCCCCACGTGTACACGTCAGCAGGAGAGCTATGGACACGCTGTAATCAACGAATCATATATAAACACGTGTCAAACGTATTAACTTCATAGTTCATACACTGCTCCTGGAAAAGGACATTTCTGGTCCAATTAGTAAAGAACATTTCTGGTCCAATTAACTGACTTTCTCTGTTTCATAAAAAAGGTCACCTTTAGACTTTTCACACAAATTAAAATAATATTTAATGTGTTAGTTTTTCAAAAATAAAACATCATTATCTATAAACTTAAATACAATTCAACCAATAGTAAAACAAACGACAACATATAAATAATCATAAAACATAAAAAATCATTAAATTTTACATCGAAAACCTAAAACGACATTTTTTATTGAATAAAAAAAAGTGTTAAAATGACACTTTTTAAGAAACAGAGGGAATATATATATAGAATAATACATATACGAATGACTTAGTATTCTGAATAGTATTGCGTTGCTCCTGATACGAATATCGAATGTACATTTTAAACAAGTTGAAAATACTTCAACGTACAAAGGTAGTTTTACAGATAATAAACATGATTAAAATAGGAAAAGAGAAAACGAACAACAAAAGTAGAGGACCGTTTCCTTCAAATTGTTGGTTGGGAATATGATTATTCAAAGTCGATGGGAACGCACGGATGGGAATATAAACATTAATATATTAGTTTTATATTCTTAATTGCTTGATTAATGGTGCTATGGAATTAATTTCACACAAAAATTTGGACTACTATTTTGTTCTTCAAACTAGTATTACTTTTTACAGTCCATTTCATTTGTTGGGCATTATAGTTAATTACTCGTTTAGTCATTATCGCCACATCAATAAATAAGAATAACGAATATTCGTTTTGTAGATATGCATGTCTCAACTAATAGATCGTCATCTAATTTTTTTTCTTTAAGTGAACTTATGGGGAAATGACATCATGACCTTATATCGAATATACAGACTTAAAAAATGAAATTTTATTATAATTAAAAAATTAAAAGAAAGTTAGGGTTATTGCATTTGGTGTTTAAAATTAATATAGCTGCAGTAAAGAGAATCAAATGGTTGGCTTAAGTTAACAACACATTGAAGAAAAGAAGATTTGATTCCAACGGCGTATCTATTATCTTGAATACTATTGCACCAATTTTATCATCTTTTTACTTAAAAAAATACTGACTTTTAACATATATTTTAAAGTTCTCAACTGGTTGATTGGACATTACATGTTTTGGGTCTTGAATATCTACAAAAAACTATAGTATAAAGAATTTCACTTGAGGGTAGAGTCAAAGCGGGCAGTCTATTGGTGTGGAATAATTACTATAATTTCATTGGAAATCTCTTACTACTGATGCCGTAAGAAGAAATAGGAATTTATCGCTACCAAAAACGGTTTCATAATTTATCTTTAATTGATGGACGTTGAAAAAATATTTGATCTTTTATTGATATATTTTACCTCTTATAGTTATTATGCAATATCGTTTGTCAAATTTTTTCTTACGCAAAATAACTCGCACACGTTGGACATACATATTTAAAATCAGAGTAAACAAAAAGAAAATAATTTCATTCAATTTTCCTAATTATTTCATTCATTTAATATAGGAAAAATGTCCCTTCCCTACACGTAAAGTGTAAATTCATAACTCGTAAGGAATCTAAGAAACACTGAGCTCGTGGACCTGGCTAGTAGTAAAAAATTAACAAAAACAAGATTAAAGTTCGGATCAATTATAATATGTTTATCTTTGTAACCATCGGTGCAACGGATCCGATCCATTTATTCGGTTAGGATTTAGAGATTAGATTCTTCGTATTCTAAAATGCCACTTGTCAATTTACAATTCTGAATAATGCGTTTCCTTTCACGCTTGCTTGTTATGGTTTCAGTTTTCAAAACTATAACTAAAATTATATAATTTTTGAACATGCAAGCGTGTGTGTGAATAATGCACATGATCTGAAACTTGAATAACCTACATTTACAATTTACAATTCTGATATATGCAGGTTATCAAACTTGAATAATGCACATGTGTGTGAATAATGCACATGATCTGAAACCTCGACCTGAAGTGTGATCTCACACACATGTGGCAAATATTATGGCAAATTAGTGGCAAGGAATCACGTATGCCATTATCACTTATAGAACAACGATTTATGATACATCAGTTTCAGATATGATTTCTCATAATTTAAGCCCTACTCTGGCATTTGGAATATCAAATTTTGCAACCAAACTATCTTTCGGTTCTTTAAGAAAAAAAAGAACTCGCCTAAAGCAAATATATTAAAAATCACTTAATCCTTTTGTAATTTATGTTATTCATTCAACACCTTATATTCGCTTGCATAATAAACATCAAACACATGTTTGTTATACTAGCAACAAAACGACAGTCAATATAGTATAGAAAAAAAGACCATTCAAATCCTATTTGTAAATTAAAAAGTGTTTCATTGAAGGGGTAATCTCGTAACAAATTCGTCCGTACAACTCAACTATTTGAGATCCATTCCACTGACAATCAATAGTTGTTCGTACCATTTTTCTTTCTTATTTTCATTTTATTTTCAAATTCAATATATGGGCCATGTAATTGGAATTCATAATCGAGTAGACTATCTTATCCGTACTTATATGTAATATCACGAAATACTCTGATAAGACATAATCTATAGTTCCTTTTTTGTTAAAAGACTTTCAAATATAATCTATAATTCCAACGTAGCTAGAAATAATGGTCTTAAACACACACACACACAAAAAAAAGAAATTAAAAGAAAAGAAAAGACATAATGATTTAAAATACATCTAATATCAGCACATCTTATTAAATGCTAACACTGTATAATATTTGGAAAAAACATCACCACAATTATTGTTACAATAAAGAGTTAATTTGTAAATAGAAAGTATAAAATATAATTCTCGAGAAGTAGAGATAAACACATTAAGTTATTTTATATGACAACAAATCTAAAAGTTTTTTTAATCTTTCTTTTGTGGGTTGTTTGTTTCTTCTCTTTTTTTTCACACTCCATGATTGGCCTCTTTTGTAAAATTAATATCTTTGTAGGAAGTGGTGGATGTGTATTTATTTTGTTAAATACGGAAGGGATTCCTAGTACTTGTTTGTGTTTTATTTAGTATTTCCCCCCCTTTTTTATTCAAATAAAGGTACCTCACATGTTTGACAAAGTATTGGTCAGATTTCTTAAAATAATTAGGTTGAAAACATTAAAATTAATAGTCAAAGAACAAACCACTCCATTTTTTTTCTTTCTAATTTGTAATAACTGATATGGTATTCTTTCATAGTAATGTCGTAATAATTTAACGTGATTAGACTCGCTAACAATATGTTTTTTTCCTAAGAAGCTCGACATAGATGAACTTAATTATACATATGAAATCGAATTTCGAAAAAAAAACTAAAGTTTGCTATCGGGTACCATATAAACGCTTACCACACTATATAAAATTTAGAAAGAAAAAGAAAACTACAGTCTAACTAGGTCTCTAACTATTGAACACTGCGTGGAGTGGGTTCAAATGGATTGGATCTACTTTAGCCAATCACACACACACACATAAACATAAACTTGCACTTGTACACCAAAGTTCAAAAAGAGTCGAAAGAAGTAAGTTACTATATAATAACAATGGTTGGTCCACTGTATATATATTTTTAAATACCATTTTTCAGATTATAAAAACGAAAAAAATCTTTAAAAACGAGAAGAAGAAAAAAAAACGAAAAGAAAAATATCAAAACGAGGGGACCAGATGATAAATCACATGATCATATCATATGACCATCTCTCTCTCTCTCTCTCTCTCACTACCAGGATGGGTCTCAATCTCTTTCTCTCCCTCTCCATTATTTCCCCTTTCTCATAAAATGTCTTTCACATACAATCTATCACACAAATAAATGAAACAAATAAAAATGGTTATGAAAAAAAAAAAGACGAACAATCATTGATATGGCCAACGTGCGAGGGCCATATTATATGGGCACTAGACAATATACCGGCCGAAATTGAATGTTCTGTTATAGTGATTTTATGAATAGTATAAAGTTCTAAAACGATGAAGTTTGAACAGGGAATATAGATGATTTACAAGACTTTTGTCGACATCACAATGTTTTTCTACCATTATGTTTAATAAAGTAAATAAATTACGATTAATGTAATTGGTCTCCAATGATAAACAAGAAGAGCTACCATTTCCTCCCTCCGTTATTCATGTGTTGTCAATTACGATATTGTTAAATAAGATTAGACAGAGTTTAGTGGTCATAGGTCCATATGATTAGCACCAACAATCCCCTATATCACCTCCTAACCTCTTGTTCCCCATTTCCTCTCTCTCTTTCTTTCCCAATATTATACAGTACACTCCACTTATCAACTTGAAAAACTAAATAAAATGTAAAGCTAAGATTTATAGAGAAACGAATCTCTTAATCAAGAAAGAGATGTTGCATACAAACGATATAATATCGAAATCTGAATTGTTTAAATGATCATATTATGGGCCACAACACGATGGAAGCTGTCAGACTTCGACTACAAGCCCGTTGAGAGGCCCACATATCAAATAGTTTTTGCAAATCGAAAATTTTACTTTTTGGGGACGAAATTTCAGAACAATGCTTGTTTTTTTTTTCCGCTTATATAATGAACTAGTAAAATCCATGACCATGACAACGACAAAATGCACATAAACACATAGTAGTACCCATACAGAGATCAAAATGCTTTACTGTAAAAGGGAAAACAAGACAAGCCCCATGAAAAAGCCCAAAAGCCAAACAAAGAAATCCAAGTTTTGCAAGATGATGCGATGCTCTTCTCTGATATAATTTCCGAATGCTATGAAACTCCCGATTTAAGACAAAAATTATGCATGACTTGACCAATTTTCTTCGCAGACGCAATGCAATGTTGCTGTGTTTCCCTTCTTATTTCCCCTCAAACCAATCTCTCCTGCCAAAAACATTTTAAAATCACAATCAAGATTGATTCCTGAATATAATTTGAAAAACATTCTCCAAGTTAATACAAACACTTACTTCAAGCAATTCCACAGTTGTAAGCATTGCAGAGCTGGAGCAAAGCTGCTTGGTTAGCTTCTTCGAGATTCGCGCCAATAATCTGAGGGAACCTACCAGGAGAAGCAGAAGAAAGCCTAGAAACAGAAGCAACCAAGAACTGTTTTGGGTCTTTGATGTCTTTGAGAGGATCCTCTTCTTTTTTCCCAGCATTGTGAAGGTTCACAAATGCAGCTGTGTATCCTACATTCTCTGAGATTTCTGGCATTTCAGGTTCATCGAGGACCCTTTCTTGCTCAGGCCGGGAAACAAGCGTCACTATACTATCGAGCATCTTCCCCCAGAGTTTAGCAGCCGATGGGTCCAGGAGAGCCGGAGTCTCACATATGAGTCTAGTTGCAGCAACTGACGTTAACTTTACCTCGATACTCCCCATGATCAGTTTCAGGTTCGGAATCCAGAAATGCTCCAAGATAGCAGTGAAGATGTTTGGCTGAACCATATTCATAGTCTCCACTAGATAAGCCTGTCCGTGCTTCACCAAGAAAAGCGACATGAATACTACTAGCGACTTCTGGAACTTGACTGTCTTTTTGTTTTGAAGGCGTGTGAATAGAGCACTCCATACACCCTTCATGTAAGGTGCAATCACACTGTAGTCCAGATACTCAATAATCGTGTTAAGGATATAAAAGCCTTGCTCATCCGTGCTAGGAGATGCAACCAGCTTTTCGAATATCCCCAGCACTTGACTCAACCGATTCTCTTGAGTAACCTCATGAGGTGCTTTCTGCAGAAAAGCTTGAAGCAGACGCACAAGAGCTGGAACATTGCCACTTCTCTTCCACGACTCAGGTGAGAGCAGCAACAAGAAGATCTGCATGTAGTTTGGTGAGAGAGGTGGCCTATTTAACTCAACCAGCTGAGCCAGCAACTGAAACGCATAAGGCAAGAACTCTGTGATATCATTGGCCAAAATCATCTGGAGGCTTGGGAAAAGACTCGTTTCAAATGCAGATATAAGAGAAATATCGCGTTCACATGCCCGTCGAACAAGTACAGCTACAGACTCAAAGAGATAGTGGTTAAATATAGGATTTTTAGGATTTTTGCAAACTTCACTGAGAATAGAGGTCAATCCCCCGATGCAAGGTCCAGCAACCTCAGCACTGATATCAGCAACACCAAGGACCCGCATTATACACTTCATCAGATATTGATTCTCCTCTGATTCTGGAAACTTCAGTGCATCAAACAGATTCGTCATCAACTGCAGCAAAAATGGACTTATATCACCAGCAGCATACCTATTACCCTTTCCGCCTTCCTCCTTCACTAGCAAGAGCTTCTCTATGCAGCTAGCAGCATATGAGTGGACCACGTTCGACTCTGCTTTAAGGAACCGGACCAACTCTGGAAACAACTGCATTGCAAAGGGCTTTGGTATATGACTACGAAACAATGTTAAAAACTTCAAGGACCCTGCCTTTAGCATTGGGTAACTGTTAACGTCACGGCTTTGCAGCTCTGGGAGAATAATGTTTGTGAAGAAGCTTTGAACATCAATGAGATCTGTAGACACAGATGCACCCCCTGCCTTCTTAGTAGATAGAGAGACAACCAAGTAAATTGCACAATCCTTATCTTTCCAATTTGCAGCCGGATTTGCTGAAAATGAACTCAAGAGCCTCTGTATCTCAAGAGAAACTACTTCTGTCACTTGTGTTTTGTAGTTTGTAGCAAGTCCTTTGAGTAGCTCACATGCTATTCTCCTTCTAGTGTCCACATCACTTCCCTCCATGTCTCTACGGATAAACTCTATATAGTTCATCTCGAAAATTTCTTCATCTTCGACCCTCAAAGAAACATTGGGAATCACAATACTTTGGCAGATTTCCTTGATTACATTGTCCCCCGCAAACAAAGCATGGTGAACACTTGTACTCACAGTAGTCAAAAACTTGATTGCTGTAGTAGCTAACTGATCCCTGCTAGGAGACCTTGACACATCTCGGAGCAATGTCCAGACAACTGATGCAAAATCATTCAAAAAGCCTTGAAACTCTTCTTCGTTTTTCTCGATATAAAGATTGATATTCTCGCAAACAGCGGAGCGAAGATCATCAACAAGTGTTAACCCCTCTTCTGTGCTTTCCAAGGCGGGATAATTTGAAGACAAATACTTCTTAAACTCTCCCATCCACTCGTTCATATGATCCTCGAAAAACTCTGGCAAGTCCTGAAAGTTCAACGAGTAGAATATTCTGCAGCAAAGCCTTTGGGACTCAAACAGAGGCTTCAGGATCGCAGCTGAACCACCAGGGTTCGCAGCAGAATCAATCAACGAAGAGGTTTTCAGGAATATTTTAGTCAGCGGATCAGCAAAACTATCCAGGCAATACTTCAAATCAGTAAACAGATCATCGGTTCTATACTGATACCTAAACTTTTTGAAAATAGAACTAGCGGTCCCAAGAATACCATTGACGGACGCATAATCGCCAGCGATAGCAGCTTGTTGGAGGTTTTCGATAAGCTCGGGAAGCAATTTAGGCCAAGATTTGGGAAAATCGTGCTTACCAATGACGGCTAGGGCTTCACTCAACTGGCTCTGGATACGAGGAGAAGATGATAGCATAAGAGAGACGATGAGTGTCTTGATCTGTTCCTTCTCCGAATCAACGATCGGTGAGATACCAGAATCAGCGGAAGGTAGCCACCGCGAACGGAGATGGTTCTTGAAGTTAACAGCAGCGGCGTGACGGGTCTGTTCATCGATTGAGGGCTCAGCCACCAGACGGAGAACGGCTAGGCCGTAGTTAGGTAGATCGGCGGCATCCGATAGCGATTTCTCAGCTGTTCGACGAGGCTCCGGTACCGGAGAGAGCGTGTGGAGAAAACATTGAGAGAGGAACTGTAGAGTCTCTTGATTCCACTCCATTTTTCTGAGAACACAACAGATACTAGGGTTTATACGACGGAGGATCGAATCGGAACAACTCAAAAACAGTTCGATTAGGGTTTTCGCCGGGAGAGATTGAAGCAGAAAGGACGGCGAAGAGAGTAGCGAATTTAGGGTTTCAGATTTTCAAAAGAGGGAAACGGAAAGCTTTTTATTTCAAAGAGATTTTTACATTAACAGAAGTTTATAATATGGAAAAGTTTCCGATGAGCGAGTCGGGTTATCGGGTTTTGATTATATACGCGAGAGTAAGTTGGTTAAAAGGGCTTTTGCTCTTTCCTATAAGCCCACGACTCTATAATGGGCTGAACCCGAATGTATAATAAACCCACGAACAATTGATATACTATTTTTTTTAATGTTTTCTTAAATCAACGAGCATTGACATTATTAATAGGTACGTCTATGGTTCCCAAACAAGAATTTCTGTCGGTAGAGAGAACTTCTGCTTCCCGAGTCTGTCGGTGCATTTATATGAGTAAGGTGTTAATTACTTTTTGTTCTTAATTTAAATAAATTCTTGGGAAAAAACAAAACATGAATAAATTCCGTCACAAAAACGTGTGGCATAGTAGAATACATGAAAATTCGTGCGGTGAACCTACAAATCAAAAAGATTGACATACAAAAAAAAAAAAAATGCCGACGAAACGACGACGTATTCTTTCTCCGAACTTTGTCCCAAAGCCGTCAACCGGTCAACGTCCGTGACGCTGGTCCAAACTTATCACGTTCGTTTGTCTACAATATAAAATAGTTCCGCAAACAAGAAAAAGAGCATCTTAGTCAAATAATTAATACTTTCATTTTCATAACGTTTTTTTATTTTTATGTTTTAGTGCTCGACTTTGATGCTAAAGCCAGAAGAGGTAATACTAATAATTGCACATGAAATTCTCACCTCGAATTTTTTTTTGCTGCTAAGTAATTAGCTTGTCTTGTTATCGTATCGTTTTGGTTAACTTAAAAGCCATACCCATTTAGTTAACTATTTTATTTTAAGTTTGCGTCAGCAATTGTCACACGTGAGACGTGTGAGAATATTATGATAAACAGAGAAGGCCACGTGGCGCAGGATGTATTTCGCCGTACTTTTAAATATAAAAGTTAAAAATGTCGACTTCATGGGCCCCTTTGAAGCCCACGAAAAACGCGTGATATATAAAGATGAGTTGCGTAAACAAAGCAATTCTTTATTTATTGGCCCCTTTGTTCCCATTAGTTATCAAATTTTTCCCGTAATTCCCTAACGTGTTAAATACCACCTCTTTGCAGATTAATTATACAGATGGCCAAGTTTCGAATAAAACATACGTTGAATGACAAGATAATTACATATACGTATGTTTTAAAAAAGAAAAAAAAAATTCATGATTCATGTTTTATATTTTTTTATAAGAGTAAGCGATACAAAATAAATTGTGGTACCGTCACAAATATTGCATAAAAATACAATATATCTATATTGTAGATAGATCCAAACTATATAACTTTTAAGATGTTCATATCTTCTACACTTATCATTTACGAAATGGATCGACGCGTTTAGAATAGAGGAAAGGAATGCGAAATTGCGAGGACAAAAGAAGTGAAACACGACAAATCATTTTTACATTTTACGTTTTTGAAAAGGCATGTGAGACAGGAGAAGTTATTGTCTGCAATAAAGACCACCGTAGTCACGAGTGTCTCCACATGACCCCACATTTTTCCTCTCTCATTCGCTCTCTGCCATACGTTAGTGGGCCTTACTTTCCAACTCTTATCCATTATTTTTACTTTATTTTTTTTTCGTTGCATAATATGACAATATGTAGTATATCTCATGTATAAAATACTCGTTTCAGATTTGACAAAAAAAAAAAAAAAAAAAAAATACTCGTTTCAGTTTGGTTAAAGCGATTTAGTTTTATCTTATATAAATATACCGAAGTTAAATCTACAAAATCAAATTTGAATTAAGCTCTCTAAAAAACTAAAAGATAAGTAAATTTTATAATGATAAAGTCATTTTTGTTGTAATTTTTTTTTGTGCAACTTTTGTTGTGTAACTATTCTCTTCATCAGAAGGAAGAATATTCAAAACGAGCTTACGAAAAATACGTACAGTAATCAGGTTACGGTTATATACTACTTGATTAATGTGAGATAGGAGTTTGCTCTTAAAAGAAATAATTTCTAAGTTGGTGCGACTTCCAAATTACTCAAAGAGACACCAATCATGGCGTTATCATCTTAATCTACAGAAAAAAAAAGAGAGGTCAAATTTTGCATGTCACGTCACATTGTACACCATACATCACCTGTATTTTTATACGAGTTTCTGTATGATTATAATTTCGGAATTATCATCACAAAACGATTGACTTAACTTTTGTAATAACGTTAATTTTGCATTTTTGATCTTTTAAATACTCGTCGCTTAGTTTTCCCAAAACAAACGTCCTCTTCTACACAAAAGAAATGAGCAAAAGACGGTAAAACTCTCTGTTACAAAAAAAAAAAAGACAGACTCTTTTAATTCCATTTTATTTTATACAATGTATACGAGTCTTTGTATATTAGTGTATGCTATACATTCGAAATTTCCAATACAAGTTTTCATTATGCTCTCTTTTCATAAGTTGAATTAGAAAAAATAGTACTATATGTTTAATGAATCTCTTTGTTATTTCTAATTTTCTATGTCAACTTTTTATGATGTCAGAGACTGCCTTTAATTGTTATAAGAAAATATTCCCATACAAAACGTGGTGAGACTTTCTCTCATTTTATACCCGAAATAAACTCATGCATAATACTTTAGAACAGGTTATAAATGATCATGTAATTATGCAAATGTTTTTAATTAATTGAAATTAAGGAGAGAAAACAATTAGAAAATTACAAACACATGACGATAAAAAAGTAGGTTAAAGTCATCACATGTGTTCTCACTTCTCACAGAACGAGACTCCTTTTGTTGAACGTTACTGTTGGGCATGAGATTCACGCAAATCCTATGCGGCAAAAAAAATTTTTTTCTAGTTTAAAAAAAAAAAAAACAGGTAGTACTATTTTTTTATATTGAATTTAAGGACTATTGATAAGAATAATAAACCCAGAGTCCTATTAAATGGACCCACGTTAATAACGATGTCTGAAATAACCAACACCCCACCAGACAATTCAGACAATATTTTCTTGTTTTTTTTTTATGCATGTGAGTTTTTTTTATTTGTTGCTAAAATTAAAACAAACAATTTAGTACAGAATAAATTTAAAATATTTCGACCATGTGATCTATACTTTCTTAAGTACATATATACTGTATTGAATCTCACGTAATTACATACACACGTGTGTATATAAACCACTATTAGTATTTTTCTTTTTCTAAACTCTAACAACTGCAAAATATTTCACTAATATCACCATTAATTATTTATACTACTTTCTGAATTAATTAGATTTGGAGACAAATTCAAAGATAAACGAGATTTAGGGGTAAGCGGATCAGAAAAGAAGATAAAGCTTAATTAATTAACACCATAAATCTGCGAAATAAATGAAATATCTTTATTAGGAGAGAAACTATCAAACTTAAAATTAGGAAACAGAGTTTAAAATCACAGATAAATCGGATTTCTAATTCTAAACCTGGGAAACTCAACCATGGTTAATTTGATAACCCATGTTAATAACGTTGCATAAGTAACCATGGTTGGGTTTTAAAAAGAGCTTTCTTTCATACGAACTTACCCCAGCAGGCTTGTCTCCTTCTCTCTTCTCTCTCTCTAACTGTATCTCTTTGAACCTCTTGTTTTCATACTCTTTTCTTTTGTCTGTATGACTTTTCTAGCTCTTACAATTGTTCAAACTGCTTTAAAATTCAAAGCTTTCGGAGTCTTTCTCCGGCGAGAGTTATCTTAACCGGCGCAAGCTTCCTGGTGGGTATTCTTCATTTTACCCAATTTTCGACCTTTTTTTTTGAGAATTTGGTCACTGGAATCTAAAGCTGCAGGAGAGACTCGGGTTTATATGGTTTCAAGCATCATTGAGTCAATCACTGATTTGTGTAGAAGAAAGGTTTGGTTTTCTCCGTGTAAGTTATTTGAAGTTTCAGAGATTTCTTCCGGTTTTGAGTTTGGTGGGATTTTGTGTAATCTGGGAGATAAAGAAAGATGAATATGAGTGATTTGGGTTGGGGTGATGAAGATAAATCGATGGTTAGTGCCGTTTTAGGGCATTTAGCTTCTGACTTTCTTCGAGCAAACTCAAACTCAAATTTGAATCAGAATTTGTTTTTGGTTATGGGAACTGATGATAATCTGAATAAGAAGCTCTCTAGTCTCGTAGATTGGCCAAACTCGGAGAATTTCAGCTGGAACTACGCCATTTTCTGGCAGCAAACCATGTCTAGATCCGGACAACAAGTCTTAGGTTGGGGAGATGGGAGTTGTCGAGAGCCTAATGAGGAAGAGGAATCAAAAGTGGTTAGGTCTTGTAATTTTAACAATCTCGGATTAGAGGAAGAGACATGGCAAGATATGAGGAAGAGAGTGTTGCAGAAGCTTCATAGGTTGTTTGGTGGATCTGATGAAGACGATTATGCTTTGAGCTTAGAGAAAGTTACAGCTACTGAGATTTTTTTCTTAGCTTCCATGTATTTCTTCTTCAATCACGGTGAAGGCGGTCCTGGGAGGTGTTATGCTTCAGGGAAACACGTGTGGCTCTCTGATGCGGGTTACTCGGAGTCTGATTATTGTTCCAGGTCTTTTATGGCGAAATCTGCGGGAATTAGAACGATCGTTATGGTTCCTACTGATGGTGGTGTTCTTGAGCTTGGTTCTGTTTGGTCTTTGCCTGAAAACGTTGGCTTGGTTAAGTCTGTTCAGGCTTTGTTCATGAGGAGAGTTACGCAGCCTTTAATGGTGACTTCAAACACAAACATGAGTGGAGGGATTCACAAGCTTTTCGGGCATGATTTGAGTAACTCCGAACAGGGAGCTCACGCGTATCCTAAGAAGCTGGATGTGAGAAGAAATCTGGACGAGAGATTCACTCCTCAAAGTTGGGAAGGCTATAACAATAACAAAGTCCCAACATTTGGTTACACATCTCAGAGAGCAGATGTGAAAGTGCAAGAGAATGTGAATGTGGGTTTAGATGATAACAATTACAAGACGCAGATTCATGAGTTTGCAGGATCATCCGTAGCGGCTTCTTCGAATCCATCTACAAACACTCAACTGGAAAAATCGGAATCCTGTACCGAGAAAAGACCGGCGAGCTTGTTAGCAGGAGTAGGAACAGTTTCTGTTGTTGATGAGAAGCGACCGAGAAAGCGAGGGAGAAAGCCTGCAAACGGAAGAGAAGAGCCATTGAACCATGTGGAAGCTGAAAGGCAGAGACGCGAGAAGCTTAACCAGAGATTCTACGCTTTACGGTCAGTTGTTCCAAACATTTCTAAAATGGACAAGGCTTCTCTACTTGGAGACGCAATTTCTTACATCAAAGAGCTTCAAGAGAAAGTAACGATCATGGAAGCTGAAAGAGTAAGAACAGAGAGCAGCTTATCGGAATCAAACGCGATGACTACAAGAACAGTCGAAAGTCCAGAAGTTGACATTCAAACTTTGAATGAAGAGGTTGTTGTAAGAGTAATCTCACCTTTGGATTCACATCCAGCTTCAAGAATCATACAAGCAATGAGAAACTCAGAGGTTAGTCTAATGGAGTCTAAGTTATCATTAGCTGAGGACACAATGTTTCACACATTCGTGATTAAGTCGAACAACGAGTCGGATCCATTGACGAAAGAGAAGCTTATAGCAGCAGTTTACCCAGAAACAAGCTCGACGCAGCAGCCATTACCGTCTTCTAGTTCACAGGTTTCTGGTGATTTATAGGTTTCACATGATGGTGAAGCTTATTTTCTTGTTTTAGTATAGATAACATTCAGGTTCAACTAGAAATAGATAAAATCCTTTTTCTCTTTTCTCTTTCTTAGAGTGAAAGGAATCCAGTTTTCCTATATTTGCTAACTTTATTATACCTATTGCGACCATTAATTCACATATTTGTATCTTGGGAATATTTTTCCTACTTAAGAAAATCAAATAAAGTATGAAAGATATTTTGACTTTTCTTTCTTTTGATTTTTTTCTCCAACATTTTCTTTCTTTTGATTATATGGATGGTTCTTCAGTTATTTGGGATCCATGTGTTAAACATGTAGTTTTCTTAAAATCTCATACGTAACCCAAAACCATATCACAATTTAATGGATGGAAACGGACTTAAAATAAATATAGTGTCCTTTTTTTTATATACATCAAACATACTAATTTTAGAGCAATACTCAAGAACATCTTTGTATGTTTCTCTAGTTCATCATTTTTGCAGCAAGGTTCAAATATTGAGTGTATTTCTTATTTTTTCCCCAATCAAGCAAGAGTTATAACAAGTTAACATTATCCAATATCTATGTTATATTTTTAAAGTAAAATATAACATTATTTATCTTCTATATTATTCAGGGCTTCAGGCATATTTTTTGAAGTGACACAATCTTGTATATGTGTAATGATATATGATATTGAGCTAAAAAAATATTAGAGATGAGCTTAAAATATTAGAAATCTATATGTAGATAAATTAATGAAAAGCATTCCCATAATTTTTGTTCCCACAGAACTATTTTGCTCTGATAAATTAATCAAAAGCATTGCATTGCATCTCACATTATCCTTTGTTTTGTTACATCATTTTATTTTCAAGTTTGGGCTTCTAGTAGCTCAGAAAAGCCCAGGATAAAGCCCAACTCCTTCTTCCCGATTACGAATCTTTTGCTCTGATTTAATCACTTAGGTTTTTTTTTTCTCCGTCAGATCCAATTTCAAGGAATTGAAATCCTCAACACCTTCCATCTCCGGCTGATTCTCTCCTCCGTCGCGATGGCTCTCCGCCGCTCTATCCTTGATCTCCACCGTCAATCCCACAATCTCTCACTCTTAAAGTCTTTACCTCTCTCGATGAGTCACATCTCCTCCGCGTCCGCGTCCGCCGCCGTGCGAAACCCACTGGGACGAGACCTCTCTTCGATTCCCTTTGCCCTAGCCCAGAAACTCAAACCGGATTCAACCAATCTCGTCACCGATCGTTCGATTTCTTCGTCAATTCGGCAATCTGATCTCGACAAGGCAGCCAAATTCTCGCGTCTATCGTCTTCTCGAGGTTACAGTAACGCTTCTTTCTTACCAAAAATCCCTTTACTCTATCACATAAATGAAGGAATGGAAGAAATTTTGGCGGATTATGTTCACCAGGAAATGACTAGAAATTTGATGGTGATCTCTTTGAGATTGTTCCAGTTTATCGTTATCAAAGATATTTTCCTGTTTCTTTTCTGAAACAAGGAAACATCTTTTGGGATCTCACAGGAACACTCGATCATCATCTGTTAATGAATTAGTGGGCTAAATAAAGTCTTTCCTTTGATCGTTTTTTCTTTTATGAATAAGAAGAAGATGATGCAATCGCATCTTTACCTTGAAGCTTCCGTGTGTTGGTTCAGTTTCTGTTGTTTTCAAGTTTGGTGTATTTGATTCAGTTTGTAAGGCTTAACTGGAATTGTAAGTCTGTGTTTACTATCCTGTTTTGAGTCAGGAGTATTGTTCCTGAGCCTTTCAATGGATGTTAAGACTCTTTTAAGCTCTTGATTGAATAACGACAACTTTTCTCAGCTATAATTTCATCAAACTTGTCATCTCAGTTCAGCGTGATTACTCATTATGTTTGCATTTTATTTTCCTGGTTGGTATACACGTCTTTTGATCCCGTTTTCTTCGTTTTTTGAAACTTAGCTTTACTGTAATGAAGGTTCGAGAGAGAGACTCGCGTAAGCTTTTCTGGATCAACGATTGAGTTTTGTCGTAGAAAGCTGAGTCCCTTTTCTCTAAGTGGATGGTTATTTAGAACTTTTAGAGTTTTCCTGGTTTGATCATGGAGATCATAAAGAATTCACGAAAATTCTGAATGTCACTTAGGTCAAACATGAGATTCCAAAGAAATAAGCTATCAAATGGTGTCTCAGACTCGGATGTTCATGAACCTGGTGAGATGCAATTCATGCTCGTGTTCCATCATAGCTGAAACGAGACAAAGTCTCAAACGCCCACTTTGGCAAAACCAAAATCAACTTTGCCATTCTCTAATCTCAATGCCATCTTTGACTTTGATAAATATGATGAGACAAATATGCCCTTATTCATTAATTATCTTTTTTTTTTATTATAACAAAAAATCAGAATTTTGACACAAAAAATAAATAAAAAACAGAAAAATAAATAAAATATGACGAGATCGGTTTCTTCCGCCGCCCAGCTCCATCGCGAGCTCCGCCGCGCCCAGCTCCCTCGCGAGATCCGCCGTCCAGCTCTATCGCGAGTTCCGCCGTCCAGCTCTATCGCGAGCTCCATCGCCATTGTCTCTTCACTTTTCTCGAACTGCATCGACATTTAAAATCTAATTTCGTTCTTCAACCTAAAACTAGTTGATTTTGGTTTCAAATTTGATTCAAATTGAGAAATTGAATTGGATTTTATTATGCCCATTATTTTGGTATGCACAGTGGGTGTTTTACCATCGTTTTTGGATCGATTATGACTTTAAATTGTTAACAAATGGATTTCAGTGCTTGAATCGTCGTGAATTGTAGATTAGAACCCGGAACAGATTTTATGCTCATATTACGGGCCACTTTTGAAGCCCTTCCCGATATCCAAATTCATCGATTTTGGTGTCTGTAGAAAGCTTGAAGAGTCTAGTTTCACCTCCAACTGGAATTTCTCAATTCCGATCAGCAAATCTGAAGTTATGAAGAAAACACTGAATACATATCCCACAGACGCGAGATGAACTAAGCTGAAGAGATTGTCTCCTATCATCCGCGATTTACAAGCCCAAGTCCAACGGTTTCTTCTCCTAATAAACAAGGTCTGAAGCTTACTAAATCATGAAGAGCTCATTGCCAAAGTAAGTAGCGATGAACAACTCAACGTAAGTAGAAACAACGACGGACAACGACGGCGATGAACAACTCAACGTAAGTAGAAACAACGGCGGCGATGAACAACACTTGAGAAATGAATGTGATGAACAAACGATATCTAGATAAAACTCATTCATTTTGGTTATGAAGAGATTCATGATTTGTTTGTTCTCGAATGATTCTGTAATACCGGTAAAACTAGATAAAACTAGTCGGATTTTATTTTGTAATGAAGCGTTTGTTGTAGAGACAAAAAAAAAATTAGCTTGCCAAAAAAAAAAATTTAAAGAAAATTTAAATTGTATTGCCACGTGTGTAATATGTGCGTTCACACTGTGTGTTCACACTGTGCGTTCACACATAGTTATACCTAGTATATTAGTAGTACCAAAATTGTAAAGAGTTATACTTTTGGGGTTTTTCCATTTAATTAGTTTTACCCAAGCTTAAAATTATAATTTTAGTTTTACAGTTGATTAAAGTCTATTAACATATAATTATGAGTTCTTTATGCATTCATATGTGTAAAACTTATAATTCTACAACTTCGTCATCATAACTTGGTTATTATTTACAAAGTGACCTTAAAAGTATATGGAAACACTTGTTTAGAAGACAAAATTGTAGAATTGTAGATTCTCGAGTTGGTTCCCTAGTTTGAATTTACCTCATCAGTATCTCCTTTTCTTTCTTTTTCTTGAGATTGTTTCAGACATCGTTGTTCATTGTCGTTATTTCTCAAGTGTTGTTCATCGCCGTCGTTGTTTATACTTACATTGACTTGTTCATCTCCATCGTTGGACTTTGGCAATGGGCTTTTCATGATTTAGTAAGCTTCAGACCTTCGTTATTAGGAGAATAAACCGCTGGACTTGGGCCTGTAAATCGCGAATCATAGGTCTTCAAAAGTGGCCCATAAACTGTGTGAAAACTGGTTTTCTTTCTATTTGATTTTACTTAGTTATACTAGTTATCTCACGTCTGCGAGATATGTTTTCAGTGTTTTCTACATAACTTGAGATTGGCTGATCGGAATTAAGAAATTCCAGTTGGAAGTGAAACTAGACTCTTTGAGCTTTCCATAGACACCAAACTAGTTGAATTTGGATATCGGGAAGGTCTTCAAAAGTGGCCCGTAAACTGTGTGAAAACTGGTTTTCTTTCTATTTGATTTTACTTAATTATACT
This sequence comes from Erysimum cheiranthoides, assembly GCA_011420285.2. NCBI lineage: Eukaryota > Viridiplantae > Streptophyta > Magnoliopsida > Brassicales > Brassicaceae > Erysimum > Erysimum cheiranthoides. The sequence goes on along the minus strand of CM022182.2, from coordinate 19,203,223 downwards.
AGTTATCTCACGTCTGTGGGATATGTTTTCAGTGTTTTCTACATAACTTGAGATTGGTTGATCGGAATTAAGAAATTCCAGTTGGAAGTGAAACTAGACTCTTTGAGCTTTCCATAGACACCAAACTAGTTGAATTTAGATATCGGGAAAGTCTTCAAAAGTGGCCCGTAAACTGTGTGAAAACTGGTTTTCTTTCTATGAATTTGATTTTACTTAGTTATACTAGTTATCTCGCGTCTGCGGGATATGTTTTCAGTGTTTTCTTCATAACTTGAGATTGGCTTATCGGAATTAAGAAATTTCAGTTGGAAGTGAAACTAGACTCTTTGTGCTTTCCATAGACACCAAACTAGTTGAATTAGGATATCGGGAAGGTCTTCAAAAGTCGCCCGTAAACTGTGTGAAAACTGGTTTTCTTTCTATTTGGTTTTACTTAGTTATACTAGTTATCTCGCGTCTGCGGGATATGTCTTTAGTGTTTTTTCATAACTTGAGATTGGCTGATCGGAATTAATAAATTCTAGTTGGAGGTGAAACTAGACTCTTCCAGCTTTCCATAGACACCAAATTAGTTGAATTTGGACATGGGAAGGTCTTCAAAAGTGGCCCGTAATCTGAGCATAGAATCTGTGCGAAAACTGCTTTTCTTTTAGGATATACCTTCAGTATTTTCTACATAACTTCATATTGGCTGACCAGAATTAAGAAATTCTAGTTGAAAGTGAAACTAGACTCTTCAGGCTTTCCATAGACACCAAACTCGTTGAATTTGAATATCGGAAAGGTCTTAAAAAGTGGCCCGTAATCTGAGTATAGAATCTGTGCGAAAACTACTTTTCTTTCTGGATATGCCTTCAGTTTGTTCTTCATAACTTCATATTGGCTGATCGAAATTGAAAAATTCCAGGTGGAAGTGAAACTAGATTCTTCAAGCTTTCCATAGACACCAAACTCGTTGAATTTGGATAACGGGAAGGTCTTCAAAAGTGGCCCGTAAACTGAGCATAGAATCTGTGCGAAAACTGTTTTTCTTCCTTTTGGTTTTACTAGTTATACTAGTTATACCCAGAAATTCAAATACGAACATAAACCCAGAATTCACAAATTATAATTCCAAAGTTTGTTTTTTAGACTCATCTTTCTTATCAATTGAACACAATAATAGAATACCTAGTTTCTCAGGTTTTACAAAATCGATTTTGAGATAGCAGTTTTGATTTCAAAAATTTCTTAGATTTTAGGGATTGGATCTAGTTTTTAAAAAGAAAGAATGAATTTGCCATCGTTTCTTCTTTTCGAGTTGGTTCCGGAGATCGCTTGTTCTTGCCGTCGCCGTTCATCCTCGCCGTTCATCGTCCGCCAACGAAGAAAGTGAAAAGAGTTAGAAAAAAAGGAAGATAACGATTATTGTTTAGTTTAATTTTATTTTTTTTTGTTTTAGTTTTAAGTTATTTGTTTTATGTTTCGGATTAGATCCATTTGTTATTGGGTGGGTGGATTAAACCCAGGTTTTCAATGTATTTGTCTTGTTTTTTCTAGGGTAACATAGTAAAATACCAGTTTTCTGAAATAAAAATAATTCAAAAAGAAAATTGTTTTAAGAGGGGGTGGTTTCAGATTTGGTTTTGAGCAAAGAGGAAGTCTCAGACTTTGTCTCTAGCTGAAACGTCGAATAGAAACAATCTAAAACGAGTCCAGGAAAAGATGAAAGGCCCAACTCTTAAACTTAGGCCCAGACGAATTACATTTGTACCGGTTCAGTGACTCAAATCCTTTTATCTCTCCTAAACCGAAATCTTAAACCAATCCTGATCCTAAACGCCTAAAACGGTGATATACGATTTTACCCCCAAGTCTCTGGCTTGGTTTCCACTCCAAGGTAAAAAAATGTTATTATGGAAAAAATAATCTACCGACTCACCAGATACGTAAGGTAAATTCTATAAAATCAACGAAACTGCCGAACAACGTTGACAATAAACAAAAGTAATCTAATAAAGAAGCTTCATAATACGCGTCATCAACGCATTCGAGGTGGCGACACGTGTCGTTCCTTCTACTTTTCTTCCTTGTTTTGAAAAACCTCTCTCTCTCTCTCTAAACTCTTTGACCCTTGTTTCCCGAGCTGTGAATGCTTTGTACGCCATTGGTTTTAACCCTAGCTCTCTGATTTTGCTATTATTGGATCATCCTTAAAGCTCCACGCCTTGTCCGAATTTCCTCTTTGGTTCTTTCCTTCTGGTAAGAATCCGCTCTCTCTTTTTTTTTTTATATGGTACGTCATCGATTTGGTTCTTTTCTCCTTTTTCCTTTCTTCCTTGCTGGATTCGATTTTGTGTAGCAGCGATTCTTGAAAATCAATCGTAGCAATCAATCCCTGATCTGTTTAGGTTTGATCTGCTCTTTTGTTTCTAGGGTTTGTTTGTTGTTGTTTCTGGAAGAAGAAGAAGAAGAAGCGATGGATTTGGGATTTTAGGGATTATTGCGGTTTCTTGTATATAATCTGAGGGGTTTTGTGTCGAGGCATCAAATCCTGTTTTTTTTTTTTCCCTAAGAAGTTCTTTAGATTTCTCCAAGCTTTAAGTGAAAGAAGGATGTCATCAGCTGGTGTTGCGTTAAGTCCGGTTCGTAGCGAGCCATTGATTATGCCTCTGGTTCGTGCCAATTCTTGTATGGATTCATACCCAGACGAGACCATAATGATTTACCTAACACTCCCTGGAACGGTGATACCGATGCGAGTGCTTGAGTCTGATTCAATTGAGTCTGTTAAGCTCCGGATTCAGTCTTATCGTGGCTTTGTAGTGAGGAATCAGAAGCTTGTTTTCGGGGGACGAGAACTAGCCAGAAGCAATTCTAACATGCGTGATTACGGTGTCAGTGAAGGCAACATTCTTCACTTGGTTCTTAAGCTCTCTGATCTCCAGGTCCTTGATGTTAAGACCACCTGTGGGAAACACTGCAGGTTTCATGTGGAGAGAGGGAGAAACATTGGCTATGTGAAGAAGCAGCTTTCCAAAAAGCGTAGAGACTTTGTTGATGCTGATGAACAGGAAATACTTTACGAAGGCGAGAAGTTGGAAGACCAGAGTCTTATTAATGACATCTGCAGAAACGATGACTCCGTTTTGCATCTGCTTGTGCGGCGATCTGCTAAAGTTCGAGCAAAGCCGGTGGAGAAGAACTTTGAGTTGTCTATTGTTGCCCCACAATCAAACGATAAGAAGAAGAGCATTGTGCCACCAAGGAAGCCTTCTCAACGCCTCTCTTTAGAGCCGGTAATCATTAACCCCAAGGCTAATGTACCTCTGGTGGTTAAAGATATGATCAAGTCTGCTTCCGATGGTCTTAAAAGTGGGAATGCTCCCGTCAGGTCAAGAGAAGGCACGGGAGGAGCTTATTTCATGCAAGGTTCATCGGGTAACAAATTTGTCGGTGTATTTAAGCCAATCGATGAGGAACCAATGGCCGAAAACAATCCACAAGGTTTACCACTTTCGCCAAGTGGTGAAGGTTTGAAGAAAGGAACAAAGGTAGGAGAAGGTGCATTAAGGGAAGTTGCTGCTTACATTTTGGATCATCCCAAAAGTGGTAACCGATCTATGTTTGGTGAAGAGAGTGGTTTTGCTGGTGTACCTCCCACAACTATGATTGAATGTCTGCATCCTGGGTTTAACCATCCCAAAGGAGTCAAAACCAAGATTGGTTCACTTCAGATGTTTACCGAGAACGATGGCAGCTGTGAAGATATGGGTCCACTTTCATTTCCTGTAGAGGAAGTTCATAAGATTTCTGTGCTGGACATTAGACTGGCCAACGCAGACAGACATGGTGGGAACATTTTGAGGACCAAGGACGAAAATGGAAAGATCGTTTTGGTTCCTATAGATCATGGATACTGCTTGCCTGAAAGCGTAAGCACTCTCACTCTTTTCTCTAATCTTTCTTAGATTTAGTTTTTGCTTATATTGACATTGTCATGAAACTAACTTTTGTATCTTGCAACAGTTTGAAGATTGCACGTTCGAGTGGCTATATTGGCCACAAGCCCGAAAACCGTACTCTGCAGAGACTCAAGACTACATAAGATCACTGGATGCAGAGGAAGATATCGATCTCTTGAATTTCCATGGATGGAAAATGCCGGTGGAGACTACTCGAACGCTCAGAATCTCAACGATGCTTCTGAAGAAAGGAGTGAAAAGAGGACTAACCGCATTTGAGATTGGAACCATAATGTGCAGAGAAACACTGACCAAGAAATCTCTAGTGGAGGAAATGGTAGAGGAAGCTCAAGAAGCAGTGCTTCCAGGGACAAGCGAAGATGCATTCCTCGAAGCTCTATCCGAAGTGATGGATTACCATCTTGATGAGGTGGTTCGCTCTCAGGAACACTAGAATTGGTTCCTGGTACATATACTCTTGGTTTGACTTTTATAAACCTGTTTGGCTTTTGTTTCATTTTATAACTCTTTTTCGTTTCTGTCATTCTTTGGACATGTTCAAGTTGTTCGTTAATTTCACTCAGACATATTTCCTGGTAATGACAATTTAAGTGTTTACAATAGTTTTGTTTCTTTGTAACATGTCTATCTGTTCTCTACACTATACATGTCTCTGTGAGTAAGCAATGAATGAGGTCAAAAGCTACTCTGAAGCTCCAAAATTGTCACTAAAGTCAATCCTCAACTCTTACAAACTCTTACACGAACACTGCAGTTCATAGGAAAAAATCCAATTGTGAACACAAAAAAAAAGGAAAAAATCTACTGTGTTGGTCCCATACTTGTGTTACTTCACAGAGATTCGTCTTTCTTAATGTTAAATATAGTAGCATTAAGCGTGACTCGAATCAAATTACTTGGAAGTTTTTGTTCATCATCATCTGCCATGAATCAAAGCTCATGGGGATCTAATTCGAGAAGATAATCATAAGCCAGGCTTTGCATTTTGATGTTACTATGCATCTTAGGCGATTCCAAAAGAACACTCCAAAGAGCCAGTCAAATTTCCACGACAAAATCCAATGCTTCGTCAAGCCTCTCAGTTGTGCTTAGCACGTTCAAAATGTAAGACAATACTCCTGGTGTGTGCTCAACTCCTAGAGCGTTTGTCAACAGATTATAAATCGCAGGGGCAGGGCGATCGTTTCATATTGTGCAAGGTTCTCATTTGAATACTGTGCAAGGTTTATCTTCCTAAAATGTCTCCATTCAATTTCTAACATTTGATTGTTAGCGAGCATCATCTAAAGAGAACAAGTACGACCTTTCTATAGATCTTCCCGACTATAATATTCTTAGTCTAACCAACAAATATATATTGTTATCTTAAAAAAATGATAGATCTCTCTTTAAGTCTTAACTATTATTAATATTAGGTGTACTAACAAGTCTTCATGTCTCTCCCTTAGTACCAAAAACACAATATGACCTTCTCAAAACAACTCTTCCTTTACCTCTTCTGCCTCTTTCCTCTCCTACACGCTTCACACCCAAAACAATGTTCTTCTTCCTCATGTGGTCGTGATGATATCCATGTACGTTTTCCTTTCTGGTTACTCTCGAAACAGCCCGAGTTCTGTGGCCACGCCGGATTCAATCTCCAATGCACAACTAGTCCCAAGACAGCTCTCAAGCTTCCTAATTCCGGAACATTCCTTGTCCGGGAGATCGACTATAGAAGGCAGCAGATTCGGCTCTATGACCCTGAAAATTGCTTGGCAAGAAAGCTTTTGACTTTCGACATTTCGGGATCTCCTTTCTCTGCTCTCTATCTTGCCAGCTACACGTTCTTGAGCTGTCCAAATGAGGTTTCAAAGCCCTCCGGGTTTGACTCCATCCCATGTCTAGGCAATTCAACGACCTCGTTCTTGGCTACAACTAGTTTAAATCTCGCGAAATCTATGCTGCCTTCTTGTCAGATCGTCAATACATTAGCTATTCCGGTTTCTCGGCGGGTTTCTGCTGGAAAATCAAGATTCTCGACTGATGTCAACGATCAAGACCTTTGGCTGAAATGGGATTCTCCAAGTTGTAGCGATTGTGAGAGGGATTTTTTGAGATGTGGATTCATAAGCAATGCGTCACTTCAAGTCAAATGCTTCCCTTTTGAAAAATCAGGTACCAATTACTCCAATTCTTTCTCTTCTTAGTTCTTTTATAACTTCATGAATAGTAATGAACGAAGAACAAGTTGTCTTTGTGGAAAACTTCAGATCGAAGGAATCTTTGATTTTTGAAGTTCTTTTAAAAAATAGTTATCCACTCATTAAACAACTAGAAAAAAAAATCTAGTAGGCATTACATTTGACATTGAGCCATTGACTATTGATTAGTTAATTGTTTTATTACATTTTTTTCAAAAGATCAAATCCAATCTTTTCATGTCACACGCTAGAATGTCGTACTCCGTACATAAAACCCTATAATTAATACGTAAACATGATGTGTTGTTTACTAATTTGTACTAATTTCATTGTTGTATTATCACCAGTTTTTGTTGACAAGAAAGAAAAATTAATACGTACATGATGGCTTGATTAAATTGACCTTTGGAAACATGATTTGGCAGGCAACAACACGGGACTACAAGTGCTTAAAATTATAATCCTGAGCATAATTGGACCGGTCACGATCTTTGCTACGTGTATTGCAATCGGAGTTTGTACCTCTGAAAGATTCGCTTCCCGAAGACAACGACGCAACGTGGCTATCGCTGCCCTGCAGGCAGATGAGGTTATAGTCACGACGGGTCTTGATGAATCCACAATAGAATCATATAAGAAAATGGAATTAGGAGAGAGTAGAAGATTACCGGGAACTAATGATATTGTTTGCCCCATTTGTTTATCGGAGTATGCTTGCAAAGAGACCGTGCGGTGCATACCGGAATGTGATCATTGCTTCCACATTGAATGTATAGATGCGTGGCTTAAGATTCATGGTTCGTGTCCTCTTTGCCGGAATTCGCCTTCTCCTGTGCGTGAAGCTGTCTGAAATGTTATAATGAATCTATCAACATACTTTTTCTTTTTATGAATCTATAAACATATATAAAGCATTTATATTTTGTATAAAAATTTCTTCACTTTTGAGGTTGTAACGGATGTAATAGTAAAAAGGGATATCATCATCCAAAATCAATATTTTTTCCGGAAGACTAGATAACGCCAATGCAATATTATTGAAATTGATCAGCCACTGAGTAGCAATTGTGAGTGCGACATTAACCGAGTGGTGCCATGCCAACGTATTCTTGGAAGTTCTTCTAAAGTATGATTTTGCTAAACAAATCTGCAAATATTTATGTTAAATAAATCAAAGTCAACAAATAGTCTGGTAAAAAAAAAGTATGAGATAATCTTCCAAAAATAATTATTCTACGAGGCAAGTCTGTCGGATAATACATTTGCCACCACTACTCTGACAGAATTATTTCGTAGGCAAACTTATACTATTAATTATACGAAATAAGTCTGATATATATATTGGTTTTACGTACGTAGATAATTCGAAAATCTGTTTTGAGGGCATACAAAAGTAATCTTCCCTGTTTCTCAAAATGTTTAACAATTGAGTGATGATCTCTCTTAAAATAATTATTATTGTTCTCTTATGAAGAAAAGGAGATAGATCTCATTTGACTAATTGATTCACAAGGCAGTCTTCCCTTAAGATGTCTCTATTTAATTTCTATCTAAAAAACAAGTACGACGTTCTATCAGACTAAAATATTTTTAGTCTAACCAACAAAATAAATAAAGTTATCTCAAGAAAACATATCTCTTTTAATCTTAACTATTAATATTAAGTGTAATAGAAAGTCTACATGTCCCTCCCTTAATACCAAAACCATTATGACTTTCTCAAAACAACTCTTACTTTACCTCTCCTTCCTTTTCCCTCTCATACTCGCTTCACACCCAAAACAATGCTCTCCTGCCTCATGTGGCCGCGACGATGTCCATGTCCGTTTCCCTTTCTGGTTGCGCTCAGAACAGGCTGAGTTCTGTGGCTATGCGGGATTCAATCTCCACTGCACGATTAGTCCCTCGACAGCCCTCAAGCTTCCTAATTCCCGCGGGACATTTCTTGTCCGGAAGATCGACTATATCAGTCAGCAGATTCGTCTCTATGACCCTGAAAATTGTTTGGCAAGAAAGCTTTTGAACTTTGACATTTCAGGATCTCAATTCTCTGTTCTCGACCTTGTAAACTACACGTTCTTGAGCTGTCCTAACGAGGTTGCAAAGTCGTCCGGGTTTGACTCCATCTCATGTCTAGGCAATTCAACGACCTCGTTCTTGGCTACAACTAGTTTGGATCTCGCGAAATCTATGCTACCTTCTTGTCAGATCGCCAAGACAGTAGCTATTCCGGTTTCTCGGCCGGCTGTTTCTGAGAAATCAAGATTCTCGACTGATGTCAACGATCAAGACCTTTGGCTAAAATGGGATTCTCCAAGTTGTAGCGATTGTGAGAGGAATTATTTGAGATGTGGATTCATAAGCAATGCTTCTCTTGAAGTCAAATGCTTCTCTTTCGAAAAATCCGGTAAGAACTACTCTAATTATTTCTCTTCTCATAACTACATTAATATAAGTAATGAACGAAGAATTGTTTGTTTTCGTGTAAAACCGAAGGAATTTTTTATTTTTGGGGTTTTCAAATTTTTATCAGCTCATTAAACAACTAAAGAAAAAATAATAATGGAGTAAGGCATTACGATCGAGCCATTGACTATTGATTAATTAAACGTTTAATTACATTTTTCAATAGACCAAATTGAATCTTAACATGCCAGTATGCCACACGCTAGAATGTCGTAGTCAGTATATTAAAATTAACCTTATAACACGGATTTGATCAAAAGAAAAATAATACGTAAACCATGACATGTAGCCTACTACTACATTCGTATTTCACTTAAGAAATAACTTGATTTGTATAGATAAACCTATTCGTACATAAAACAAGTTGAAAACGAAGCAATTTTCACTTCTGTTATGAAAAAAATGAACCTAACTTCTTAAAAAAAAAAGTATACAAATTAAATATTTTTATTGCTAGAACTTAGAAAAGAGTTTAGATGGGTATCAAATCAATCATATTCCTATCAGTAAATTCAGTCTCAGCCCAGTTAAACCGAATTCCCAACTAAACACTCTATTTTAAACTGACTCTTAAAAGTTAAAAACATTTTATAATTTGCAGGTCCTTTAAGCAATGTTGGTGTAACCGTGTCCATAAGCGTAGCAATCACCCTCTTTGCTATTTTTATCGCTATCCGCATTTACAAATCTAGGCTCGTTACAGCCGCAGCAACCGTCACGCAGCAACCAAGAGCCACGAGGGGTCTTGACCAATCTACAATAGAAACATACAACAAAACGGAATTGGGAGAAAGTAGAAGGCTTCCGGGGACTAATGGAATGGTATGTCCGATTTGTTTATCAGAGTATGCGAGCAAAGAGAGCATACGGTCCATACCGGAATGTGAGCATTGCTTCCACGTGGAATGTATTGATGTGTGGCTCAAGATTCATGGTTCATGCCCTCTTTGTAGGAACTTATGCTGAAATATGAAGATATCTCAACGTTGTTTTCCCTATTTGTTTACCAGAGTAATTAAGCAAGAAAAGAGATTTTATAGTACATAACGCATTTCTCCCACACCAGATTGAATGTGTGGCTTATTATGCAACACTTTGTGTGCTCTTTGTCAGAATCTATATAGAAGAGAACCATTATATGTACAACAATATTTCTGTGGGAAGATTTGATGATGCCACGGCAAAATTCTTGAAATTCGATAGGTATGATTTGAGGATTCTTGTATCGAAGGGATCGGGAACGAGATGCTCTCTGAGCTCCCGTGGCGGCGACAAGACGGCGGCCGTCGTTGATTTTGATTTTCCCAGCCGATTACGTTTGTTTACAATTCACTTTTCTTTTTGTTAAATTTGTTTACGCTTTAATTGTAGTGTTATACTGTCTTTATTTCAAGCTTTGTTTATGTGTATGGAAAAAACAACCATACTGGAAAGATGGATAGCAAACTAAATATCTTTTTTTTTTTTTTTAACATGTCAGACTTTTATTAATAGTATAAGGAGTGTACAAATATTTTGCCAGCCAAACTGGGGGCATTGAGAAAGTTTGATACAACGACTCACAAGAATGAGCCCTGCGAGATAACACATCAGCAGCAGAGTTTCGTTCTCTATTAACATGATCCAGAGAGGACAGAGGAAGCTTTCCACAAATATCTTTATCTATACAAAGAAAAAGTGACAAGAGAGGATATTAATAGATTTGATCTTAATTTAACCATATTGGTCTGTGTAGTACACATGAAATTTGAACTTTATTCAATTTCAAAAAGTTGGTGATAAGATACTAATTTTCTTAAAGATTCCAATATAATTGGGTTTATGATATCAAGTTATTATTTATATCAAACGACACATTCCATTTGAGGAACATATATACTTCTTTGACTTTTCTTTTTAAACAGAGAGACTTTTCCGACTTTCTTCTTTGATTTTTCGTTTTATATCAACTAGTAATAACATTTTCCTTAGTGTCGAACAACATAATGAAAATTCCAAAACAATTATTCACTTCATTTTTCCTCCTCTTCTTATTCCCTCTCCGACACGCCTCAAGCCCTAGAAAATGTTCTTCTTCTCTTTCAAAACCACTTCGATGTGGACCCTTAGAAGTCCCCATTCGTTTCCCTTTCTGTGGCCATGCGAGATTCAATCTCCACTGCACCGATCTCAATAAGACAGTCCTAGAACTTCCCATGTCCGGAACATTTCTTGTCCGGAGTATCGACTACAGAAAGCAACAGATTTATATCAACGATCCTGAAAATTGTTTGGCCAAACGACTTTTAACCTTCAATATTTCAGGATCTCCTTTCTCTAGTCGGTTCGATATCTTTTACACATTCTTGACTTGTCCTAATGAGGTTGTATTGCCGTCTTGGTATCCGTCCATTCCTTGCCTAAGCAATTCCACGTCCTCCTTCTTCGCCACGTCTGATTTTGCTCTCGCACAGTCTATGCTTCCTTCTTGTCAGATCGTGAAGAGACTACATGTTCCGACTGATTCGCTGTTTAGAGAATCACTATTCTCGAGTTATCTCAACAATCGAAGCCTCTTGTTGGAGTGGGACTCGCCTAATTGCAGAGGTTGTGAGATAGATTTCTTGAGATGTGGATTCAAGAACAAGGCATCCCTCGAAGTCAAATGCCTTGGTAAAAGATCCGGTACGGACTCAACTGTTTTCCCCTGTTCTTCTTCTTTCCTTATAATCTAAGAAAACTCCATTAATGGTAAGGATGAAGAAGAGGCTGCCTTTTTTCGTGGAAAGCTTCAACTCCAAGTAATCTTTAAGTTTAGTTTTTATTGACTCATTAAGCAAGTATAGGAAAATCATAGTAGGAATTAAATTTGAAAATGAGAAATTGACTATTGATTATTTTATTAAGAAAAATATCAGATCCAAAATTTCACCTCAACTACGGAAGTATCCTCAATTCCACATTCAAGACGTCAAAACCTTAGTGACATAGGAAGGCTATTCTAAAACGAACCAAATTTATTCTTAAGTCGTGTAATCAGTTTTAAAAAGATACAATCCCCTATATATTAAAAGAGAAACATTTTTGCCACGTGTCGTTGTTAGAGAGCTCGCATTAATTATAAAAATAAAACCCTATCCAAAGTTTTCAAACTCTCCTCTCACCTATTGAATTTATTTAAGGAAATATTGAATTTTATCTTCCCTCTAATTTTGTTAACAAAGTTATTTCCCTTTAATTTAGAAATATTTCAAAAAATTTATTAAAAACTTATCTCTCATCTTTTTATGATCATATTTTTTAAAAAAATTGAATCAATACATAGTCTATATAATAAATAAAATCTTTTTATTTTTCATATATGTTGTGATTTAATTTTTTAAAAACGGACATAATTTACTTAATTAGTAGAAAAAAGAAGTGAATTTTAATATTTTAATATTTTAATATTTGATTTAACACACATCCAAAAAATATTTAATATTTTGAATAAAAAGTAAAGAAACTTTGACAAAAAAAAATAAAGAACAAAACTATTCAATCAAAAACAATAAATAATCATTTAAAAATGTGAAAAAATTGCATTGTATCATAAAGATCAGCGAGTTACTGAAATTTGAAAGCGGAATATATAAACAAGCGTTTGTATCATAAAGATCAACGGGTCACTATGTCTTTGATTCGTTTAATATCTTTTATAGATCAATTAGAGTTTTATATTTACGTTACAAGCAAACTTTCAAATCGTGAATTTTAAAATTTATAAATTTAATGTTTGTTCGCGGTGTACCGCGGGTTAATACCTAGTTAAATGTTTATTAATAAGAAAAAAGAGTTGAGATGGATATCGTATACTGTAAAATATATCCATATTAAGTTTCAATCCAAAACTGTACTTTTTGATACGAAAAACCTAGACAAATTAAACTCAAATCGAGATCCGAATTAGATACTTTATTTTTAGTGTTACAATTGACTCCTAAAAAAACATTAATTGGCACTTGGCAGGACATTTAATCCGTGGAGTAGTAGCAGTACTTATATGTTTGTCCATAATCGGAGCAGTCACTCTCTTTGTTGCTTGTATCGTTATCCGCATTCACAATTTCCGGAGGTTCAATTCTCCGAGACGACGGCATTCGGCTGTCGCAGCCGCAACCACTGTAACGCAGCAACCAAGAGAGATGAGGGCCACGAGGGGTCTCGACCAATCTACAATAGAAACATACAAGAAAATGGAGTTGGGAGAAAGTAGAAGGCCTCCAGGGACTAATGGTATTGTATGTCCGATTTGTTTATCAGAGTATGCGAACAAAGAGACCATAAGATTCATACCGGAATGTGAGCATTGCTTCCACGTGAAATGTATTGATGTGTGGCTCAAGATTCATGGTTCATGCCCTCTTTGTCGGAACTTACGCGCGTGAAGGGTGTGCAGAAATGAATGCCACTAACTATTGTGTTTTTTGATAAACATTGATGGATTTTTTTTATGGAGTGAAGATATATGATATTGATTACAGATTTAGTGATATTGTATGTTCTATGTGTTTGTTTATCGGAGTACACGAGCAAACAGATCCTAGAGTGCATACCGGAATGCGATCATTGCTACCACACTGGTTAAGAATTTAGATGGACCATTATATGTGTCTTGGAAACCACATAAATCAATAATTTTGCCAGATGACAAAATTCTTGAAATTTTAGATGGGATTATTGTCTCGCGGGGACTAAAGAAAAGGCCAATCAACTCTTTTCCAAAATCCAAGATGGACACTAATGTGATCACAACGATAACGAGGAAGTTAAGGAGGAGAAATCTGATAAAATGTTAGACTAACTTGTTAACAATGAAGCCAAGGACAATGAAACTCTTGGAAGTTCTGTTGAAGTATGACGAGAAAACTCAAAGTTGGGCTCACAAAACCAAAACATAATGATAATGGTGTTGCACGAAGCATGAAATTTCTTTACAATTTATGAAGCCTCCATTTTAAGGAGAGACAAGATGTACTACTTAGTGAAGCTCATTTTCTCAATAAGTTTCAGTTTCAACCAAGTTACCCACACAAAATTCTTATATTGAGCTTCTCAGTAATTGCTTCATGCTTTGTATGGTTCGCCTCTAATATTAGTTTTTAACAATGTTTATCTATATCCACTATCCAGTCTGGTGTCTATGAATGTGTTATGTTAATTACAGGAAACTGCAAAGAAAGATGCTTTATTGGCAAAGATTCAAGTTTCACAAGCACATTTTACTTTATAGAGAATGATCCTATATTACTTTTGCTCTACATAAGAATAAAGCTTCCACAAGTTTATATGCTAATCATTCAAAATTTCCATTGTAACAATCCGTCCAACAAATTTTACACAAAAATTAAAATACACGACACACATGTTTTTGTTTATTTTCTCCTCACATAAAGTTATTAAGAAAATTAATTAAACGAAGATTAGCAAATGTTAACAACCTGGAATTAATCATCATCATCATCATCAATCATCTTCACCTTCGTCAATCGTCCACCCCAGCTGTTGATTAGATCTGCTCTGAACCTCCGTCGCAGCATCATCCACCGGTAACTCTGATGCCAGATTTGAGAGAGACGAAGACGACGAGAGCGATTGGAGATTAGAAGAAGACGATGATGACGGGAAGAGATTCAGAGCCATGATGTTGCCTTCGCTCCAAGACCGTCGGATCGGGAACGAGATGCTCTCTGAGCTTCCGTGGCGGCGACAAGACGGCGGCCGTCGCTGATTTTGATTTTTCCCAGCACCGCTAGATTTATCGTGAAGCGCACATCCACAGTTTTTGTGGTAAGGACGCCGCTCGATGGCGGAATCAAGGCCGGAGATACAACCTTCGAAGATGCTACGGAATATTCCGTCGGCGGCCATCGTTTGGCTGATCCTCCGATTTTCGAGATCCGGTGGAGAAAAAAAAGGATCTGAATCTATCGTCAAACTCGAACTAACTATTTATGGTCGTATTTTAGTGTAAATAAGGCTTAGGTTTTAAAAAGCCCAATAAGGCGTAATCTGACGGCGTAAGTTGCTGCCAGTCTGGTAATTATTCAATACGACGCGTTAGGCGGCGATCTCTAAGCCATCAAAATAAAACGACGCCGTTAGATTTTTGCATTGGGTATTTAAATAGTTTTCGGGCTTAGGTTTTGAAAAGCCCAATAGAAAGAAGGAAACGACGTCGCGTTATATTCAACGGCGTGAGTTTGCCAGCCTGGCAGTGAGTAAAACGACGACGTTAGGGTAAATTGACCAGTCTTTTTTTGTTTTTTTTAAATTGACCAGTCTTTTATTTCCTTTATTTTAAGAACACAAAGAAAGAAGAAAGATAAAAAGATAAAAAGATAAAACAGCAAAATGTTGCTGCATTTCTTCTTGTTTACAAACAACTTTGCATTTCTGAACTAAAAAGACTTAAAAAGAAGTATGTGTATTTTGACAAAAAAAAAAAAAAGTACATGTGTGTTTTAGGGTCTCTAAGCAATCGGGTAAAACGACACCGTTAGGGTGTTGCACAATACGACGACGTTAATGGTTTCCGCTACATATATAAAGCCGATTTGAAATATTACTCTGTTAGAGTTGTACAGTCTAAAACAGATCAGAGAGGAGCGAAGAGAAAGCGTCTTGGAGCAAAGAGAGAAAGCAAGAAAGAGAGAAGAGATAGAACAAGAAAGAAAGAAGAGATAGAACAATTCAGTTTGGCGATCATCTCTTAGATTCGATTAGGGTTTCACGTTTCCGATGGCGGGAAGAATCGAAAGAAGATTTAGGTGCAGAGACCTCAATCGATGGTTGACCCCAGTGATTCTGGGGTTTCTCTTATTTCTCGTTTATTCCACCGCCATGATCGGCTACAGACTTCACACTCGTTCATCGTTTGGTTTGTTCTTTTCTTTCCCACCAGTGATCGTTTCTTTCCTTCTCAAGTCTCATTTCTTATGGCGTCTCTCTCTCTGTTCTCGATTTCTATTCCTTTTACATTTTCCTCCGAAGTTCCCTGAGATTGATTCATTTCATTTGTAAGTAGACGAGTCTTTCGTTTTTCTTGATTGATGCTAAAAGTTTCTGCAAATTCTTTCAGATAGAGACAATATTGGGAGTACCTTCATCGACAAGGTAAAGCGATCAACTTACTACCATCATCATATTGTATTGAAAGATTTCAAAGAATATGAGTTGTTGAATGAATATTTTCAGGATCTTAACTGGAGAGAACGTGAAGCTCTGCAATCTTTTCGATCTCTGTTCACAAAAGAGGCAAGTCCCAATTTTGCTGCTGTTCCTTCTTCTTTTGTTTCTTATAAGTTAAAAAGTACTTACTAGCGTTTGAAACAGTTCCTTGGTCTTCTCAATGACACCACATCCAATCTGGATCCTTTGAGCGTTGAATCAATCAGGAAGAATCATTCAGTGGAGAATTTTTCTGAGGTACTTATCATGATGATTAATGGGTTTTGATTTTTCTGTTGATACTTGAGGTTCTTTTCTACTTTCTTGACCTGTAACAAGTTATTGATGCTTGTTGTTTCAAGGGAAACGAAGACCAAATGGTTCCTCGTTTTGGTCATGGAACCTGGATAGGAAAAGGATCCCAAGCTACACCAGAGATGTTGAATGAAAGGGTAACTTTTTATTTTTCTTGACGCTATTCACATGCGTGATATGGTTGCTTTTTATCTGATTGCTATTATCCTGTTGCGTTTTATCAAGAGCCTGAGACAGGGAAGAAGAGTGAAACGGGCAAATGAGCTGATGAATGATGATACTATTCACAAGTTTGAGAAGGCAGCCATCACACGTTCCAGATCTGTCGATTCTGCACCACTAGGAAATTACACCATTTGGAAAAATGAATACCGTAGTGGCAAGAATTTTGAAGATATGTTACGTCTAATGCAAGATCAAATCATTATGGCACGAGTTTACAGTGGCCTTGCAAAGATGACGAACAATCTCGCCTTGCACGAAGAACTCGAAACACAACTAATGAAACTAGCCTCGGAGGAAGAATCGACTGATATTGATCACCAGCAGAGGTAATATATCATCAGCAGTACCTATTGTTCTTAAGATGAGGTTCATGAAATGGTCTAAAAGTTTGACCCTTTTTTGTTATTGTAGCAGAGTTCTTGATACTATTAGAGACATGGGACATATACTTGCTAGAGCAAGCGAGCAGCTATATGAATGCAAGTTGGTGACAAATAAGCTGAGAGCAATGATACAAACAGCTGAAGACGAACTCGAATACACGCAAACTTATACAACGTTCTTGACTCAGCTGGCTTCCAAAGCACTACCAGATGCTATCCACTGCTTGACCATGCGCTTGACTCTAGAGTATTATCTCCTTCCTTTACCAATGAGAAATTTTCCAAGAAGGGATAATTTGGAGAACCCAAATCTTTACCACTACGCTGTCTTCTCTGATAATGTATTGGCTGCATCAGTTGTTGTCAATTCCACAGTCGTTAATGCACCGGTAATGATCAATCACTAGTAAGACTCAATAACAAAAGCTTTAAACTTACAAGGCCCAATGGTGTTTGTTTTTGGTAGGATCCTTCACGGCATGTTTTCCACATTGTGACTGATAAACTCAATTTTGGAGCAATGAGTATGTGGTTTCTGTCAAACCCTCCTGGAGACGCCACCATCCATGTCCAAAGGTTCGAAGATTTTGCTTGGCTCAACTCATCTTACTCTCCAGTTTTTAAGCAGCTCGAGTCAGCAGCTATGAAGGAGTTCTATTTCAAAACAGAGAGATCTGAATCAGTTGAATCAGCCTCAGAAAGCCTCAAGTACCGGTACCCGAAATACATGTCAATGCTAAACCACTTGAGGTTCTACATCCCGAAGATCTTCCCAAACTTAGAGAAAATCTTGTTTCTTGACGATGATGTGGTTGTTCAGAAGGACTTAACTCCCCTGTGGTCCATAAATCTTAAAGGGAAAGTGAATGGTGCAGTAGAAACCTGCGGTGTCACCTTCCATCGCCTTGACACTTACTTAAACTTCAGTGATCGACACATTTCAGAGAACTTTGATCCGAAATTCTGCGGATGGGCTTATGGGATGAACATCTTCGACCTGAAAGAGTGGAAAAAGAACAACATTACAGAAACTTATCACTTTTGGCAAAACCTGGTCAGTTCTTCTTCTCGAATTTTGGTACTTATCATTCATCTACATCTGTTGTAGGTTAAGTTAAGATTGATCCGTTATTGGTCTGGTTTTTGCAGAACGAAAACCGGACTCTGTGGAAACTTGGAACATTGCCACCAGGGCTCATAACGTTCTACAATCTGACACTGCCGCTTCAGAAGAAATGGCACTTACTTGGACTGGGTTATGATAAAGGAATCGATGTCAAGAAGATTGAGAAGTCAGCTGTCATACATTACAATGGACACATGAAACCATGGACAGAGATGGGGATAAGCAAGTATCAGCGATATTGGACAAAGTACATCAATTTTGATCATCCATACATCTTAAGTTGCAGGCTGTTTGAGTGAATAAGACTAAGCTTCTTAGGTTACTTTAGCTACATACATAACACATAACATGTAAGTATTGGTTCTGAAGGTATAAATTCTTCAAAGTGATTGCCTCAAGCTGGTCCCTTTCTACACTTCCATTTCAGAGTATCACAGCATTTTCTTAAGAAACCACACAGAAAACGTAGGATGACTGAACATTTGTAAAGAGTCTGAGAAACACGGAATGGTTTTGAAATCACAACTGCCTTCACAGAATATTACTATCTTATACCTCTGGTTAAGAATCCTTGTTCAAAGTTAATTCATACTAGTTTGAGCCATCAGGACTGTGACAATCCAAAGATTTACAATATTTATATTTTTATTGTTAGATCAATTTGATAACATGGGTTCTTAATTATCAATACTATATTTGGTTGGAACTTGGAAAGCATACATTTAAGAATAGGCCTTACCTTGCTCAAGAAAATAATTAGGAAAATAATGAGAAACAAGTGTAGTGCCTCTCACCTTGCTCAAGACGGTGGGGAAGGGATCCGATACAGCCAACGGGGGAGAACAAAGGTGGGATCTGCTTCATAGTAACGTTTTACCGCGGCGTCCCACTCGCCAGCAAAACTCAGAGTGCCACTGTGGCTGCTATGGTCCCTAAAGTTGGCTTTGTGCAAGTTAGCAGATGCCAAACAGTGATGCATCTTCCTCTGCAGGTAGACTGTATTAGAGTCAAAAGGGTCTATTGCCAGCGCAATGTAATGGAAAGCAGGCTTTGGAGATATTTGAGCTACTAATTTCCATTCCCAGCTCTCTAGCCTCCATATTCATAACTTAAGCTAGCTCTAAACTTGTGTTCATGTACATTAGAAACCCTTGAGAAGTTGTGAAATGTCTTCTGAAATCCGATTTGTTATCTAAGTCGGGGAAATGCAAAACTTGGCATCGATCAGATCCGGAGTAGAAATCATGTGATACAAGAACTTCTTCTTGTCTAGACATATGCCGCAGCCTGTTACCGATCCAATAAAGGCTTCCGTTCAAGTTAACGGGATTGAACCAAACAATACGGCTCAAAGGGAGAGAAGAATGGAGAGTGGTGAAACTCCACAAGCCAGTCTCAGATGAATAAATAAGTAAAGTTATGTCATGGATGATGTAACTTGTACTCATCACAACTACTTTGTAACCTAAAAGGACGCCGTTCTCAACTTGTGTGGCGAGTCCAGAGGGTACTGGTCTGAATATATAATTAGGTGGGGTTGGAGGAGGTGGACGAGGCTGAGGAGGGATCTCCACACATTGTCGTGTTATCGGATTAGCCACATAGTAGGTTCTCCCGAGAGTGTCAGATCTCAAAGAGATCAAAATCAATCCGACATCCGTGTACGCCACGACTCTAAGTTTTTTGTCTTTGTGGCTTTCGAATTCGTCGGTTAGGAAAGAAGAGATGTAAGAACCAAGAGATCGTGAAAGTCCCCAATTGTCACATCCGTAGTGAGCCAAGGCTTCGTTCTGAGATTGGCTGCATATGAGCGACCACGAACAATGCGAGTTTTGATGGTGAGAAAGGAAAAGCTCCCGGAGAAACGTAGATTCCACTATTGATTTCCATTCCTTGCAAACCAATTTGCAAATTGTGATGCTCTTAATCGGTAACCTCGCTAGAATAATTTCCAATAGATCCGAATTGAATGAATTCATCATCGAGTTTGTTTTTCTCTGTAATAACTTGTAGATCGGGTTAGGGTTTTACTCTGTTTTTTTTTTTGGTGGGGTAGGGTTTTACTCTGTTTTTACCCTAACTTCAGTTATCGATATATTTATGTTTCTAAGTCCTAAGTATAAAAAAAATTTGGTTTCCTATTTCGTATAAAAATCTAAATTGGCCATGGCCGGAAAATCTACTTATCATTTTAATTATTCATGTTTATTCTGGTTAAAATAATTTACAATTTAATAATTTATAATTTAATAATTTATAATTTAATAATTTAATATGCAAAATAATTAGTAATTAGACATATGACATGATTTTTCTTTTTTTTTCTTCTTGTGCCAGCTATATTTGGTTAGACACATAGGGAATCCAAACTTAATTGTATAGAAAAGAATGAAGATGTTTAACATAAAAGAAAAGAATGTAGATAATAAATGAACTTAGTCATTTTTTAATGTCCTACATGATAGATATATCAAACAACCCATGTGCCAATACCTAATTTGTTTGATAATTTTTTTGATAAATATAAAATAAAATATGATATTTAAATTTCATCGTAGTTTAGAGTTACCAATGCTATTTATCACGTGATCCAACAAATACATCTAAGTAATGAATATGAAGGTGTGTAACTGTATATAGTCACAGTGATCGATAGAATTGAAAGTTGCCTTCATATTGATGTATTCGCCATCTTGAAGATTGTTTGTTGTCACATACGGTACATATATAGCTAATTCAGTTCAACTGAAAACTTCCTATAACTGTCATTAGCTCAAAATCTTAATTTGTCGAGGATACTTATTCCTTCTTCAGTATCGGCTTAGTTTTAGCGAAACAAACCTGACATAAAAGAATCTCTCACTTCTTGTTCTTTCGGTCCTTGAGTTGTCTCTCCAGAGTTCTAATTCTCTGATTCAGAACTGAACTCCGTGAGATTCTTCTATCTGGAACACTTGAAGATGACTCGGAGGAGGACATAGGAGGATTTTCTTGAGCAACACTTTGGTCTTTTGGCTCGGGAAAGGAAAATGGCAAAGGCGAAGACGAAGACGAAGACGGAGATGGCTGTCTAGTAGAAGAGTTGACAACATCTGGGAGATTCAAGAGCTTCCTCACATCAGGACGTCTTAATACTGCATATATATATATACACAAGCAAAAGATGGTAATCAAAACTCTTTAGGATTTGCAAATCTCACGTCTCAAAGAGTAAGAACAATGTTCAGGAGACTTACCTAATCCATACACAAGAGTAAACAGGTTGGAAGTAAGCCAGTAACAAAACAATGCCTGCAGACAAAAACCATTCATTTGTGGTAAGCAAAAATGTAATCTTCTTACGTTTGCAATGCTTATCAACATCAAAGAGTCAATAGAGGAACAGTAGTAGTCTTTACCTTTTCAATGCCTATCAAAACTGGAATGGAAAGGAAGGCAATGATTCTTGAGAATTTCTTCATAGTTCCAGCTACTGGATTGCCTTCAAGACCTTCCTGCATGTTTGACTATGGGAAAAAGAGACTTGCGTTAGTCATGAAAAAATAACAGACTACCAAAAGTAATAGAGAGAAATCCGTGAAAATGTTACCATTTTTAGTTAGATTTACAGGTTAGATCCCATTTCAGCTTATCAACTAATTTTCTACGAATGAAATAATAAATGGGCCATTCTAATTCAAAAGCTCAAAAAGGATGCAGAAAAAGTATCAGCACACAGATCTTAGATTGAATAAGTCAACAAGAAAGCATATAAAAAGCTTTTACCTCCACCATAATCAAGAAAGTCACTGCAGTGAGGAGTGGCAAGATATATGTAGTATCTGCAGTGGTAAGATCAGTAAACCAAAGAGTTCCCCCGGTTTTAAATGATGGGACTTTCTCGGCCATATTCCTGATCTGTAGACAAGCATCAGTGAACAAATAGAACATAATGATCAGAGTCAACTTTAAAAGACTAATGTGTATGTATATATATACACATCTTACCGCAAAGAAAAAGCTGATGAAGATGGGACCTTGTATAATAAGACCTTTGAGGGGAGTAAATGGAGTTACTCCATGTCTAAGCCAATCCACAAAACAATAGAAGCATATCAGCAAATGAGGAACTAGTGGTACGTTTAACTTGAAGAGGCTAATTAATCTCCACAAGTCATCCATAAAATTGGACTTACGCTTTAAACAATAATTGCATACGTCTTTGACCTTCTGCCATGGCTTCAGGATCCTGAGCCTAAAAAACATTACAACATATGCAAAAGATCATAACCACGACAGTCTAGAAACCTATTCAACATCTGAATAGAGGTCAGACAAGTGGTAATTAGAAAAGCTAGTTGGAACTTCATTGAAAATTCTTAAGCACACAGAAAACTTGAGAAAGCTATTCAATCAAGATTATTGTTGACAAAGTGATAATCAGAAAATCCTGATGGAATCACACATTAGTACTAACGACAAGAAACTGAAACTACAGACGTTTTTATTCATGGCCTTGAACAATGACAACCTCACAAACGCTCATGTGCACACAAAGAACAAGTTTACAAAGGCGCAGGAACAGCTTGTACCTTACTGCTCATCTCTCGTCTTAACTCCTCCAGTTGTGGCCTCAAAACCTGCAAGAAAATGATAGATATATTACAAGTGGAAAAGAGGCAAATCCTAATGACTGAAAGATGCAAGCAGATAACAAAAATCTAAAACTAACATTGAGTTTGTAAGTAGCCTTTAACTGATTCAAAAGAATGGGAACTGTAACTCCACGAATGATAACAGTAGTCAACGCTATTGAAGCCCACCTGCCAAAAAAAAAATGAAAAGAAACTTTAACACTGATACATACAAAACATAACCAAATAAAATGGCTAAAAAACTGTGAATGTACCAGTTGAGGCCAGTAAAGGAATGCACACCATCAATCAAATGCTGCAAAGCAGCAACAGGAAAAGCAGAATCCGCAGCTGCAATAGCAACCTCGTTTATAGCAGGAACAGCTTGGCTTGTCGTCGTCACAACTTCAATGATTTCATCAGGAACAACTTCCGTCGCCACAAAATCGATACCATCAACTTTATCCGACCATTCCGGTGGTTCAGAACTCATATACCGACACGAAGACAATCCAAGGCCCAATGGCCCAGCAGCAAATGACTGATAACGCCTCTCCACAAACATAGAGCTAAGCTTGTAAGTAGTCCCATTTCGTGCTAAGACTTTACGAATCATTGTATCCGAATTCGAAGAACCAGATTTAGTTTCATCTCTATCATCACCAAGTAGATGACCACACGATGGATAAACTCGTCTCTGTAGTCGATTAAATCTCTTCGTGATACCACGAAAGCAAGTTGCCATAACGAAAGATCCTGCTAAAAAAAGAGCTCTCTCACTCAGTATAGAGTGACAACAAATAAACGAAAGATCAGATAGAACATTCGAATCAAAACCAGGTTTAATAATCAAATCAATTGACACGGAAAATTATCAATTCAATTTCTAGAGATAAGGATCCGTTTCTACACTTCCATAGTTCCAATTCAAGTTTGACAGCATTTTCTCGAGAAACCAAAGAGAAAAATTCGGAAGTTTCAAATTACCTAAGGTATTGAACTCACAACTGCATTAACAGTTTGGCTGAGTCGACTCGTAGTCTTAGGGCTAAGACCTCACAGAGCGATCAGGAGGACTTCGGCGTTTCTCTCTCTACCTGACCACGACCATCGCAATCAAAACGCAGCGTTTCATCTAACAAAGACGAAAACGCAGCGTTTCATCTATTTAAGGCTAAAAATGATGGATCAAATTCTAAATTGTATTGGGCCATTGAACCCACTTAAGTATTGAGCCTTATTGGCCAATTAGGCTACCTTAAAAAGGAAAGTAGTGCACAACAATGGCGGAAAGCAGAGTACGTTGAGTTACGAATTTGTGAAAACTCTGCTTTAAATGGGGGAACCAATGTGTCTCTTTATCTGGTGGAAACATTAGGGTTTCTGTTTCCTTTGAAATTTTGGGGGAAAACCTCCGGTTAAAAATGTGTCTCTTTGTCTAGATTCGTGTAAGAAATCACCACTCATATCCCAAGTTGCAATCTTTCTTCTTCTTGAGCTCAGTGTTACTTCTTTGTTCAAATTTTACCTCTAGAAATGGCTTTTCTTCGTACCTTCTCAAGGAGAAGTCTTTACTCAAAATGGTTCTGCTGCAAGACCTCAAGGCCTTATGTCCTTCATCATCATATCAACGATTATACTGAATCAAGCTTCCCGGATTCAAGTCTTCTGATCCGTAGATTTCACAGGCAACTTTTCTTTGAAAATGGAACGAAAATGTCTTTTGTTCGACCAGTGGATTCTTCTGGAGTATCGCTATGTAGACACATGTCTTCTTCTTCTACTAAACCAGAAGAATTGTTCTCAAAGATTGATGCTTTTGGAAATCATGTTGTTGAGGAACTTGTCTCTGAGAAATCTGTGGAAGCAATTGCCTCTAATGTCTCTACTACAGATCAGTGTACTGCAGCAATTCAGAATTTGTCTTTCCCTGCAGACTGCGTGCAATATGTGGTTAATGGAATCCATGAGCTCACTGGCTTCAACTGGTAAGATTGATTATACTGGTTGGTGGTTGGACTTTATGTATGTCATTGCTTGATGTTTTCTTAAGGTTCTAGTTCAGTGATTGTTTTCTACTCTTGTATGTATAGGTGGATGTCAATCGTTCTTACCACTTTTCTGGTTCATGGGCTGATGTCACCAGTCTCTCTGTGGTTTCAGAGACAGGCTTGGGAACTACAAGTTAGTCTCTTGTGCTTTCTCACTAATGTCGCTTGCAAGTTTTATCCTTTTTGTTTAAGTCTTGCTGCTTTTGAACCTTTACACAATTCTACTTTTTGTAAACTAGATTTTGGGTAAGAACCTTGAGAAGATGATGACAATTATAGAGGTACATTGTCCTTGTTAGCTATTTTGAAATCTTTCAAAGTTAATTACTAAAAAAAAAGTTAAAAACAATTTTTCAGACCAGTGATCCTAAAGATCTGGCTAAATACGAAACATGGGTGGCAAAGCGTCTTCTAAAGTGAGTTTCCTTACCCGAACATTGAATGCCTCTCTCTGACTAGCTTAGAAATCTCCTTGTGGATCAATTCTCACAACAGATTCGGCGATTGTGCCTTGTCATACGTGACACTAGCTACACTTCATGTATTCATCTGCATCAGCTTCATTGATGGGGTAAAAAGATAATGAAATCTTGTGGTTTTCTGCGACTCTAGTGTTTTCACTCTTACCTATTGACTCACTCTCTACTTTCGGAACAGATAAGTGCAATGGCTAAGAAAATCCCGTCGTTTGAAAATGGTGGAATCTTCTGGTTCACTGATCTTTCAACTCCAGAGAGCTTCTACATCTTGCCTCTAGCGACAGGCTTCACTTTTTGGTTGACATCAAAGGTTAAGGAACTTTAAATATTAATGTTTTAGTAAAAAAACAAACATATATGGTATGATACATAGTCCAAACTAACTTTGAGTTTTTTATTTAATTTTTGATAGCTCCCAATAAGCCGTGCAAATCTTTTATCCAGAATGAGAAGCCTCCTCCCTTTGTTTCTCATTGTCTTTATCGGGCTCCAAGCTATATATAACTACGAACCGGTAAAGCTGGGCTTTTGGGGATTTGATCTTAACCATTGTTTTGAATCTTGTGGTGTGTCTCAGCTTCGTGTTTTTGCAGGCAGTGTACTTGTACTTGATCCCTGCTAGAATATATATATTCACATTATTCATGAGTAAGTCCCTTCTCTCTCTCTCTCTGTAGATAAACTCGTATAGTTCACAATACTTAGCCACTCTCCCCCTCTCGTGTTCAATCTAAAACACTTCAAACTTTTTTGTTGCACAAATAGTGATGAGATCCAGTCAGCTAGTCAAGCTGAGAAGATCACTGGGCTTGCCAAATGTTAGAGTAACAACGGTCTCTGAGCAGCAAAGGATCATGGCGAGACTGATAAGTCTTATGAGAGAATTTATTGGCGTGGTGAAAATGAAAGACAAGAAGTGAATCGTCTTTTGCTTTTCTTAGCCTGTCTGTCTTTAAATCAGATATTACTTGAATACTCTGTTTCAGGTACAATTTCTTGTATCTATTTCAGATTTTGAACCATCACTTAAACCAAACTTTACCTAGAAACAGCAATCTACCAAGTATGCATAATTCTTGTCTCCAGCGAAACAATATGTTCACATTCTTTAAGTGTTTTGGGCTTTATTGGCCCAATTTAAGCTACCTAAAAAACGAAAGTACGTTGAATTACGAATTTGTGAAAAATCAGGTATGATGTTTCTCACCATGACCCACATGTACTTTCTATTTTCCAAAATCTTGTCTACTAATTTTATGGACTAACAAAATCCTGATTACTACTAGCTAGTTTGTACATGAAACAGAGTAGACAAGTATATATTATATTTTATTTTTTTAAACTACTCATATGCCTTTTTAGTGGGTATTTCATCATCATTAACCGTGATTAATGAGTGATATATAATATATAAAAAAATATAAGACATCTACAAAAACAACAAAATCAAAACCAACGCGCGTGCTTAAATCTTCTTCCCTGCAACGAGTCTTCAATGGCCAAACGGAAGCAGAACAATGCCAATCTCCGGCGATCGTCGCCGTCTTCGGCGAATGCGAACTCTCAGCAACGGTCAGTTCTTGAGCCGGCCTATCCAACGTCCACTCATGCTTCTGGCCTTCCTCATCTAGCTCCATCGCAGGCGAGTTCTGCTTCGAACGCTCAGAATCAAACCGTAATTTACTAATCCACTTACAGATTTTTTATTTAGATTGTGTTAGTTACGCTAATTCCACTTGTTGAGAGAGTTCTTGGTTTCTTTCTTTTTTTCTTCGAAGAGAGTTCTTGGTTTCTTTATTCACTTCTTTGTTATAATATTATTGCCATGTTCGTTATTTTTCTTCTCACTACCTGAAACAGTTTTTTTTTTTTTTACCGAGTTCTTTTTTCTTTTCCTTCTTTTTTTTTTTTTTTTTATTTTGAAGTTGCTCGTTGACTTCTTTTTGACTGATATATATTCTGTCTTGTTGACTTTATTATATAGCCACGAATTAGATTACCTTCATCATGCTAGACGGAGCCAAATTCATTGCTGGTATAATTTTTTTAATTTTTTTTAGTAAAGTTAATATCTAAATTTTTCATCATAGTATTGTAATTTCTTTTAGATGCAATTTATATTTAACAGGTTATGCATCTACTATATGAGGCATGAAATTAGTGCTTTTATGCACTTTAACCTATTCTATTTTATATTGTTCTCTTGCTGTGGATGGCGATATGATGTTTTGCACTGGGAAGTTGTTACTCATGAGATGGATTTCGTTCATGTGTTGGAAACATCCTTAAAAAGTGTTGAAGGATGACAAATGTCCGAGCTCCATCACAGTCAAGGACGGAGCCGCAGCGAACCTCTTCCTACCGTGTGTCGCCGCCGGTCAATACTCCACAGCCATCGGTCCAAACTTCATCGCTAGTTATAGCTAAGGTACTTTGTTTCATCCTTTTCTTGAATTTTCAATGTTAATTAGGATTTTCACTTATTTTTTTACTTCTTTTAATTTTGACTCTCTATTTCTTTAATTTAATTAATGCAGGCAATTTTGATTACGTTATGGGCTATAGCGAAGATAGTTTCATCATCATCCTTTTTTTTTAATTTTTTAAGACACTACCAGAAAAACGTACATTGTTAGAACAAAAAATAAAAACTACATGTGGGTAAAGCGGCATAGGAGTAGTTTAATTCTAGGTAATTTGTTTAATGATCAAATGTCGACAACTTTTTTTTTCTTTAATGGATTTTACTATTCTAATACTAAAACCAAACATAAAATATAATATAAAAAAAAAAGACATCTAGGGTCTATTTTCTTAAACTAAACATAAAATATTTATTTAAGAAAAAACAAGAAAAAGAAATTGAACTTAACGATTCAGAAATCCCAATCGTGGAAAAGTAGGAGTATACTTTTTTTTTTTAAAAAGTAAAAAAAACAAGCGTATACTTTTCCATATATATTATAATAAGATATATTTTATATTGTATATATGACTTTGTCTGTTTAAAAAAAAAAAATTTTCTCTATATAGCATCATTTTGGTTTTGTTTTCGAAAATATCACAAATACCAAATTATTGTTTAATGGTATGGAATTTTAAATTCTTGGTTTGGGTCGATTATTTTATATTTAGGGTATAGTAGGGTTTAGTGTTTGAAATTTAGAGTTTAGAGTTTGAAAATTGAAAATTTAATTTTAGTCTTATGGTATTTTTATCCATAAAACTATGGTATTTTAGAGAATTGCCCTTTAAAAAAATAAAAGTCAAGTTATAAAATTTAAAAGTAAAACAAGCGTACTTCTTCTAAGTTATGTATATATATCAATGAGAAAGAAGAAAAACACAAAACAAATTAAAAAGATGTGTAATTTGTCGTTCTGACAAGAAGAAACACCATGCAAGAAGGGAGAAGAAAGCTATGGAAAGGGCTTGAGTGTTTATATAAATCTGCTAAAAAGAAGAGAACAAACTTAACGGAAGAAGAAAACCCTAATTTGATGTATATCAGTGCCGATATACTCGAAGACTTGCTCCTGAAGCTTCCCCTGAAATCTCTGTGCAGATTCAAAAGTGTATCGAAAGAATGGAAGTCGATACTGGAATCTAAGAGATTCGCCGAGAGACATCTGAGTCTTGCAAAAGCTGGCCGGAAAATTCTCCTGGCCGCTTACCACTGCGACTGCGGCGTCTCGCTGAGTCTCCTCCCCGAGTCACGATTCGAAGGAGGCGAAGAGTTCTTCTCTTTACACTGCGACGCGACACGACCGTGGATGAGTTGCGACGGTCTGGTCTGCATCCCCGAAGCAGAGTGGGTCAACGTTTTGAACCCCTCGACGGGAGGGCTCCGGCGATTCAATTCCCCATCCCTCTTGAACCCCCGCCCAAACTCCACCACGTTTCACACCGGTAAAAAAACTATTATTTGTTGTTTATTTTTATTTTGTGGTGGTTGATACATGATTGGGAATTTTTTCAGGATCATGGTCGACTTATTTCCCGGGATATTGTGCCATGGGATTCGGAAGAGACGGTATTAAGGGTAGCTATAAAGTAGTGAGGATGTTTGATGCTCCTAACTATTGCGATATTCTTGATGTCAACACTGGTGAGTGGCGGAAACTCTGGAAACCACGTCGTTACAAGGTTGATGTAGGAAGAAAATCCGCGTGTGTCAACGGATCAATCTACTGGTTACGAATTAGGCCTCATGTCGGTTCCATCTACACGATACTAGCCTTGAATCTCTACACGGAAGAGTTCCGTCATGTCCAACGCCCGCCTCTTCCCAAGGGCATCACGTTTGAAGCACAGATTGTCAACATTGGTGATCGTCTCGCCATAGCCATGCCTGAATCCCATCCTGTTCACCAATACAAACTAGAGATATGGAGTATGGATGTACAAGAAGAAACATGGAGCAAGACTCACTCCATAAGTTTAGCTTCTCTTGGTATGGCGGAGTCTAGGTCCTTCACGCCAGTGACTCTCTCTAAGCTAGGGAATGTTGTCTTCTATGACGATAAGATGAGGTTGTTCAAATATTATCCAGAGACAGACCAACTCCAAAGCCTCTCTCAAGACATTTGTGTTATATCTCCTTACCTCGAAAACTTGGTCCCATTTCAGACTCGACAAGTCGAGTTTAGGACTGGGTTTACTTGCATCCGCCGGGAAATAACGGTACATTATACAGCTCATCATCAAGTGCATGCCTTGGTTATTTGAAATAAACTCGTTGTCTTACTGTTTTATGATACATGTAGGATGTGGTGATGAGTCAATCAATAAGAGTTAAAGAGTTTCTTGATAAGGGAATAGGTGAGAGAGAACTTCCAAATTTTTATTTGTAAGTTGATCCTGCTGAATTTTTTAACGTTTATGATTGATGGGCGGTTTGTTACTCGAGTGAACCTACAGATATAGGCACTAATTGGCTATGGAAGAACAAAATAAAAACGCTTGCTACAGTTTTGTTTTTGATGTGCCTCTGCACTGGTGATACGGTGCTTTTTGTAGCTAAGCTAATACTTCTCTTTTGCCTAGCACGTTCTGGTTATTGTGGCGACATCGTCAAGGTAATATTATCTCTTTCATTGTTTTTTTTTTTGAGATGGGTAACAATCTCTTTCATTGCTTGTTTAAACTTATTTGTTGAGCTAGTGCTTTGAATCATCTCTCTCTGTTTTGTTTGAACTTTACAGATTTCAATCATGGTGAAGCTCCTTAGTATCATTGGTTTTTGAGGTAATTCCCATCCTTTTTTTCGTCTTCTCCTTTTGTTTTTTTTTTTAAATTTTTGTGGTTTTTTGTTTTTTGTCCTTTTTGGTCTCTTGTGATCAGTTCCTGAATTTGTTTGTGATACTTCATATATATATGGTGTCTGTGTCTCGTCCCTTTATGCAGGATTTGATGTTATATGCATTTCTCCTCTTCGATACTACAGAAGCTATATAATACTATCAGTTTTTTTTCTTTCTTTCTTTTTTCTGAGTTGATGTTATATATATGCTGCCCACGTCTGCCATTGCACCGAATAAAACCTGAAAAGAAAAAAACCGTTACCGACACAAGAAAGAAACAATATTGTTTAGATTGTTACACTTAAGGTCACTTGAGAAACAAATGACAAGATACGTGATAGAGTTATTACGTTCAAGGTAACTTGAGAAACAAGATACGTATTTTGGATTTCATTTCTTCATATTTTGGATTTTGAGGGTCCATATATACCAGTATTTTGGTCTACAAATTAAATATTTTGCTCAACAATTTATCTCTTATATGATTAGCTCAGCCCACATTTTTCAATTGAAAGTATTACCTGAAGGTGTGTCGGAGTTGCTTGCTAGCTATGGAGGCGACGATATTGAGTAGCTACAAACTTGAGATCATCAGCTGAGAGAACAAAGCCTTCGAATTCTGTCAGAGCTTTAACAGTTCTACTAGAGATAGGGAAGTGGGTAGAGTGAGGATCTAATGCCCAAGTGAGAAGATCTCCACAGAAATCACCGGCAACTAAGCCTTTGTCTTAAATCTTGTGGCATGTCTCAGTTTTGTCTCTCTAGATAAACTCTTATAATTCGCAAGAATATACATCTTCCTTAGCCACTTGCCTCTTTCTCTCTCGTTCTATCTGAAAAAACTGAAGTTTTTTTCACTTCAATAGTGTTGAGATCCAAGCAGCAGATAGTGAAGTTGAGAAGCATCTTGGAGTGGCCAGATGTTCCAGTAACAACGGTCTCTGAGCAGCAAAGGATCATGGCGAGACTGATAAGTCCCATGAGAGAATCTAGAATGTATTGACGTGGTAAAGAAGAAAAACAGGAAGTAAATCTTCTTTTGCTTTCATAGCCTCTGTCTTTGTATTTGAATCAAATTTACTTGACTACTCTATTGAATGTACAACTTATTGTAGCTATTTCAAATTTTGAACCGTCTTAAAGCAGACTTGACCTAAAAACAGCAATCTATCAAGTTATCTATGCAGAATTCTCTACAGAACAATATATTCACATATTTCTAAGTTTGTTTGTAAAGAATGAAAAAAAAAAAAAAAAAAGAAAGAAGAAGAAGAAAACAGAACTTGTGACAGGGGAAATGGGAAGCGATGAGTCTTCACTTCCTTCTCTATATCCTACCGAGTCATTTCCCTTCAATTATTCACTATGTTTCATCCTTTGAAAACTCAGGATCGGCTGGTTTATGAGGTACTGGAGGTAACACATGTAGAGAGCTGGAAAAATCTGATGTATTTTCCAATCGATTTCGCAAAGTTTTAGAAATAAATCTCGACACATAGAGAGCTGCTCCAAGGCTGAGTTGTGGAGTTCGCAGATTTTCTCTTTCAGTGCGTAAGATCTTAGAAAGCTTCCTTTTGCAATGTGCCCTCCATGCTGCTTGTATGAAGCATGTTGCCCAAGATCGCCATTGCACTGAGTAGTACCTGAAACCAAACCAAAAAAGAAAAAAGTAAGTTTAAGGTCATGTGGTTTGTTTAAGGTAGTTAAAAAATCCCTCAGCTGCTACTTTGGTTTCTAAGCCTTGCCTGAACATGTGTTTGAACTTCATGCTTTGAAAGCGATTGATATGAGAAGCTACAAACTTGACATCATCAGGCAAAAGAATGAAGCCTTCAACATCGGTATGAGTCATTATGGTTCTGTCTGAGGTGGGAAGGCGAGATGAAGGATGTGGACCAAGTATCCAAAAGAGAAGTTCTCCACATATGTCACCTGCTCCGAGGTAAGAACAATTGTAGTTACCGTCTATTACACGAGATCCGGTTGTACTTTTTAGTACTCCTTTTGTTACAATCAGCATTTCATCCACTGGATCACCCTCTTTCACTATGTAGCTGTTCGCCGAGTAGAACACAGACTTAACTCGATCGCACAATGCTTCTAGTAGCCAATCATCATCCATGATGTTAAGCCAAGAAACCTGACAAGTCAAAAAGCTATATTATGTGAACCTCAGAGATAGACGGATGAATCACAAAAAAGGGAGCTTACACGGTTTAACAGTTTCAGGTAAAGATGGCGTTTGGTTTCGAGTCTGAGGTCTTTTGGAAGGCTACGAAGTTGAGCTTCCTCTTCGATGCCTCTGGTTTCTCGCCATTTGTAATCCTCGTATCTCCTAATGCGTTCCTTGAGATAGTCTGGTAGCACCCGATAGGACATCCATTTTTCAGTGTCTCTCTTTTTCTCCTCCATTTCATCTACTCTAATCGTAGTTGATTGCAAGTACTTCTGTTAATTATCAACAAAAGAATCAGTTTTAGGAGATCAAAAAATCACGTTTCTGAGGTATGAACATTACCTGAACGTTTCCAATGAGCACAGCAA
The DNA here is from genome assembly GCA_011420285.2 of Erysimum cheiranthoides. Lineage (NCBI taxonomy): Eukaryota > Viridiplantae > Streptophyta > Magnoliopsida > Brassicales > Brassicaceae > Erysimum > Erysimum cheiranthoides. The sequence goes on along the minus strand of CM022182.2, from coordinate 19,170,382 downwards.
ACAAGAGTAAACCAGAGACGCATATGATGATAGCAAAAACGATCTCCCCAACGGAGTTGCTTGTCTCCAGGTTTTGGCCCAAAGCACTGTAATTGTTAAAGAGCGGGTGGGCTAAGTTTTGATATTCAAACAAATTCATATCTCACAGCATAATGTTTAGATGTACAAACCTAAGATTTCGGAGACCCCACCAAAAGCAATAGAAGAACTTCCTCGGAAAATCTCTTGGCTCTACATCTACCACCCCAGACTTCAATGCATCAATGTACATACCAAAGTTGAAGACTGTGGAGTTTGTGATTTGGTCAGGCTGGATTAATTGGCATGAAGAGTTCAGAAAGCGAGTATTGTCTCTGCCACCGCGTGTACAATACAGGTTCGTGAGATCGCATCCGGATGTCTTAGCACAAGCTTCACTCCAGCATTTGTTTTTCTTTTCTATTGCACTCACGTACCAGAAAGCCCCAAACACCTGTCCATCATCACAATTATAACAATTCTTGCTTCTCTGTTTAACAAAAAAATAGCAGTGGGATTGTGGGAGCAACACCAAAGACTTACATAACTGTGCAGCATGTAGAGGAAAAAGTTTAAAGCAGCTCCAATCCATTTTGTTTCTACAACCGTACCAGAGGCTCTTGTCACTTCTTTGAAAAGTGGATAGATACGAATGATTCTTGGTAGATACTGATATATTATGATCCATTTTAGTATTTTCTTTGACACCAGAGACGCTGATCGTTGAATGAGAGTGAGAACTACCACCTACAAGATTTTGCATTGCACATCCCTAATGAGAAGAATGCACAATGATGGAAAAGTAGATGTCACAAAGAAAGGAAGTAAACACACCTGAGGAATCGGGAGAACTGAGAAAATGTCAACAGTGAATTGGAAGAGAAGTCGTTTTTTCCTTATAGCCTTAGAGTGCATGATTAACTCGCCTCTTAAAGATACTTGAGGACGAGGAGCAATGAGCTCGGTTATAAAATTAAAAATAATGTGAAAGACATAGAATGTGTCAATAAAGGTACGAAGGACACAAACGGCTACTCCAAGCTTCTTGTCGAAAGTGAAGCAAGATCGATGAGAATCAATCACAGGGATAAAGAGAAACAAAGGATCAATAGCCAAAGCAACCACACAGATTAGCAGGACAGTCTTCCTCCAGTTTTCAAGTGTTTTCATGTGAAGTGTTTTCATGTTCCCATAAACCTTCTTGAAGCGTCCTCTAACACTCTTGAAATTCCCATTTACAAGTAGCTTGGTTGAAGAAGATCTCCCCATATTCCCGGTATCAAACCTGTATCCACAAGATATCATTACTAGAGCTAAATCCCTTGACATATAAGCAACTTTAAACAAGTTGATCAAAATTCGAACGAAGCACCACCTCACAAATTTACTCCTCTGATGATTCATGTATGTATGTAGTTTCTTCCTCTGTTCAATCTGCAATATTTTTCAGACCAATGGGTCCTCTTCTCTCTACCTAAACTAATTCGATTCCCTAGAAACAAGAACTAAATTAGAAAGAAACAAATCGAAGGTAATATTAAAACACAATGCTGCAATGAGAGTATTTGACTTTCCGCATAAAAAACAAAATCGGATACATAAGAGAGAGTGAGACCCCTCTGTTAATTAATTCCTAACAAAACCTCCAAGTGAAAATCAATGTTCCTAACTTTTAACGCAGCTTCTCCGAAAGCAGTAGCTAGCTACCAAACCGTAGAAGAGGAGGAAGTAGATATTTCAACATCTCTAAAATGGACGACTTTTTGAGTTTTTCCACCAGTAAAGTCAGTCAACGGTGGGGCCGACACCAGCTTCCTCGCTCTCTTCCCTCCAGATTACAAAATAATACATTATACATTACTTTTTAACCCCCTTTTTTTTTTTTTTTTGACTTTTATTCACAGTCCAATTGTATTACTTCTTCTTTTTGGTTCGGTTCGAGTTTTAAGACGGTACTGATTAATTTCATTTGGTTACGGTTTTGTAAAGAGTTCAGCTTTGTTCTTTTATATTAACTACTAATTCTTATTTTTATTATTTAAATATTGTATTAAAAATGTTTTTTTTTGTTTGTTTAATTCGAATAAATTCAAAATAGATTCAGCATCAGGAATAATCGATTTATATAAAAATTTATATTTAATTTTGTTTCCAGCAGTTCAGTTAAAATCTTCAACTTTAAGATTTAAATTGTTTTATCTCTCTGTATATTCTGTGTTCTTTTTTATAACCCTCTGTATATTCTTACTTACTACATTTAATTTTACTTTTCAAAAGTATCAATATTAGAAAAGCTTGAAATTTTTTATTAAAAGCTTGGAAAAACTTATAAAAGCTTTCCTAAAACCATAAATGTGTATAGTGTTTTTGGATAACAAAGCGTTTCTAGTGGTTGAGGTGGTGAGCATTTGCTATCAAGATTCTACCCGTTACAAAATTATTTGAAAACATGAATTGCGATAGCACCTTTTTTTTTTTTTTATTACATTAGTGATAACACTTGGCTTGAACTATATATACACATGATCCTTATCTGTAAACATGCACAATTAGGTTTCATCCATAGGAAACTCAGGATCAGCTGGTTTCTGAGGCAACAAAGATAGCTTATGAGGGAATCTAGAGTTGTGTGCTGCTGCATTCCCCCTAAGATTCCTCAGAGCATTAGAAGCAAACCTAGACGCATAAATCGCAGCACCTAGTTTAAGTTTATTGCCTCCTAAATCCTCGTTTTGAAGAGTCTTATGCAGTTTGCCTTCCTCTTCACGTAAAGCCTTTGAGAGCTTCCTTCTACAATGTCTCCTCCATGCTGCTTGTATAAAACATGCTGCCCATGTCTGCCATTGCACCGAATAAAACCTGAAAATAAAAAAATCGTTACCGACAAGAAAGAAACAATAATATTTGTTACACTTAAGGTCACTTGAGAAACAAATTACAAGATACGTGATAGAGTTACGTATTACGTTCAAGGTAACTTGAGAAACAAGCTACGTATTTTGGATTTCACTTCTTCATATTTTGGATTTTGAGGGTCCATATATACTAGTATTTTGGTTACAAATATAATATTATTTTGCTCAACAAGTTATCTCCTATATGATTAGCTCAGCCCACATTTTTCAATTGAAAGTCTTACCTGAAGGTGTGTCGGAGTTGCTTGCTATGGAGGCGGCGATATTGAGTAGCGACAAACTTGAGATCATCAGCTGTGAGAACAAAGCCTTCGACTTCTGTTAGAGCTTTAACAGTTCTACTAGAGGTAGGGAAGTGGGTAGAGTGAGGATCTAATGCCCAAGTGAGAAGATCTCCACAGAAATCACCGGCAACTAAGTGAACCGAGTTGAAGAATCCAGTTTTTCCACCATAAGTCGTTGTGCTTATTAGATTTCCTCTCATTATAAACAACATATCTTCCACTGGTTCACCTTCCCGCACAATGTAGCTGTTCTCTGTGTAAAGAACCGTTTTGAGACGAGCGCATAGAGCGTCTAGTAATCGATCATCCATAGCTTGGAACCAAGGCACCTGAAACAGAACAAAACAAACAAAAATTGAATTCAAGAGGAGTTGGATTACCGTTGCGTAGTGATAGTTATGGTAGGACAAAATAAAAGGTTACCTTTTTGAGCAAATTGAGACAAAGATGGCGTTTAATGTCCTTTCTGAGATCTTTTGGAAGACTAGAGAGAAGAGCTTCTTCCTCAACTCCTTTGGTTTCTTGCCATTTATACTGTTCGTATTTACGTATACGTTTTCTCAGATCGTCTGGCAACATACGATGAGACATCCATTGCTCTGCATCTCTCCTTTTCACTCTCATTTCCTCAACTCTTACAGTAGTTGATTGCAAATATTTCTACAAATCACGAATTCTTAATTAAGAATATGGACGCCTTGTTTAAGAGCTTGACCTCAAAGAAGAAGAGAGAATTAATAACCTGCATATTCCCAATGAGAAGAGCAAACAAGACTAGTCCAGAGATACAGATGACAATTGCAAAGATGATCTCTCCTTCAAAGGCACTCGTCTTCAAGTTTTGGCCTAAAGCACTATACACACAAAAAGATATATAAGATTCATCCATTAGATAACAAAATAAATAACTGATCAATGGTAAGTTTCGCTGTTACCAACCTAAGATTGCGAAGACCCCACCAGAAACAGTAGAAAAACTTCTTACGGAAATCTTTTGACTCCACAACTCCAGACTGCAATGCATCAGCGAATATACCAAAGTTGAAAACCGTCGAGTTTGTGATTTCCTCTGGATCGATCAATGGACAAGAACCGTTTAAATATAGGCTATTGTCTGGTCCGCCTGGGGGTGAACAGTATAAGTTTGGATGAATGCATCCCTTTATCTTAGCACACGCTTCACGCCAACATCTATCTTTCCTTTCTATCGAAATCAAGTACCAAAAAGAGCCAAAAACCTGTCCAGTTTCCCAATTTTTAGAAACGTTGTTTTCGCCAGACAAGGACATAAGTTGAGTAAAGAAAATACTCTTTCCTTACATGGCTAGCTAACATGTAGAGGAATAGATTTAAAGCAGCTCCAGCCCAAGCAGTTTCAGTAACCAAACCAGAAGTTCTTGTTACTTGTTGAAAAAGCGGATAGATCCGCGCTATCCTCGGAACATATTGACAAAAGATTACCCATTTCAATAGCTCTTTTGTTACCAACGATGCAGGTCGTTTCATCCTTGGAACAATAGCTAGAACCACTACCTGTAATTGCAAAAACAAATTCAGACTCATTTGATAGATTACCAAGATCTTGAAACACAGATTTGAGTAAACATTTTTACCTGCGGAACAGGGAGAATCGAAAGAAGATCAATCAAAAAGTATGAGCGGAGGTATCTTTTAGCGATGTCTTTAGGATTCTCATTAAGCTCTCCTCTTCCGAAACCACGAGAAGAAGAATCAATGAAACCGGTATGAAACTGAAACAGCATGTGAACCACATAGAAGCCATCGATGAATGTGCGGAAAACGCAAGCGATTGCCTCGAGTTTCCTGTCTAGATTAAGACAGAATCTCTCGGCGTTCACCACGGGGATATAGAAAAACAGAGGATCAAAGGCTAAAGCCACAACAGAGAGAAGCAAGAAAATCTTGTTCCAGGTTTGAAGATAGGAATCGTTTGGATTCATCACTCTCAGTATCTTCTTCTTATCTTCTTTATTATTCCTTGAATGAAAGCTTAATGGCTGCCTAAAGGTTCTGATTTTCTCTGAGCCCTTTTCGAAGCTTCGTCTAACTGTTTTCATAACTGAAGTTACTGATGGTCTACTAGTTTTGGTCGAGAACTCATCATTTCCATGAAACCTGGATCAATTAATTAAGATCAAGATCACTGCATAAAAGTTGTTAACGAGATTGTTAAATCAAAAAGGAAGAATTGATACAAACCTGACGAATTTGTTTCTTTGGGGATTCATCATCTCTATCATCCCTGATTGTGTTTTTTTCCACAGATTCTTGAACCTGCGGGAAGAAGGAAAAGATTCCATCTCAATTTTATTTATTTCCACGTTCTATAAAATCCAATATATACTAAACCCCTAGATCCTCTCGTCTGCAAGCTGACAAAACAGAGTAATCTTAAAATATTTGTAAGTTCAAAGAAGATCAAAGTTCTAAAGAATAAAACCTTGATTTGAGAGAAGATACACAGTTTACAAGTGAACAAAGGTTTTTTCCAGTATTTTCTGTGATTATTCGAGAAGATGTTTCCCGGAAAATAAATGGAGCTTGAAAAGTCTTTCCGACAGAAGGAAAAAATCAAAAAGGAAAAACGCTTAATTATTTCCTGAAATAGGATGAAGAAAAGAGAGAGTGTCGAAGATAATGATGTTCTAATTTAGGCGAAGTGGTGATTTGTACAACTTTGAATTGATGTAGTTATACATTGAAAACGAAGGAGTGAAGAAGAAACGAGTCTGGAACACAAGACAAGTATTCTATAATAATAATTTTGGGAAAAAAAGAGGAGTTGACTTTTGACGAAGACTGAGTCAGTCAACCCCAAAAAAATTACAATTCCAAGTTTGGTTTTTCCTTGAGATGAAATAAATATGAAAACAATACGTAGTCCTACTTTAATAGCAAATTCCATGCTACATTGGTCATTTAACTTGTACATGTTGTCTATATATATATAGTCGTCAGGACCATTACATATAAAAATTTGGACACATATAATTATTATGGTTGGACACACACGAATTGACGAAACCATTATTTTTGGATGTACAAACACACACACAGTCATGAGTCATGATGACTCGGTACTCTCTTCAATATTTTTTATATTTTTAATTTATTTTTGTGAACCTATTGTATTATGCATTTACGGTCCAAGTCATTGGTGTAATTTTACGAACACTTGCAACTGAAATTCCGAATCCACAATTGTTGATTAGTCTACTACATACATATGTAAGCAAAATCAATGACTATTCTATTACAAATACAATTTTTAAATCCTGGTTTGGAGTTTAGTGGTTAGTCTTGAAAGTGACTTTTAAAAAAATTTCGGGTGCGTCATTTCTCCTCCACAAAAGTAATCAATCATTCTTTAAAGCTCAAAATTATGGTTCTCGATTTATAAGTTATTACACATATATCTGCGATAATATATAGATTTCTCTATAACCAGCTATACAAAATATTCATAAGAAGAAGAAAAAAAAAAAACTAATACAAATAAATTACTCCCATGCATACTAGTACACCGTACGAAAATTGATGAACCATCCAACAAGAGAATAGATTATTGGGAGATATTATTATACAATGATATGGTCTCTACATGCTTTCAGAGTTCCAAAATAAAGGTACAATAAACAACACTAAGCAATTAATCTAAGTCTATCTCATTACTCTTAAAAGAGGAACGAAGAGATCATGAAAACCTTTAATCCCTTTGGAGGTTTTCTCTAATATAGCGAAACGGCAGAAGAAACTTTGCTTGATTGCTTGCTAGATAGTACGGCAACTGTTTCTATTGATCAAATTAAGACTTGAGATTTATAGGGTAATAACCTTACATTAAGACTTGTCTTCTTCTGACTGAGAACATGGAGGTCCTGGGACAGAATCCACGAAGAATTCATCTATGTGATATGGAAAACGAAAAGATTGGTTAGTGATCATAGAACATGAAACTGTTAAAATCTATAAGCAAACCAAGTTTGAAACACTTTTCATGTTCAAACCATTCTTCTAAAGATTGATCCTTTTATATGGATAGTGAGAGTTAATGTTTACCTATGTCCTCTTGTTCGGGAGAATCTAGTAAAATCTCTGAATCGGATGGAAGAAAAGGAGAACCGGGATAGTTTCCTAAGGCCCCTAAATCTGCAAAGTAGAAGATCATTTATCAGAAACATAAACTTGAATGATATGCAACATTCTACGGAGTATGGAGCATCCACCTACGTATGTTTAAAGTTTTCGAGCTAAACTCACAATGGCTTTGGATAAAGAGAGCTTACCTCCCAGATTTGACAAATCTGCTGTAAGGTCAGAGAGACTAAAGTTCCAAGGTATCTGATCGAATGGCCTGAGAGGGTCTCTAGAATTTCCAGCTCCTCCATCTGATCCAAGTTGTAACCCTACTGAAGTTGCGACATCAGATGTGAAAGTAGAATCAAGAGCTGACGTGTCCATTCCCATGCCTGACATGTCTGAAGTAGCGAACGGAAAGTGGCCGCTTGAAGCCACAGAAGCTGGACTCACTGCCATCTCCGACATACCACTGTTTGGTGGAATCATTGGAGTTGGATCAGCCATGGTTGTATCTATTACCATACTACACCCAGCACCAGAAACAGCAGTGGGAATTAGTTAAGTCTAAAGCACCAGAAAAAGCATTGATTTGGCAATAAAAATTTAAGTTAGTTCTTACTCATTCCCTGAGTTCATCCTCATTGGTTGGAAATTAGCAGGTGCGGGGACTCCATTAACCACATGGCAGCTTGACATTCCCATTGGATCAAGATGGGGATGACCTTGAGCATGCATTTGAGGATGTTGTAGTACTGGGTATCCCATGGGCATGCTATTCACTGCGCTGCAAACATTTAGTGTTAAATAAGAGTGAAACACGCTTTGCAACTTATTGAACCATACACTTGCAACTTCATTTTCAGGAAAGAATCAGATATAAAAACCAACACGTTTGCAAGTGATATAAGGAGTTGAACTTACCAGGTGCCATGGGATGAATTCCGTTCTGCATCGGGACCAGAGGAACTTTTGAATGTACATGATACTTTGTGAGGTGATACTGGTGCTCAAGCAAATGGTTGAATACAATTATTTGCTTCTTCAGTTTCAGTCTGATGTAATATGCCCTGAAAAACTCTGCGTTTTCTTCTTCCAATTTCTGCCATACTAAAATTCACAAGAACGTTTCCAGAAAGGGCAAGTTAATACACAGTGTTAATCTGATAATGCTTATTAAATAACAAAAGTGACCCTACCTAAGGTTGTAAATCCAGGGTCAATCCTTGCACGGGTCAAGAGGGTCTTCACGACTTCATCTCGGTTCATGTATAGCTGAAGACATCTTTCTATCAAATTTTGGACCTGCATCAATCATTTTGAATATAATTTTTTATCAAATGAAAGAAACTTACAAGGAAAGGAAGTATATACAGAGGGGAAGGTGGCATAGTTTTTCTTACAAGTTCAATATCTTGCCTAGAAACTTTCCTACCGTCATTACTTGAGGCAGATACAGAACCAGAATCTTGTATAGGAGCTTCTATGGATTGATTATTTTTCTGTTCACCTTGGGACTCATGCGAAACTTGGGTAGAAGACTGCAACTCCTGTGTACTCTGTAATCCAATACAAACTTCCTTTTACTTTTCACTTCTTGCTAGATTTTAAAACATCAGTGCTGAAGTAGCTACAACTCTCTTTACAATCAAGCAGACCAATAATTCTTAATAAGGAAATTTATATCATGGTTGAACTTCCTATCTAAGTATTGACCTAATCCTTGGATGTTACTGATATATAGCTACGTAGAACTCTAACAAGCTATTGTTGCTTGGAAAGTAGAGAGTAGCAAGAATAGAGAAAGTTGCAAAATTTCAAGCAGAGAGTATATATATATATATACTAAAGCAGCAACATTATAACAATAAGCAAAAAAGTTGGTAGAGATTGTCAAGAAAGAACCTGTACGTTCGTCATTGGAGCTGAATATGAAAACCACGCATCTCCTTAATTAACAATGTTCACAACAACTGAAGCTCCACATCTGGGCACGCATGTTCCTGATGTTGTTGACCAAGTACAAACCTGGGATATACATAGTTGAATTGTTAATTCAGCATGTAATGAAAAAAAACTAATAAAATAAGAAGCATCTTTGAGACTGCTAATGATAAGAAGCATGAAAAGTGAGTCCTTTAACATTGTTTAATAGGAATCAAGATGACACACCGCAGAATCTAAGTAATAATAAATTAATTCATAAAGGTACCACAGCTAAACCTAACATCTTCAAATAAGGGCACACACAAAACAAAATCAGTCTCTTAACTTTATTAAACAACAGTTTCTGGAATCAGGATGTTCAAATAGGAAATTCAAATCGTTAATTAAAGAATCTAAGAAATGGAACAGATCTAGCAAGAGTTGAAGAAGTAGCTGATTCTTTCTTCTCTTTACACAAACTCATGTCTATAACTCCTCCTAAAGCAACAGTAAAAATTCAACGAGATTATGTGAAATCATTAATCATTATTGAGAAATAAATAATATATCAACAGATACTCTCTCTAATTAAATATTAGAGAATCTAGTAAGCTTTTTAAAAAAAAAAAAATGTCGACGACTAAGAGCATCGAGAAGATCTAAGGCGTTTCACCTTAAATTCAAGCTTCAAGTAACTCAGAGTGAATCCAAAATGCTACACTTCCAACGCAGGTTTTCTCGACAAATTTTTGGTGCCTCGAAGAAGATTAAGACCTAGTGAAACACAAGACGAATTCTCCAGGAAACTCCGCGGAATCGAGAGAAGATGAGTCGGAGAAGTTAGTGGAAGCAAGATCCGGCGGTCTTTTGTAGAAGGAGAAACAAGAAAAAAAAAACATAAAGAGACAGAGTTAGCTAGAGATTTCGCTACGCCATGACACTGATGAGCGAACTTAAAAATTACAAGTCCTATCCAAAAAGAAAGAAAGGGAAATTTGAAGCGAGTAATAAGCAGAAGAGACGGAGACGTCGTTCCGCTGGGGAAGGGGGAAAGAGAATCTCACCAGAAACAAAAAAAAAATAAATTTATATTACTTGCAGAGCCTTTCACTATTCAATTGCTTTTTTCAAGGTTTGGAAATATCGAATTTTTTTTTATCTCATTTTAATTTGCTTTTTTTCCTAGCTAGTTTATTACTTAGTACTATACGTGAGTTTTTTTTTTATATATAAAAAGAAGAGATTTTTACTATACGTGAGTTAATTTTTTTTTTTTTGTCGCAATTCGTGAGTTAGTTGAAAAGTTAATATTTTTAACGATATAGGGAATAATTTGGGATGTATGAATTGAAATTTAACCGATTTATTTGCTGGGTTTTTTTTTTAAAAAGAATGTATTTACTAGTTCAGTTTTCGTTTATAGTAACAAAATAAACCCATTCAGTTTGGTTTTTTTGGAATCGGCCAAACTATTACGGCTTAGTAGTAGCCTGGCTCGGCTTCACTCACGAGTCGTATAACTAGTAGCGGTGAAAGTAGCCAATACATTTCCACTTTCAGAGCTTGCATTTTGTTACGAGCGTATTAAATTAGTCGGAGGGCTCATTTTTTTTTTTTTTTTTTTTTTGATAAAGGTTTTGCAATTGTATTAATATATGCCCAATGGGCTATTTCCGGATTTAGGCCCATTCTAAATCCCTAAGGCCCAACCCGTTTACATCAAACCGAAACAAACCAATTAGACACTAAACCGGCCGGATTTCACAGACCGAAACAGACCGGTCGGAAACCCTAATCTACTGACGAAGAACTCGCCGTAGCCGCCATCCAAAAACTGCAGATTCTCACCGGAACAGGACCTCCGGTGAGCCTGGACAACGCTAGCCGAACGGAGATGGTGATCCAAGATCCGTTGCCATCCCGCCACCGTAAAGCCGTTTTGAGAAAGAGGAAGATTGCCGAGCTTTCTTTGTCGCGGAAGCGTCTGGCTCAGTCGGAAGGGAGGAAAGCCGTAGGGAGTAGACGGAGAGACCTTCAACGGTGGCTTAGCTTCGCCGGAACGGAGCCTACCTCCCCTATAGAAACCGTTCCCGAGAAACCTCCTGCATCTCCAGTCTCTAGATCTACCGTCTTTCCTCTCTCTTTCCTTGCCGTGGCTCTCCGTCTTCCTCTCCACATCGCCACACCGCCGACAGAGCTCTTACCGCCGGTGTCGTGTGGATTCTATTCCTCTCCATGGCTCCCTTGATTTTGGTCCGAAAGCTTTGTTGATAAGATGCGACGGGTCACGGATGAAGCGCCATGAGCCGAGGGGTCCTCGTCGCCACCGGAATTGCCGGAGGACCCGACGACGGTGCACGAGATCGTGCTCAGAAGAAGCCACAAGTTTGAGAGAGAAGTCGCCGAAGTTACTTTTTTTATTAAAAAACTTTTTCGGATTAGATTATTAATTTATTAAAAAACTTTTCCGCAAGTTTGAGGGCTCATTTTTTATAGATTATTAATTACTTTTTCTTTGTTAAACACCATTTTTTAGATTACTTACTAGTACTAGTAGTATGTTTTAAGAATGTATAATACTTGTACAAAATACACAGAATTAGATGTTTAATAATCTCGTTTCACATCACCGTGAATAAAAGAACGAGTAGTATACAGAGACATGTGTATATGCATAACAACAGCTAATGGCAAGTTGTTTGAGTGTTGGGTGTTACGAGATGGCATGGACCTCCACTGTACTCTCAGTCTCCGGGAATAGTATCTCTTTCTTTCTCTATATTACTATTATACTTCTCCAGGACCACTTTATGTTTATTTATTATTTATCTATAACAATAAATGGTTCAAAAATTATAAAAATATCTCATATCATACAAGATCTCCTCATTGCAAGCTTTTCATTTCCTTTTCTTAATATTTTTTTACAAAAAATATATACAAACACACGGATATATATGTATGTTCATGCTATGTTATTTTTTACTAGTTTATATAATTTATTATTAGGAAATCAATTAAACGGATTGATTGAAATTAATTGTGATTACGGAAAAAAACAACATTAAAATACTATAGATATTTTGAATATATTGTTTATATTTTCTTAGTTTAGAACTCTTATTGCTTGTATTTTGTAAGTTGTAATTATAAAAACAAGTCGGTATTGATTGCTTTTGGCATTTATACAATGAAAGTGAATTATTCTCTCTAATAATGTTGCGAGAAGCTGAGTATGAAAACGGAACCCGGCTCACAAGCCGTCACGAGCCACGCACTTGACCACGTGAACCCATTTTAAAAAACTGTGACTTCTTTAATAGAAACGCATGAATTTAATGAAACAGACGCATTCATTCACGAATTATATACGTTAGTTCCATTAATCCATTGGACCCACCAATAAAAAACGCTGAATAAAAAGGTGCATCCAGAAATAAAATTAAAAAGTCCATAAAATAAGTTAGTCACGAAAAGGTTTTTGCTTGAGGTAATTATCCATTCAAGACAAGACACGTGTGACAATCACCGGAAAAATAACGTCGGGAAGTTGGCCGCCGCGTGGCATACAGATGCTGACAAATTCGGACGAGAGCGGTCGTAAACACGTGGCGACAATAGAGAGGAGGAGCGTGGAGGGTGCTTGACCATTTATCGCCTTGGAATTTGAGACTTTAAAAGGTGGAAAAACGGTAGGCAGGTCAACACTTCCATAATTTGTTGCCTTTTCGTAATCCAAATCTTTGTTAACTTTGATAACCACGTAAACACCTCTTAAACCGACCAAATCATATAATTAAAATATTGATTGATTGATATAAGCTTTTGTGTATTTCAACTTCAGCGATGTTACGATACGAAACGACGACATGTTGTTAAATGTGCGTGTCACGTGTTTATCTCTCCGTTTATTCAAACAGTCATGGGCATTTTTAGAATGGGCTCAAACGCTCAGGCGGGTCGATAGCACTTTAAAACAAACAAAAGGCCCATAACCTTGTAGGCCGACATGTAACATATTTAATAACTTCGTTAAGAAAAGCCCATATAACAATGTAACAAACTGCAAACAACATTTAACTGTAAAAATCTGCAATAAGCTTTGACATGTTTAAATTGTTTTGGTTATTCAAGTTATCTACTTATCTCTATAAGCTTTTAAGTTCATGAAATGAAAAATGCATAGATGGAACGCTTTCACTTTATCATAACATCTACAAATAAAAAGATAAAGAAGAGCAGCTATACATCTTCTAGACTTACTCACCTTCGCACTGCAGATCTTACAAATCTAAGAAAAAAAATAAAAACAAAAAGGGCTAATCTCATAATTTTTCAAAGTCTTTTTGGGTTATTAATTAAATAGCTTTAACCACCACATGTCATAACTCATAACTCATAAATATTTGTTGTTAGATACTTGTCTGTTTCATGCCTTTTTTCGAGTCAAAGCTTTATATGCAACAAATGTGCTTCGCTGCTCTTCGTCTCACTCATTTGGTCTAATCCCATAAGTATGTGATATAAAAAATGAATAGATAAAAACCTTGAAATATGTAATGAAACAGGTATCGAGATGCGGTTAAAGCATATTTGTAATCAAAATATTAATTAATGAACAAAATAAGTACGTTTCAGACCACATCGGACCACAAGACGCACAACCATACGGGTGTTGTGCCCACTTTTGACAACATTACTATCAGACCAAAGGAATATATGAAAGATACATAGAGATATGTTCTCGAACTAACTATTTCTTTTCTACCCTCTTCTTTCTCTATTTCTTTTCCTCTCTCATCTAATTATAATATTTATTTTTATTAGTATTGTTTTGGTGTTCTCTTCTACCAAACTTTCCTCTTATATCAAACTTTCAAATCGAATGTCTGAAATATATACTATTCTCTTTATTTTTTTTTTTGCAACAAATCATACAGCATAGAATGCTATTTTTTATTCGTCTATTTAATATATTATAGCAAAGAAATTACAAAAATGAAATTTATCTTATAAAATGGGTGTAATTTTGCACAGTATTAATTTAAACCCCTTAGGGACATTTTGGTAATTTTGGAAGTCAAAGCCAGAGAAGCTCCTTCTTCGTCTCTCCAACTGTCTGTAAACGAGGAAATTTACAACCGCAAGTCAAAGGGTTATTAAATTAAACAAATATATATATAAGTAGTTATGGTTGTATCTGTCGTTCTTCTTTCTAATGAACTAGGCCGTTGAAGCAACGCACAGTGAACTACAGTTTACAGATTCGTTTTCTTCTCTCATCCAATTAAATTATTATTAACCAGACTATTATTTAATAATGGAGGATGATAATATTAATAAATAATTATTCTAGGAATTAATCAGACACGCGCAGTTATAAAATAATCAGTTTGATTTTCTTCTCCTTTTCGAGCCCCTCTCACTCTTTTCTTTCCAAGAAAAAAAAAGCTATTAATCCCCTCGTGAGAAAATTATTTCTTCTTGTTTCTCGAGACTTATTCTCTCTCTGTTTCTTGCCTAGGACGACAGATTAGTTGGTTTTTGTTCCGACAAGACGGAAAAAAATGGATAAACGCCGACGGAGACAGAGCAAAGCCAAGGCGTCTTGTTCCGAAGGTTAGATTTCTCTATCTCTTTTTTTTCGCTGTTTTCTCTCAATCTCTCTCACTTCGATTTGAGTCTGATCTTTTTTGTTTTTTGTCCACAGAGGTGAGTAGTATCGAATGGGAAGCTGTGAAGATGTCTGAAGAAGAAGAAGATCTCATTTCTCGGATGTATAAACTCGTTGGCGACAGGTTAGAGACTCTTTTTCTCTCGATCCATCTGATTGCTAATATTTTCCTTTTTTTTTGTTTCGGTGTTTCCTCATTCGTTAAATCTGCGCTTTGATTTGATCTCGTAATAAGTCGGTCGTTTGTTTATGAATTTTGTTTATTTTTTCTATCTTATATTATTGGGACGAACCGAGCTGTCAATGACTGTTTCAACCTGATTTTTGGTTCAGTTTTTATTTTTTATGATTTTTTTGTTTTCGATTTCCTTAGTTTATAAATGCTAATAATCTAGATTGTGGAACTCATTTTTGAATTCGTCGTTTCCTCCTTTTTTGCTGGTTTGGTTCAATTTTGATTACAACATGTTTATATGAAAGAAGTAAAATTGAAATTGAAAAAAAAGAAGTAAAATTGAAATTACTTGACTGGTTCATACGATTTTGGTTCGGTTCCCCCATACAAGTTAAACCGAAGTAGAGTCTTTGTTCAGTTATTATCGGAGTAAAGGGTGTTTGTGTAATTTTCGTTAAAACTGACTGGTTAGTTAATTGTACGTGGCGCGTAGGTGGGAATTGATCGCCGGAAGGATCCCAGGACGGACGCCGGAGGAGATAGAAAGATATTGGCTAATGAAGCACGGCGTCGTTTTTGCCAATAGACGAAGAGAGTTTTTTAGGAAATGATTTTTTTTTTTTATTAAGAAAAAACAAGTTTTCCTCTCCTTAATTCACAAGACACGGAAAAAAGGAAATCTCTACCTGTCCTTGAATTACTATTTTGGAATGTATAATTATCAATATATATATATATATATATAATTTGCTTAGGATTCATTTTCTTATCATCCATCTGCCTCTCTATTATTTCCCGTATATGTCAACAACTTATGCGATTAACCACAACTTTCTTCAAGTCTTTGCGTACAGTATTTCTCAAATCGACTGGATATTTAAAATATTAAATCCAGAATTCTCTAGCCATGAACAGAAAAAGTTGCTGATCACATTACTGTTGCTATTGTATCCTAAATTTTAGTTTTTATTTTCACAAAAACAAAGATGAATAAGGAAAAAAATAGGTCTCTTAATAAAAAGAAAAACAGCATCCCAGCATTGGAAAGTCTTTTAACTGAACCAGTCTTTAAAGATGTTTATCTGCGTTGGCCAGAAGTGGCCTAAATTATGGGCCAAGGAGTAATGCTCATTATTATGGACCTAATAGAAAGCCCATTACTCAGTTAAGACTTTGAGATAATATTTCACGGTCAGCCAGTTTAGATATTTGATTCATAACGATCATGCCGTTCTACTTCTATGTGTGGCGGGTGGCCTAATGCAACTGCTTTTGAAAAAAATACAACTTCTATTTCACTCATGTTTTTTTGTTTTTAAATTACTATTTCACTCATGTTTTTTTGTTTTTAAATTACTATTTCACTCATGTTACCAAATGTTTTCAAGTAAGAGATAATTAATACATCTCGAGGGAATATATAAAATTCGAGATTTGGGTGTTAGCAGCCATTTTGTTGGTGTCGAAGCGTAATCAGGGATCACAAAATTCTTCTGTTGTACCATTGTTTCATCCGCTTGTATTCAACCTGTATTTTTCCTTTTAAAGTTTAAAGGAAGGAAATTAAAGATTCAGTAGCGACGACGTCGAATACAAAATGCAAAAGATTCCTTTTAATCAATCAAGATTTTTAATATCAACTGAATGCCAAAAGTATATACTTTTTGTGGCCTCCTTTTTATTTCTTTGCGTAATTGTCAAATTAAAGATTCAAAAACTATATTAATACGTGCTAAATCACACTGTTTATATAATTTTCTTTACTCCAACTATTGTGCAATGTCAATCTTTTTTTTTTTTTCGGCATTGTGCAATGTCAATCTATATACAATTATGTGGCCAGGATTTTTTTTTTTTTAATCTCTTGCGCATAGCGACTCTGAAAAATCCGACACCTTTAATCTAAAAGACAAATACAGTGAAAGTGTTAAGATGTTTTCCCACGTGCTTATCATCTAACAGGACTTTCAGTGTTCACACTTGGCGTGACTAACACTTCGATTTTTTCGATATGGCGGACATCAATGTTGATGTTGTTATTTTTCTTCTTCTTATTATTAATTAGTGCACTAGTAGTAGTATTAAATATATGAACTAACTTTAAAATTTGCGACTTCGTTAGATATTCGACGAATTTTGATTTTTGTAAAGTTCCAATTTACAATTTATTACCATAGTCCTAACCTCTAACACCAACTGGTTTTTAATTTGTAAAATATCTAATGATAATGTTATGCTTCGTAACAATTCTACATGTTTTCTTATCAATCATGAAAGTGAAAAATTTTTCCAACAATTCTAGGCATTTATATACCAATCTGGGAAAACAAAAAAAAGTAATTGCATTCGTAAAATACGCACTGTATTGGAAGAAAGACAAAACTAATGTTAAACAACTACATGATCTTCCATTACCAAACAAATCCAAACTCTTATGCCGTTCGGTCCCAATGTTTTATTAGTATCTAACAAAGTCTATTTGACAACACCAAAATAACGAGATGATTGTAGATGTGAATTACTCAATACCCTTAACTAAATTCAATTAAGGTATCGATGTTTATTTATTTTTAGAAATAATATTTGCTCGGCATAATGACGTGACATGTGGGTCTGTAAAGGGGAGTTATATCTTTTTCGACATGCACCCAAAGGCCTTTCGTGGAAATTACCAAACAATTCCAAAATTAACGTAAATTTTCATTATTTTGTACAAATAATATCTGATCGATGTAGGTATATTTTGGTGGATGTATCTATTACAAATTTTCAATGGGTCCTGGTTCTTATCCTTCCCGTTGATAAGGAAAGATTGTGTTTGGAAGTTTCCTTTCCTTACCAGACCATAACGAATATTACTTGTCAAATATTTTTATTATTATTATTTTATTTTTTTTACTTGTCAAATTTTGGTTGATTAACATTTAAGAAATGATGTTAAAATTCGTTTTGTATGTAACTTATTTATTTTTATGTGATTATAAAATTTAATGCAGCAGAATATGAATCAGTTAAGTTGTTTGAGTCTTTGACCGTGGCATATTACTAACAAAAGCTATAGTACATGTATGTGTGTTTTTCTCGGATTTCAATTAAATTTAAGATAAGTTAGTTTTTTTTTTTTTTTTTTTTGGGTTATAATGTTAAGCTATAGTGACCTAAGCATTTAAACCACGATCCCTGTTACAAAATAATTGGGAGGCAAACTAATCTTATTGATTTATGGTTGCAGATACTTAAAACGTTGTAGCATATATATTCTAATTAATTTTACAAATACGTTTGCCAAAAAAAAAAAAAAATTCTACAAATACGAAACAATCTTATAAGCTACTCCCGTTCCCGTTCCAGTGGACTAATGCATGCATTAATAAGGTAATGTTCTGTAAATAAACAAAAACATATGATAAGGTATCATTGATATGAGAAGAAGTTGAAAACATGTCTTGCTATTTATAATCGTTAGTTGTTATCCATTCAAAGCAAGAACAGCCCACATTAAGATAATTCACTAAGGCACTAATTAATCATATAGTCCATTATGTTTGAACAATTTTTAATAAGTGTGATTAAAGTTATTATTATCTTTTAAAAAAAAAAAGAAGGCCATGTGCACGTACATGCCACTGGGTCATTTTACTTAATTTAGTTAATCATAAACTATTTCTTTGACCCGACGCGTTAAACAAGCAGTAGACGCGTCGTAGAATAAAGATTCATTTCAAAATTTAACATTATTTTTTTCTATTAAGTAATTAATTAAGTTCCTGCAGCAGCCTCTAGACACTCCCAAAAAATAAGTCTCGTTGGACTCAGAAAGCTACAAAGTTGATAACTGATAAACATAGAATATGTACAGTAATGTGGATATATCAATATTATCTATAATTTACAATATTAAACTGACAAATTCAGTAGTACCATGAATATGGCAAATGCATAAGATTAGGTTTCATCCAAATTCACACAAAATTTGTCTGTTCTACGACCAAATTTTTTCAAAGCCTATACATTTGTTGAGTACTACAACATATATGGATGATGTATCATCGTGATTTAGAATTTAATCGTATTAATAATGATAATACGTCTGTCTCTCCCTAAATCAGAGTTTGTATCCATTACCTTGATGAAATGGAGTTTTGTTGTTAAAAAAAAAATGATAATACGTCACTGTCAATTGTGTGAATGAGAAAGACACATTGGTCTATTTTCTAAAACCTACACCTGCTTGGTTTGATCTCATCCATAGATTTATTCTTTGCTTTTAGGGGCACTATCATTTCGATTTTTGACCCCCTAGATATGTAACTAACTACACATATTCAAAATCACATATAAAATAGTTCTCTATAAAACACTTGGAAAAATAAAATACAAATCGAATAACTATACATATATCATATATGCTTTAAATGATCATATGGTAATCATTTATTTGTAAAAAGCGGATGATAAAATCATAACTAAGTTTCAGAAATAAAAATTGTAACTAAGTTGGTTTATTTATCTCTTATATATTTTTAATGAATAAAAGAATATACTATTTAACTGCTAAATTTGTTTGTTAACTCCGTATCATTTTATAAATAGAAGAGGTAATTTAGCTATCTTGAACTAAAACGTAAAATTAGAAGTGATGCAATTTTTGACAAAAAAAAAAAAAAAAGTGATGCAATTATTGGCATGACATCACGAGTCTTGGCGTCAGCAAAACACACAACATTATTCAACCGAATCTATAACGCGGCAGGAGGGCTTTGAAGTACATTGTATTGTTTATTGGCTTACTCGGCTGAATAATTATCAGCTGCATAATGACAAACAAAAAATAAGATTAGCTAAACCGATTGAGTGAGACTTGATCAGATATGGGTTTCTATTGTGACTGGGGAGATATAGTTAACGTTTTATAGATTTTTGTATCGATATAGTTGATCTAATTTGGGAAAAATTATAGATCGAAATTATATCTTATTGATAAAAAAATAAAAAATAGTAATTGCCTAATAGGTAAATGAATTAGCAACTAAATAATATTTGTTGAAAAACAGATTTAGCAGTTTGTATTACTATTTTATATGTTAATAATATTAAAACAGTGAGAAATAATAGTCCCCTTTTTGTCAAATCTTTTTTTTTTTTTTCTTTTGACAAATTCCCTTTTTGTCAATTTCTCTCCAAGATCCTTCTCTTTTCCACACAACTTCTTGCCGAAGTTTAAAACAAAATAAAAAAATAAAAAAAAATAAAAATAAAAACTTATTGTGTAAGCACAAGGACACAGTAGCATCACAGTATCTCATCATTCATATGTATATAAATAGACCCAGACATCTGCACACGAAACTCACATCTCACCAATCTCACTCCAAAAAAAGACACAGAATTCTAAAAAGATTCTTAATTTTTCTAGTGATTTTTGCAAGTGAATGCAGAGATGATGATCGAAGAGAAGGTTTTGATCAACGAATTGGAACTAGGGAAAGAGCTTGCGAATCGGTTGATGAGCAATCTCAAACACACTTCTTCAGTAGACTCCAACAAAACCTTGATCTCTGAGATTCTCCATATTTACCAGAATGCCATTTTCATGTTGAGCTTCAACAAAGACAAGAAAATCCTTAAACGAAGCCCTGAGATCGATGACAAGGATTCCAAAAACGTCTTCAAAAAGAGGTAAATTGTGTTAAAGAGTGATTCTTTGTCTCTCTGTGAGTTCCAATCTGTGATTTTCTGTGTCTGATTCCTCTGTTTTTTTTCCTTGTGATTTGCAGGAAAATATCGGAGAAGAAGACCGAGAAAGTTAGCGTTTTTGTTGCAACAGGACAAGAAAATGGTTCAATTGATGATGGTCATTGCTGGAGAAAATATGGGCAAAAAGGGATTCATGGATCCAAAAATCCCAGGTAAAAAATTATTAATTATCGACGGAGAATTTTCATTTTTTTTTTTTTTTTTTTTTTTGGGGATTTTGCTAAACTCTATGTCTCTCTGTTTCTGTTATTACAGAGCATATTACAGATGCACGCATCGATTCACACAAAACTGTTTAGCAGTGAAGCAAGTCCAGAAATCAGACACAAATCCTTCGGTTTACGAAGTGAAGTATGTCGGAGACCATACTTGTAGCAACAACACATCTCCGAAGACCACAACGACCACGAACTTCTCTGTTTCATTGTTCGAAGAAGGAAACAGAGTCAATGTTACAGAGCAATCACAAGACATTAAACCGAAGAAATCCGAAGAAGTGATGATAAATCTTGAAGATCTGGAGGACAAGAAGAACATTTTCAGGACGTTTTCTTTCTCAAACCATGAGATTGAGAATGGTGACATTTTCACGGAAAATTTGGTGCAAGATCTTTCTCCTGCGACATCAGGATCTGGAATTACCAGCGAGATTGTATCTGCCCCTGCGTCTGTTGAGAATTCCGAAACTGCAGATTCGTATTTCTCATCGTTGGATAATATTATCGATTTCGGACAAGATTGGTTGTGGTCGTAGCTTTGATTAGTGAATGTAATGTCTCTTAATGGCAGTAATTATAGATGGTGAGTTTAATTTCAGTGTGATTATAGTTTTTTATAGTATAGATTAGTTTTTGATCCTTAAACCAAAAAAAAAAAAGAAAGGAAAAATATTATTTTTGCCGATGTATAAAGATTGGCTTTTAGGATCTTACATGATTTTGGCCCTTTTCTTTTTTTTTTTTTTCATTAGGGTTTATGAATTTCCTATGAAGTTGGATTGTACTTGAAGACAATTAATAAAGAAATGATTATATATATAAATTTCGTTATTAGTTTGAATCCAAAATTCTTATGATTTAATTGATAGAAAGGTTTGAAAAAAAAAAAAAAAAACTGATAGAAAGGCAAAAACAAATTTCTGGTCAAACTGATATAAAGGCATTTAAATGATTGACTAAGACCATCCGCAGTGGTGTAAGTGTGAGGAAGGGTGTTAGGTTTTTTTTAGATAATTTAAGGTGAGAGAGAAAGGAGAGAGAAAGAAAGAGAGAGACAGAGAGAGTGTCTTACATTCCGGGTGTGAAGAGAGAGACAATTTTTTTCTTTTTTTAATACCTACACTTGACGACTTACACCCGAACGCTTGCTCCACTGCTGATGTTCTAATGAAAAATGGTTTGTAAAAAGGATGGTTTGACCAAAAAATAAAAAATAAAAAACAACTAAAAGGATGCAATAATTCGGAATTTCGGATGAACAAATTTTTTTTTTTTTTTTTGGTCACCCGGATGAACAGATTAAAAAGTAGAAAATTCTTCCTTTTTTCCAAATAGAATCGGAAAAAGAGAATTCCAACCAACTAAAAAATAAAAAGGTTCATTCAACGATTTTTTTTTTAAATTCCCACCAAAAAAAACGATTTTTTAAAAAATTACCAAAATTAATCTGTGGTTTCGCTTACAACTTTCGGCTTTATGGGCCTAAAAAGCCCAAACTCAAATCAACAGCCCAATCTCAAACACTTTTGTCGTTGATTTCATGGAGAGAATCCTGCAATAGTTGGAGAAGACCACAGCGAAAGTTTTGAGAAAGAGGAAGAAGAAGAAGAAGAAGAATGATTTACCGTAAGTGGAGTTTGCTTTCCGGTCCACCGGTTATCCTCGGCGGAGCCGTGATTGCCGCCGTCGCCGTCGGAATCGTCTTACAAAACGTATTTTCCTTGTCTATCTCTTGTTTGGATCGTTAGATCTATATCTTGATTGGCTGGTTTTTCCCCTCCTTCTTGACAATTTTATATGTTACGCTTCTCCTCTGATCTTATTCGGATCGCAAATACTCTTGATGAGTTAGTAATTGGCCTTTTTATACCTTTAAGGCATGAAAGAAACATCCTTTAATTGAAAATATGTGTTCTTCTTAGGCTCGATTGATGGATCAGGATTGCCTTTATTTGGGTTTTTAGGATTGAATTTAGAAATCCATTCTACAAAGGTTTTGAATTTGATCCTTATTTATGATATCCATCAACGATGTCAGGCGCTTAAGCTTCTCTTTGGATCTTCTTGAGATTATGTTTCATTACAGACAATAGAAACCAATTCATCATTTTTCGGTATCACTGATCGAAAGATCTAATTTTGGAGTCTTATTTTTTGATGTCTCGTGATCAGGTAACTAAAGGGGAGCAAAAGAAGAATGTTTCAACAAACAAGTGAGAAGACAAATGGGAAGATGCTACGAAATGTGGTGTGTGAATCATGTGATTTGAAACATTTAGTTTTTGCAGTGTAAGCTCAATAATGCTTTTGGAAGCTTTCGAATACAAACATCTTTTTTGGTGTTTTAGATTCTTGTTGCCAATAATGATATTTCATTTTCCACATTCTCATTCTTTACATTAGAGCTCTGTAGAGTTAGAACAAAGTTTAGCTTAGAATGTTAGGATAATCTAGCACGAATGTTCAGAGAATACAACAACATAATGGAGAGGCTCATGAACATTTCCTTAGATTTCTTCATGCAGCTCTCCTCGGAACTCTCATCCCGAACCCACGCTTTAGCTTATCGACCCTGACCATGTAGCATCAAACTCAGATACATGAACTTGAAAGGTAAGGCTAAATAGAGATGTTATATATAGATTTTGTGGAAGCTTACGTTGGGGCGAGTTTGCCAAGACTATCTAGCTCTTCACCTGTATCTTCGTCTATGACTCTACCTGAGATGTAAACAGTGTAGGATCGATCTCTGTCCTGTGGGAGACCTCTGGCAGTGAGCAAGCGCAGGTCTTTCTGGTGAAGCTCTCTTCCGTTAACAAAGACTCTCGTCGTTCCGCCAGCGCAATTCTCTGGCATTGGGCAATTGAGCTCTTCAATGAAAGGCTGTAAGAAAGGAGTCAGTCACCTTTTGCCAGCTTAAGTACACATTCTGAAGAAAATGAAGAGAGACTGAAGAATTTGATTCATTAGTTGATTTTTACCGGTAATATTCCTAGACAGTGACTTCCCATTACTCCCCAAAATCCAGCTCTGTAGTCGTACCTGGTACCAAGAAACAGAGCAGAGGAGAGCCATTAGGGCTAGTAAGTGAGAATAATTTATGAGACTGAAGGACCTCGTGTACCAGTAGTTTCCTGGTCGGATTGGTCCAGCCTGCTTCTCTGCCAATTTCACCAGACGTTCAGCTACAGGATGCCCATTTATTGAAACATCACTTTTGCCTTCGTTCTGTATGGATTTCTTCAGATCCTTGAAGCTATTCTTCACGATAGTCGCAAATCTGCCCGTCTTGGTTCTTCCCTGATCATCAGTATAGTCATTTGCAGACTCTTGAGACACTCCACTGTTGTGAGAGTAGTCATTAACGTCCATCTCAATTGCAACTGCAGCTTCTTTTATAGAGTTCTGTCTCATGGCTGTTTTTCCCAGTGTGACCTTGTCCTGTCCTGAACGAGAGCTTCGGCTCCTTCGCCCAGACCGGTCCCTTACATTAATCGAAGAGTATTCAAAGTGTTTGTGAAGAGGCGAATCAGGAGTAACTTTCTTAACAGTTGAACTGTCTGAACTTATCTCGTCTTCAGACATGCTAGGAGAAGTAGAATCCGCAATCTGCATTTCTTGAGCTTTGTCGGAGATCAAAGCTAGAGCAGTTGATACATCGGCTGGTCCTCTATCCATTGCATGGAAATCGTAAGCAGTATTATCACTGTCATCAGAAGAGAAGTTAGCAGCAGTTACCCAATCCAGCCTGCTATGAGTATCTGCTTGTTTTGATGAAGCAGGATCCGTAGAGAGAATGAGTTTCTTATCAACAAAGGAAAACTCTATCAAACAAGAACACGCTCCGCAGCGCATTCTCTGTTTCTTTCTTGTAGCAGAATCTATTTTGTCTGGCAATTTCAGAAGTTTGAAGCAGTTTTTACAGTTTATAAATGGTGCACCACCAGCCACAGGTTGGATTAGGCGAGAACCATCTGAAGATGACACAGCTTTAGGGTGACAAACACGAGAAATAGTATTCATTCGCACATCCCCAAATCCACTCGGGCATCTTCCATGGAGCTGTGGACCAGGAGATTGAGAACCAGGAGGATGAGGAGGAACAAAAGTTCTCGGACTATGTAATGAAGCATCAAACCTAAAACTTCTCTCATGAGGGTAAAAACCGGCATTACGCAGAGCATCCGGCAATCCTGAGGGAGGAAACACTGAGCCTGAAGCTCTATGATATGGATCATAGCAGTGGGAACAAGAGCAAGTTGATTGATGATACATCCCATTTCGCGTGTGTGTATCATACAAATCATGACCATTATTGCCAATATACTGTCTGGAGTAGTGCAGATGAGATGGCTGCAGAGCTCTTTCATGCATTTGGAACCCGAGAGGGTCTCCATATGCTGGACCATGAGTAGAGTTATGCATCGGACCGAGCATAGAACCATCCGGGTTTTTGTTATATGGACGTGGAGGTTCGGGTTCTGGATAATGATGGTAATATGAAGAACCTGCAACATGTTTACCGGAACTGAAAAACCGTAATGGAGCCTTTTCGAACACTGAAGACGAACTCGGTATCTGCTGCTCTTTAGGTTGAACAAGCTCTTCTTTTAGCTTATCCAATTTTCGCACCAGCCCAGCTCTGTCTTGTTCGATTGCTTCATCACTAGACAGAGAATCTGTAAAGTAGTTAGAAGTGGAGAATCTGAAACCTTCGAAATCGCATCTCTTCGTTGTTCTTTTCCTAAACCGATCCAAAGCCGGTTGAGAATCGTTATTATTACCCGAATCCACAACATTCAGTTTCGAACAAGTATCAGTGTAAGCATCCCAAGTCTCTGTTTGACCATTTTGTTTGTGTCTTAATGACGCATCTGAATCAGATTCTTCTTCACTTGAACCAGAGTTAACTTCAGTTTCTTTGGCTTTATTTTCCACGGACTTAACCGACACTAAATCTGCTTCACGGTCCTTGTTTTTGGCTTTACATACATACAGAAAAAAAAAAAAAAACAAACAAAAACTCTGTTGGGTCAGAATAGTTTTACCCTTGTTACCTAATCGACGTCATTGAGAGCAAAAAAAAAAACTCAATGAGTGCTTGAAGAAATCAAAACAAGAAATTATCCATTTTTTGCTGAACTTTCATCAGATAAAGAGAAGATGAAAATGGAAACTAACCGCAAAGAACGGTTCCGCAACCACCACATTGAAAAAATGAGCAATCTTTAGGCTCTTGTAAGAGATTCTTGCACTTAGGACAACGAACTAGCCTTACTTCGATCGTCGACTCGGCCATTACCAAAAGAAATTTAAAGATTTCTCAAACAAAAAATTGTCACTGAGTTGAGAAGAAAGACACTCTCAGCAACCAATCTAATAATTAGAAAAAACCAACAAGACTTCTTGTTGAAGAAGAGAAACGAACTAAAGTTTTTGATGTTAAGGTCTCTAAAGAGATGAATTCTAAAAAGAAGAAGCTCTTGTGTCTTCTATTCGATCCTCTCTTTCATAGCCTTCATTTCTCGGAAACCAAACTTGAAGAGAGAGAGAGATAGAGAGAGATAGAGAGAGACTCTACAAAATGAGTTCAAAATCGATTTATTTTGGGCGGGCCAATCTACATTGTGGGGCCATTATTTTCTAATTTCTTCTCTTTCTTTTTTTTTTTCTCCAAGGAATAAAATTTAAAGATATTCCTTTTACTTTTTTGAATGTTTTGGTTGGAAATTAAGACTATTTCGACATTTACTTACATTTAGTAGTTAGTACTATAATGCACTAGTATAAACTAAGAGAAACTACTGAAATAAAATAACGCCAAAGTGGAGCTCACATATTATCAAGAAGGGAGAAAAGTCAAAGAAACGATCAAAGGCCAAAGTGGTTTTGGGACAACAATAAAGCAAACATTAAATTGATGAGGAGGGTGTGGAAGAAAGTGGTTACTTGTCTATTTCTCATTTATATTTCTAACTGAATGTGTACTGATTTTCTTTTCATAAGTAGTTTGAAACTAGAGTATATACACTAAATGACCTCACTGTACCAAAGAATTAAGAAAATAGCTTTGGGTGAATAGGACTTTGTCGGGAGGGTAGATGAAATTACCATTTCATCTTCATTCACATTTATATTTCATGTTTTATTCATATATCACATTCAAAGAACTTTTTTTAAAAAAAAAAAAAAAAAAAAAAAAAAAAAAAAAAAAAAAAGAACTTTCTTTTTCTTTCTCAGATCCGATGAATTCTCTCTCTCTTTCTGAGATCTAAAAATCCCCCAATCTCAGATTCGACTTTTTAATTCCTCCTTAATCAGGAAGCTTCATTACAATTCCAAAATCATAGGAATCTAAGATATATTATAAGAGAAAAAACAAAACAAAAAGCTCGAATTGGGTTTGATCCGATTCGTCTGTTAATAAATGTACTGTTAAATCCTATGTTTGGGTTGTTTATGGTAGAATTAGATTATACTAATGGGGGTAGGGTTTAGTGAATACTAATGGGGGTAGGGTTTAGTGAATACACATTTATATTACATGTTTTTTTCGTATATTACACTCAGTAAATTCTCTCTCTCTTTCTCAGATCCGATGAACTATCTGTCTTTCAGATCTAAATCTGAATTCTCTCTTCCTCTCTCTCTCGTTCTCTTTCTCTCTCCCTCCCTCTATATCTCCCCCTCTCTCTCTTTCTTTATCCCTTCCTCCCTCTTTCTCTTTCCCTCTTTCTCCTTCTCGCCGGAACTCTCTTCCTCCCTTTCTCTTTCTCTCTCTTCCTCCCTCTCTCTTTCTCTGTCTTCCTTTCTCTCTCTCTTCCCCTCTCTCTAGTTCGACGGAGAAAACACTGTAACTTGACAAATCTATTGTTATGTAATTATCACAATTTAAAAGGATAAATTGGTATTTATCCCAGTCTGACCCTACCTTAAAAAAAGTTATTTTGCAAAGAAAACTGACACAACGTTATTTTGTTAATATTGTTGTCAAATTTAGTCATATTGCTAATTGACCCTTGAAACTATGAAGACCTTATTGTGTCTATTCTATTAAATGGTTCTCATTTTCGTTTTAAAGAAACCGAGTGAACTTTCTAGTTAACATAACTTTTGACTTTTGCTCAAAAAATAAAATAATTAAGAAAGAAAGTTCGATTATTAAAAACTAAAATACGAAGAATTTTTAAAAGATTGAACGAGGGAAGTGAAACAAGCTTATTCCAATTCATTTGAGAACAAAAAAGGAAAAGCAACAAACAAAAAACAGAAGATGGTCGCTGGATCGAAGGCTAATATACTTTATACAAAGTACAAAACAATAATAGGTAAAACAAAATATGTAGCTTTCAAATTTTAACGCACTTCAATCAATAAATCTAAGACCCTAAGAATGGGCCTCTACGGGCTTTACTATAAGCCCACTCAAAACATATTTCGCTTTTTGGTCACACTTTGTAACGTAAAATTCACATCAGGTACATGCCCGAAACTTGGATAGTTGGATAGGATGGCCTTTACGTAAGGATTATATTGCCCCCAATTGTTATGAGACATGAACACTAGACAATACATAAATTCTTAACAATACCGTAACTATTTATTGGTATAAAATTTCTTTTGAAACAAATAGAAGAATGTGATATTCATATCAGAGTTTTATTATAGAAGTTCTATGGCAGCGGAGTGAATGATTTCTTCTTATTTTATCACATCTAGCTCACTTTATTCGATTAAATGTAAAGTAAGACAAGCTCTTTAAACACAAACAACTTCAGAAAAGAAGGAACTTGCTTACATATTAGAAAAACAAGTTCTTATAACACGAATTCCACCAACAACTACAATCAAACATCTTCTTCTTCTTCTTCTTCATCTTTATTTCTTCCTTCTTTTCGACATTCTCTTTTCTATTCCACCAATATTTCCTCAGGTGAATAGAAAGTCCCATCTTCGTCGTAGCAGAGGAACAATTGTCGTTATCTTTATCCATCAGAGCTCGTAGAGTCAAACCAGACGGCCGAGTGAGAGGAGAGAAAGGCAATAGCTTACGTTCGATGATGTGAGCAAAAGAGACGAGTTCGTAGGAATCGTAGAGAGGACTCTCACAGTCCCAGATTTTGTGATCACGACCATAACTCGTCTCCTCTTGTGAGTTACATCCATGGAGTCTTGTGTTTGTCATAGTGAGAGACTGAGAGTTTCTCTCTATGTCGATTTCTTACAATTTCAATTATTTTCAGAAGTGTTTTAAGGTTTTCTTTTTTTTTGCTTTGTTTCTGGATCGAAGTTTGCTGTTATATAGGGAGGAAAATATGAGCTGGCCGGATAGAATTTGCGTGTGTGTTACAATGTGTATAAATACTAAATCGTGAGACGACTCTATTTTTTAGAAAAAAAAAAGAAACACGATATACATATATTGTTAATAAATCTTCATGTATTTAATACCAAATTCACTAACAGTATGTATGTTCAATTTATTTATTACTGATTCACTGTAATAGTGTAATACTAGTTTCTTTAGAACAATTTCCAGCTGTTTTTCTTCCTTTTTATTATTATTTCAAAATAGGGAAATTTCAATATGCCATATTCCATTATTGCTTTTTTACTGATTTTATTTTTTCTTTTTGACATCTCTACTGATATTATTTTAAGAAATTTTCTAAAAAAATAAAATAAAATAAAATTTTTACATGGTACGTTATAGTTATCATATCATATATACACAAAAAAGAAACAACAATGTCCAAACGAAAAATTTAAAATAAAATAAACAACAGATTCGTTAAAAAAAAGGGCATGTAATGAAACCGTATAGTGTATGTTGTCCAATATAAAAAAGAAATACATCATCGATCCTTCAAAAAAATATAGGATAACTTATATACCAGTTTTAACTAAGATATTAGTTGTTTAATATGAAATGTACCTTTTTATAACGTGGAGTATACATATTGGCCCACCAAGTTACAACAATTCGCTTCAGATATAGACATGAACGAATTGGTAAGAAAATACATCAATGTATAGTGTATTATCAGTCGCCATAAAATATATACTTCGTTTTATTGTCGTTTAATAACATTACGTTGACTTTACAATTTTCACTCAAAAGATCATCTCGTGAATTTTCTATAATTCAGTCGCTGTTTTTATTTGTTGACTATATTGACTGTTTTTTTTTTCTTACATCAGAAACTTCATTTGAGAATAAATTTTCCGTTAAAAAAAAAAGCCAATAGAAACCGACGAATTTATATAAGAAAAAAAAGAATATCACGATTTTTTGTTGTCGCAGCTAATCAATCGTTCTGCATATTATTACAATATGAAGATCTAAAAAATCATAAAAGTAGCAAGCAATATGAGGCAAAACCTATACTCATCATTCTAATTTTAATGAAACATTCCATGGCCCAAAAAATATATTAAATTTTGCATGAAGCGGAGATAGACATTTTTGAACTTCTTGTAAGATCTTGTCTATCTCCAAAACTACTCATCCATAGCTCACATAGAATTATTATTTGCATGCCAAGACGCGTTCACTAGTGTTGACTGTTGTGTATCACATCTCTGAAGTTATTCTTTTCCAATATTTATACGAATTATTATGCTCAGACTTATAATTAACTTGTATGCATGATCATGTACATATATATGTTTTAAAATATAAAAGAGATTAACAAAACATACGTCTCAACATGTGGTGAGTGGACTACTATGGAAATCTGAGAGGACTTTTCATAATTAGAACTCTCTAAGGAACGTGGATCCCACCAATAATGTCATATCACGATTCACGTATAGCTTCTCAGACAAAATCACACCACTATATATATTTTATATAGCTACTCTATTGTTTATGATTCTCATTTTGAGAAAGCACCAAAATTTTATGTCTAGATTCATTCGATGATCACGTTAATTTTTTTTTTTTTTTCACCTCTTGGTTTTAAATTAAACACGGTACATTTTTAATTTTAAAAGTTAGTATTGAGTTTCAGTGTAGTTTATTTTTTTGGTTAAAATTTAGTTCGGTTTTTCGTATATCTAAAAATAAAACAATATGGAGCTAAAGTTGGATTTGGTTTGATAAATCAATTTTTTAATTTGGTTCAGGTCAGATCGAGATAAATTAGATTATCCGAATTGTACATATTCTCCATTCTTACAATCAAATTCGAATCTTGTTGATTTTTAGTTTTTAACTATAAAAAAAGGCAACGTCACATCAGAAATCTATTTATTTCCCAAACAATAATTGCACAAAGAGCAAAGTAAAACCACTGTGTGATACATATATTAAGATAAAAGGCGTTCTTCCTTAATGCTCAATTAAATAACGTAAAAGAAACTATATTGACAATAAAGACAACAAATAGTACTACAAAATAAACAACTAAGGACCACTTTCTTGATTTCACAATTTCTAGTCAAACGCTGTGCTGAAGTAACTACTCACCACATTCTCACACAGAATTTGGAGAACCTTAGCATTACTTGGCTTCACGCACCTTGGCATCTTAAACTGTCCGGCAGATGAACCAAGCCCGAGAAAATGTTCTTGAATCTTCCGGAAAGTTCCTTTTCCGAGAATTTTGAGCTCTAAAGCTCCAATAGTCTTACATTTCCGGGAACTAACGTAACCCGCATCGATGAATCCTCGGTCTAAACAGTTGCAGCAATCTTGAAGAACATCTTCGTTTGTTTCACCTGAAATCTCCCAGAATATAGCGTAATGTCCTGGATCTGTCGAGACATCGACGTGGCTAGAGAAGTCTATGACTTCGATCTTTTCTTCTGAGAGTCTCTTCGCAGCGGATTCTACTGAAAGCTGAAGGTCTCGCTCGGTGTTCTTGTCGATGTTGATAGAGAGAATAAGGTTTCTCCTGCATATGAATTTTAGTTGGGGAGTGTTGTTGTAAAAGCCAATGATCTTTACCACATCTCCAAGCCGGTATCGATACAACCCTGTGGAATGTGGACCAAATTGGATTTTTAGTATCTATTTTTGATTGTGAGATGAATAATACGCATATTTCGGTCTTAAAATCCGGATTAGGAACCCTTAGATGTAAGTACGTTAACTTAAAATAGAAAGATTTATGGGTATATACCTGCGTAATTTGTGATGACAACCTCGTACTCTTCTCCAATCTTGACTTGAGTTAAACCAACTGGTTTCTGCTCTACTTCCCCTGTTTCAGACACAGGGAGAAACTCGAAATAACCGAGATTCGGAATCACTGCAAATGTAGCTTCCTCTGGAGACAATCTCGGCGTGACATTAGCAGCAATCCATCCTTCGGAGCTACCGTAGTCATGACTCACAAGAGGTAGATCTCCCGCGTAATGTCTCAGCTTTTGCACATACGGCTCCATCGAGCCAGTCATGATACCGTAAACATACTTTGCGTTCGGGAAAAGCGCGGGGATTAATCCGTACCAGTTGCTCAAACGCATACATTTGGTGCGGATCGTCTCAGCTAGTTCAGGGTTAGGTGTGAGCAGCTTAGACATTGCGGTACGGACTGAGGGGACGGTGATACGGCTGCTTAAGACACCGTCTTTGATATCGGTAACGATCTCTTCCCAAACGTGTTCAAAGGTTCTAAAAGCGTGAACTAGACCATGAGCAAAGGTGGCAAAGACGTATTGAACTTGGTCTCTGAAGAGAATTCCGGATAAGAGATGGCAATACAAGGCTTGATGGACATCAGGACTAAAGATAACTTCGTCGGGACTACAACAAAGAGACATAATCGATTTCATCCCGGCTTTGAAATTAGGGTTCCGGTACACGTTTGTGGTTGCGGTTCCTACATGGACACCTCCAGTGGATATGTACTGCTTGCTGCTGAAGATAAATTGCAAAGCTCTCCCATTGTCATCAATTGGAAATTCTCTGCGCAACATAAATCATCACATGTTAAAAGGCATAGTCTGTGTGGTTTACATTCTTAATTAGTTTCTCTGTTCATGTCAATGGATGGAACAGAGAAAAGTGTGAAATATGTGGGGAACATAATCACTAATTTGACTATACCTGTTTCTGAAGGCAAAAGCAGTGCGAAACAGTTGTAATGTGTTCTCCATCAATTCATCAGTGAAAGGAATAAACTTTGGACGGCCTTGACTAGTTCCAGAGCTGTTGATTATAACAGAGAAACACAAGGAATCATTCATTCATTACATCAATCTCCTGAGAAACAGAATCATTAATGATAAAGAAAAAGACAGATGTCTTTTAAGTGTAAGTTATACCTTAAGGAAATGGCAGGAACAGGGTGGCCAGTGAGAATAGGTGAAGTGTCACCATCCACCATTCTTCTGATGTAAGGCTCTAATTCAACATCAGTGACTAATGGAACCAATGCTTTGAAAGCGTCTTCTGGGTCAGTAGCGTTACCATTGAGTCCACAGTTTTGTAAGTAAATGGCGGATTTGTTCTTATGAAGAATCTCTTTCAAGGTTTGTTTCTGGACTTGCTCAGCGTTTCTTGTCATTTCCTCGAATTCATCAATAACTCTGTTCATGTCGAAACTTTCAACCTTCTCCAACATCCTAAATTAGAAAGAAAAAAAAAAAGAGTAAAAGTGATCAGATTCTGACAGATTTGCAGATAGCAGAGACAAGGGGAGAGAGAGAGAGAGAGAGAGAGAGAGAGAGAGAGAGAGAGAGAGAGAGAGAGAGAGAGAATATATAAGGAAGGAAGAGACTTAAAGGTCTTTATGGTTCAGAGCATCCAGAAAGGGAAAGTTTTTAAATTCTTAACAGAAAACCAAAAGATTTGGGAAAATTTATTCGAAACTTTTTAGCAGATTTTTAAAAAGGAGCAAAAACGGTTTTCCGGAATCTACGCGTACACTTAGTAAGAAGCGTATTCAAGGAGGAAATAATCAAAAACACGAATCTGATGACTCCTCCTCCCACTTTCTAATTTTCCCGATAAACTTTTTCTTCCTCGGGAAATTAAGGAAGGAGGAATCACGAATCGAAAGTTCTTGGAGGAACCCGATAGTTTTCTAGAGGTAACAATCAGACACCAGTCGGAATCTATCGGATTGAACAAGTAAGACAGTAACTTTGGAATCTATCTGAAACAAAAGAGGAGAGAGAGAGAGAGAGAGAAGAAGAAAAAGTCAACGAGGTCGGAACCGGAGAAATCAGAACTGTTTTCCCGATCAGACGAAACGAATTACTCAGAAATTTGAATACGTACAGCTTTAATTCCCCGATGAAGGAGTGAGGTAAAGAGAGAGAGAGAGAGAGAGAGTACCTGCTAGTTGTTGCGAGCTCTGTAGCTTAGTAGTGGAGGATAGAGGGAAAGATTTAGGAGTTAAAAGTAAAGAAAAAGATTTTGAGTGAGTTTGGAAAGTCAAGAGAAGCTGTGAATTTATAGAATGGATTAAATTAACAAAAAAAAAAAAAAAAAAGGACAGAGCAAAAGAAAAAATAAAACTTGTGATGTGTTGATGTTGAAGGCGATAGCCGATAGTTTAGTGAAAGCCGTTATTTGGTCTCTGTATCTCTCTCTCTCTTTCTCGTTTTATGAGTGTCTCGCAATTTTCGCCGACGGGATCTCTGATTTTTGTTTTTTTTTTGCTCCGACCAGTTTTTTTTTTTTTTCCTTCTTTAATTTCTTTCGTGTAATATCTTCTGGGTTTTAATTAGGACCATTCTCTGAGGACAATGCCATTTTTACTTGGTTCTCTATCCCAAAACTTTAGTTTATTAACCCCATAAATCTTGATTTTGATCCATTAAACGATACATCTTACTACATAGATACTAAAATACTATTTCAGCAAAGTAGCTAGTTTTGGATTAAAGCCAACTTGTGTTAGGGAAATTATTATATCTTCTTGAATTATTGAGTACTGGTTTATTGAATTTCATAAAAATACATCTAGTGGTTTCAACAATATCATAATTTTTTTAACCAAAACAAAAAAAGAAAAGAAAAATAACATAAGTTTTTTAACTGATAATTTCCATGCCTAGTCTCATCATATATTCAAAACGAGGATTAGAGCATGTTAAATTAGTCACCTCATAAAATGGGTTTCGATATAAAAAAAAAAAAAAACTAGTCACCTCTCTTTGACGTCGTGGTTCATGTTGATAAACCTATGGTCATTGTGTAAAATATGTAATACGAAAAGATACATCAGAATCAACATTAATCTCTACCAGAAGACCTATAATTTTTTTAAAAAAAAAATTTTATAAAAGACCTATAATTATATGACTACAATTACTGAACTCTAACATTACTTTATTTTGATACCACCGGACACCGGTTGTGATTTTAATCTTTAATGACCAACGTTGGACTAATTCAGATTTGCTAAATATATAGTTATATACTATTTGATAGTTTTTGATACAAATACTATTTGGTAGTTTTTATTTTTGTCTTCCGTGTTACAAATAGGATATCATCACCAAATGTCGTTTAAAATTATTGTTAGTTCCTTGAACGTCTTTTCATTAGTCATTTAGACGATTCTCAAAAAGTCTATGAGGTACATAAGTTTTTGTAATTTCTGCCAAATACTATTAAAATCAGTTTCATCGTATCTTTCATATGGGTCAATTGACCACCCTCCCATGCACCTAGCTCCGCCACTGTGTACAAGACTAAAAAGTCCAATAATCCCTTTCTACCGATCGCAGGGTTTAAGTTTCTTTCCGGAAACGCATAACTAACTTTTTCTGTTGTTTACAAGTGAAACTTTTATTTTAATGAAGTTGAGAATAGAGTTTAGTTTGCCTTACATAATTTAACCTGCTAGAATAAATAAAACTTAGATGAATTTTTGAAAAAATATATACTAGAAAATAGAAATGGATGAATTTTTTTGTCTCATTATTTTCTTCATTTCATTCGTCAATGTCATGCATACTTTATACCGAGAAAATCATGAACTGATTGAAGTATGTGGAAAAGTTCATTTTAAATAAGTTAACATTTTTTTTTGTTGACTGAAGAAGTTTAAACATTGTCTACATGCATGACAAGTCAACACAAATCATATATTCCTCTAGACTCATCATAAATGTTTTGAACTAAAAAAAACTAGTATTGTACCATGACACGCATACACAGTTTTATTGTCATCCGCTGAAATATTGTTTTGAATTAATTGCTTATTAAGATTTACTATATGTGTTGGTTCTCATTCATATATACTTTCATACTACATGGAAAATAACTGAGAAAAACGATTGTGTGGGGAGATTAATTTGATAAATAAAGTTACGAGCTAAATGGATCCAACACACGTCCAACAAAAACAAGTTTTACACTGATATTCTAATTGGATTATCATAATGATAGGCTCAGTTGATTAGCTTTAGTGTGGCCCAAAAAAAAAAAAAAAAAAAAGGGTTTTAATGTTAACTTTTGGACACGTGGAGGAGTATAATTGGATTACTAGAAATATCCGCTGGATCCTTTTAACATAAGACCTAAGTCCATTTCCTGCTTACACGTGACAAGTGCCGTCCACTTCTTTTTCGCCTCGGCTCTTAATATTTTGTCGGTTCACATTCTTTACGTTTTCCTTACTTTCGCCCCAAATGTTTTATGAAATTACGAAGCATGCCTGTTTTTGTGTAGGCTGCTCTACGCCCGCCACTTTTTTTTTTGTTGGTCAACTTGGCCAATCGAAAATTCTAGTCAGGGTCCATTAACAGATCAAAGTTACATCAGTGACGCATTCATTACTGTAATATTATATAGCTGTGTGATTAAAAAAAGAAATAGTTTTTTTTTCTATTTTATAAGATACTTATTTTATAAATTTATATATATCTTATTATATATTAAGGTTATTGTAATTTTGATTTTTTTAATTTTGTAGCTTTTTTAATTAATTAATTTTTAAACTAATTATTAAATTATGTTACACTTTTCAAACATCCCATTTTAATGTTTAGCTTTTGAGTCGTTATACGAACACGTAAGCGTCCTCGTGTTCCATACGGGCTAACGTACAACTTGATACAAGTGAATGCTCAGTAATTATGATCAGATGAATAATTTATCTCTCTACACAATTTCTGCAATAAGCATAGTTATTTATTTTAATAATCATACATATTGATGTCTCTATACATTCCGATCCTCACTAGTT
Organism: Erysimum cheiranthoides; assembly: GCA_011420285.2. Classification (NCBI taxonomy): domain Eukaryota; kingdom Viridiplantae; phylum Streptophyta; class Magnoliopsida; order Brassicales; family Brassicaceae; genus Erysimum; species Erysimum cheiranthoides. Next base: position 19,133,166 of record CM022182.2, on the reverse strand, counting down.
CATCGAATATCTTTTACCATAGTGGCCCCATGGATGTTATATAATTGTCTCGTTTTTTAGACGTCTTATTTATATGTTTTTTTTTTTGGTAAAAGATCTTATTTATATGTTGTTCAGCATCACAATTAGCCAATGGAATCACACATTTAATATTTATAACTTATTATTTAGATTGAATGCGACAGCTATGGTTAATAATCATTTCCTTTAACATGAGTTAAATATACAACAACAAAAATATTTAAATTTTTTTTTAACCATTCTAGTACCATATATTTATGTGTTCATCACCACCCAAAACCCAACCTGCATAGTGCATTGACAAAAACATGTAAACGACCATTTCAGATATTTTCAGCTTCCTCGCTACTATAATTCCAGTCATAAACAAATGACCTAGGTCAATCTATAAGACTATATTTAAAGTTTGCTTGTAACTTCACGAATGGGGCCGGTTTCTTAACGTTTATAATGGCATTGATCTCTATTTAAAAATTTTAATTTATATATGTGAGAAAAATCAAATCCAGTAGTACCATTGGAGCGATCATTTTCACGCGTAGTAGTCTTTAGCATCAGCAGTGGCAACAATTGTTTTTATGGGTGTAACAATTTTTTTATTATTATCATTTAATGCAAAAGAGAAAAAAAAAAGAGAAAGAAAGAGAGAGAGATAAAGAAGCCACCTGTACCTTACAATCGGTTGTATGTTTACAACCCCATTCCTCTTCTTCTTCCACTATTCTCTTATTTTCCTATATTTTATTAGTTACACCCATACACAAGTTTCCCCATTGCATTTAGTCTTAGGGTGTTGAAAATTTACAAAAACCTAGTTTGAATTTGGAGGTAATTAATTTCATTAATTTTTATGTACCTCCAAATCCATGGCTTAACGTTTCAACCATTTCCTTAATTTTACCACGTCAAATCGTTACAAACAGGGTTGGATCTCTAAAATAATGGTTGATATTTGCATTACCAATCAAATAATGGAAAAAAAAGGTGAAGCCGTGAAGGGGTTGTAAGGAAAAATTTCATGAATAATAAAGTACACACATATATATATATATATAGCCGAAATAATAGCTCGTGAAAATTCATGCACGTACGTATCAAATGATTGATCATTAACCCTATTTGACATTTTTATTAATCGACCAGATTGTAGTAGTTAACACCTTTATTAATGCGAAAATCTAATTTCGTTACATTAGGAATTTGAATGTTAATAATTACAAATAATTACAATAATTCAAAAAAATCAAAAAAAACAAATAATTACAATAATTCAATTTAGTGATCTTTATAAAATTTATACAAAATCTAAATGTGATGGAAACAAAATAATTTTTAATATGACACGTTTATTTATTTATTTTGTATTTTAATTTGTATAATTTACCATGTGACAAAATTTTGTTGGTCAAATTTAGGTTTAAGAAATTGTGAAGGATTGTGAAAAAAGTGGAAATTTTTTAGGAATTGTATTTGTTTTTATGAAAAAGTAATTAATTGCTGCCAAAACTCACAAAATTGTGAGTGTGGGTTTAGGAAATCGTGGATGATTAATTGTGAGAAAAGTGGAGATATTTTAGGAACTGTATTTGTTTTTATGAAAAAATAATTAATTGTTGTCAAAATTTTAAAAATTGTGAGTGTGCCACATATTGTTTTGCTAACGTGGAAAAAGGAGAATAAGGCAGTTTGTGAAAAAGTGACTGCTCAATTAGTATATATAGATATATGTCACACATACATGTCATGTACTTTTAAAACTATTTCGGTGTCAACTTAAGAAAACACATTTTATGTTTAGTATATTATTTTTTATTGTTGGTTAATACAAACCACATTGCACATATAAAAGATAATACAAAAAAAAAAAAAAAAAAAAACAAAAGATAATAACTAAATGGATGAAAAATATTTAAATGTCAAAATAATGGAGACCGTGTCATAACTCATTACTCATTAGTGACAAACCCCAACTTCTTATTGCATAGTGACCAAAAATGGCTTTTGCGAAAACGACCCCTCATTAATTACGCAATTCTGTTTCCGGCCACTTTTTATCATCGCTTTTGATCACTTTTTTTGTTTGTTTTCAAGTCATCATCTTCTCAGTGAAGACCAATGCCTCGTGTGAACATCTTTTCCCTTCTACGGCTAGCCGAAATTTTTAAAGATTTAACGCTTTTGAGCTCAACAAATGAAATTTTTTATAATACCACATCTTCCAAAAACCTTACCATTACACATAAACGTGGTATATATAAATATGATATATCGTTGTATTATGTTTTTTAAAATTCAGGACACTATGGAATATCGGACCGACCGAACCAAAATTAAACGAAATGTAATATTAAAGACTAGGCTGGTGAGTTTGGGTTTTATTTCCGAGTCGATCTCCCGTTTTGTTTCGACCAAGGTCAGTGCCGAACTGCCGATCCGACATTTCCATGTGGGTACTGTTTATTAATTGTATAGATTAACATACTTTATATGCCCATGTCGTGAGAACCAAAAAAATAAAGCTGAAGGGATTGTGGTTTAGGTTGTGGACGTCAACTAATTATTTAATAATGATTGATTAAGGGAGAGGTTAGGTGAGGATACTGGCTGTTTGATCATGTTTACATCTTATTATTAGGTCACCTAGTACCGATCATCGAGATTCGAGAAGTAACTATACGACGTCATTCTAAGTTCGGGCATAAAGGCCTGACTTTTGTTGAAAGTTTGTTTTATTGGGCTTTGTAGGCCCATTTCCAGATTTTGCGTGGTTAGTCGATTTTTTTCTTCTCTCAATTATATATGTCTCTGTTTTTTTTTTTTTTTTTGCTAAGAAACTATGTGTAATGTGTCTCTTTTTATTTCAATAAATTTTTGTTCCGTCAACTCTTCTTTCCCCAACAGATCACGGATTGAAGGTAAATTCCTCTTGTTCTGTATCTCTGAGTAATAATATCCCATAATGTTTTATTCTTTTTGGCATGTTCATTTTCAAGCGTGTCACATTTCTCAAAATTCTCATTTGTGTTGTGACTTGTGTCAATAAGCATACTCAGAGTTAGAACATATAAGAAAAAACTTTACTGACCTCCTTTCTCAGGTTAGGTTAAAAGAATTGAATTTGTATCTCTTCTTTAGTATACAAGATGGAATACCTGCTTAAAAGTCTTTACAAGTACGACAAAAATATCCTTATTTTCTTTTCATCTTTAGGTAGTGCTTAATGATTTTCAGCTTCTGGGGAGATCACGGATCAATCACATTTTCCTGTAATGCCTGCGCAATATATATAATCGTAAACAGTAATGATGAACTCGAACGTTAATTAGCAGCTAAAAGCATGAATCTATAAACAAGTTTTTGTTTTCGTATTCACCTGAATTCCTTAGCCATAGGCTGAAGCACGTGCGTTCTTTTCTCCATCAGCTTTGTTTCCTTCATAAATCTCTTGTTTGCACGTTCTCTAGATTCACGAGCCTCGTGTGCAACATGATCTCTTCTCTCTTTCTCCAAACCCTTGCCATTTTCTTTCTTCGTGCAAAGCTGAGAGAGAAGCACCACCATGAGATTTACATCTACCAGGGAAGTTGTCTCATCTTCTCTTTTCCCTTCTTCGCCGTGTTTGCGATTAGCTTCACGAGACGAATCCATCAACCGCAAAGAAGACACAAAGATACAATTAATGGGACCTCTTAGTCCCAAAATTAATTAAGTCTTCTTTTGGACAAGAAAATTCTCTCTTGTTGTGGCTATTCATAGTAAATTATGTTTACAAATATGGCTGCAATACATCAATCTGCAATATTTTTAGTGGTAATGAGATTCGATGGTAGAGAAGTAAGATTCTAAATTCACTAGTCACTATACCGACTATTTTTGTTCTAATAAACTATTTTTTTCTTAAGAAAATTAGAGGTTTTCAAATACCAAATGTGTCGGATATAATTAGAATAACCAAACAAATATAGTTTAACAACCGATGATAAATCGGTTAATTGCCGAAATGAATGTCTTTTTTTTTATAACATCCTAAAGAAAATGCGTTTATAGATATAACAGTTAATAGAATCAATAAACTTAAGTTTAAAGTTTGAACGAACTAACGACTAATCCATCTACTACGTATCAGTTTGGAAAACAAAAAATGTGTGTGTTCCGATCGAAGTTATAATGGGCCGCGAATATAATTATTATTTATAACGAATCAGCCTATAAATTTTGGAGATAGGTTGAGCCCATTAAGTGTTATATATAGCTGGAGGATTTAGTTTATTCGTAAAAATCGTGGCTTATTAATCTCCACATCTTTCACGTGACCCCCCATCGAATCGCGAATAGATTAAGCGACGTCGACGTGTTTTAATCTCCTCCTCTTAACAAATATCCCTAAAGATTACCTCCCCCATGCAACATTCTTAATGCCCACGCCTTTCCTAATAATTACCAATCCTGCCCCTACAGCCACACACAGTGCTTACCAAAGAGGAAAACCATGAGTGGCATTTTCCGTAAATAAGATGAAAAGCAGCACCGTCTCTTTAGGTGATGTCACTATTTAAAAGATGATCAACGTAATCTGGTGTCACAATCTTTTAATCCTCTCACTTAAACAAAAAACAAGAATTAGTAATTGGGCAGCCAGAAGAAAAAATCTTTCTCTTTTCTTGCATAAAGTAATAAAAAATTAAATAAAATAGTGTTCAAAAAATTGTCCGCCAGAAAAAAAGAAAAAAGCATATGATATTGATATGTGGCTTCAAGCCTAGATTAATCATTAAAATAATAAAATTGTAAGTAAAATAAAAAGAAAAACCCAAGGAATGATGCGAGTAGTATAGTATAGGAGAGATAGAGAGATTCATTGTGTTTTGAGAAGATATTTGTTTTCGTAATTATCAAAATATGGCAAGTTTATTATAGCCTCACCTTTCTTCTTCTTCTTTGTGTGTGTTTTTTTGAATTTGCTTTCTTCAAGACGCTTCTTCTTCTTCTCCACACAGTTTGGAACCACCGCTTCGCTGTATGATCTGATTGTGATCTCTCGGTATCTGGAATATCTTCCGTGTAAGCGATTTGATTTTTGCGTAATTTTCTCATGATTGGTCTTCGTTTGCTGCAATTTCACATAATGGTCGTTTTAATCTGATTAGCTGCTTGAGATTACGCTAATGATACGTTTTTGGGATCAGGAATTATTGCGTGTTTAAAATCTGAACATGCATACCTTTTGGAGAATTTAGTAGGTAGGGTTTTCTTATTGTTTCTTCTTCTTTTTGTTGATTTGATTCTGATGCGATTCTATTTGTTTTTGTATATGATTAGGGTATGGAGGCTTTAGATTCTTATCTGTGTTGATGAAATGAATGTTATGGAAAGAGTCGGTGAAGAAACTGTGGCGAGTAACAACATACAATTGAAAGGACGAGTGGATGATGTTCCTTGTAAGCTTGATAGTCGTCTTAATATGGTGACTGAATCAGAAACTGGCAATGATTCTATGAGGAGTGATTGTCCTGGAAGCTCAGCTCACAGGAATCTAGATTTGACTAAGCCTCCTGAGGAATCTGCAGGAGCTAAGCTTTCTGTTGAGGAGTTGACATTGGGGAACTATAGGATGGTTCAAGGGAGTAACAATAATAATATGGGTAGTCCTAGGGCTGGGCAGTTTGAGCATCTCTATCGTCTATCTAGAGGGTCTGCTTTTAGGCCAGCAGATGGGGATCTTGATTCTCAACCTCGTGATATGGATCAAATGTTGTCAAGAATCAGGCAACAGCTTGCCGGAGCTCCTTCTGAAAGGCAAAACCTGAAACCTTTTATGACTAGGAGGAGCGATCAGAATCTTGAAGCCTTTTCTGAACGTTTAAGAGCTGCTGGTGAGAACAGCCTTATGAAAGCTCCTGCATTGATCAGCGAAGGTCTCCAATTGAAAACGCCGATGAACTCTTCGAATTTTTCTCAGTTGTTACTTAAAAGAGCTATGAAGGGGAAAGGGGTAGTAGGAAAAAACCAAGAATGTCCTCCTGAATTTGTCTCTGATCAAGATATAGGATGCAAGGAAAAAAAGTTAGATAATAGCACTTCGCCTATTCCTCACGATGTGTTAACTCTAAAATCAAGTCCCAAAGGAAATGGGATTGTATCACATGGTGATGGAAATCATACTAAATCTTCTTCTGGAATCAGTTTGAGGGAGTTTCTTAGATCAAGTTATGCTAAACGAGAGAAAAGACATGACCTTTGTCTATTTAGGCAGCTGGTGGAGCTTGTTGATTCAGCCCATTCACAAGGATTATTCTTGCTAGACTTGAGACCATCCCTTTTTACGTTAGCCCCGTCAAAGAAACTTAGATATATGGGTACTTTTGGAAAGAACGATCGAGACTCAGATGTTGACGAAGATTTGAATAGGAGGAGGCCCGTGGTTCATGAATCATCATCTATTGGAGGAAGGGATTCGAAGAAAAGAAAAATGGACTTGCATGTGCATTCTCCAGGGAATCATCTTCAGGCCACTTCAACCGGGAGACCTTTCAAAAGGAAAAGCCCTCTGATTGATTTAAATGTGGTTGATGCACGTAATCCAGACAGTTGCGAACTTCAACAGCAAAACTATATCAAAAATTTAAGCGTGTCTTCAATGACGAGAAAACAGTCTATGTCTACATGGCTAGAAGAGCAATGGTATACTTGTCCAGAGGAGATAAATGGAGAAGATGTTGGAGGAAAATCAAATATATACGCCCTTGGTGTTCTTCTGTTTGAGGTATGTATATATACCGCTTATACAGTTGTGACTAGATTTTTAGTTTACTTAGCCTGTTTTTAGTACCACGAAAGATGTAACAGTTCCTTGCATTTAAACTTTTTGTATTGCCATATACTGCGTATGTGTTTTTCTTTATAACATTTTGTGTCTGTGTGCTAGCGTGCCAGGCTTTGGGTAGTTTCCATTTCTTTCTACGGTCTTTTTTTCTAATCTGTGTAATATCTTAGTCGAGTTTGAGCTTTGAACTTAAGAGCTAGTATTTGCCAATCTGCAGAATAACTTGTCAGTTTTTTTGTTTACTTGTTTGATCGAATACGCTTACTGACATCTCTAGCCTGTGTTTCAGTTGCTTTGCCATTGCGAGTCCGGTGAGATGCATGCTGCAATGATGGCAGATTTACGTCATCGGATTCTCCCACCAACATTTCTCTCAAAATACCCGAAGGAAGCTGGATTTTGTCTATGGCTTCTACATCCTGAACCCTCCTCCCGACCAACAGCTAGGTATTTAGCTGAGTGCTACTCTGAAATGAATCATGTAGGGGAATGTTTACTAGGAGTGGTACAAAGGAGAATGTGTGGACCTTCCATTAGCTTAAGTAATCCTCTATAAGATTTATTTGCCGGTCAATTTTAATCATTGTTTGCCCTTATAGTTGTGAAGATAAAATGGCTGCCACTGTGTGAATTATCTTCTTGTTTCGTCTCTGTTCTCAGTCTCTTCTTTTTCTGTGACAGAGAAATACTAAAGTCAGAGTTGATATGCGAGGATGATTCAGTTATATTGACTGCTGCTGATGAGGAGATGTCAGAGTTGCTACTTCATTTTCTGTCTTCACTAGAAGCGCAGAAGCAGAAAAAAGCATCTAAGCTTTTGCAAGACATCCAGACCTTGGAGGATGATATTAAGGAGGCCGAGCGAAGATATTCTTCAAATGCATCTCTGGTGAGATCTCATGGAGCTATTGAAAGAAGAGTGCAAAAATCTCCCCTAGACGAGCGTTGTACAACTTCTGGCGCCTTGTTTATACCAACTGCTAATACAGACAGGCTGATGAGTAATATCCGTCAACTTGAAGATGCATATTTCTTCATGAGATCACAAATGAAGTTATCGGATCCTGTTGCTAGTGCCCGTTCTGACAAACTCCTACTAAAGGACCGGGACAGGTGGTCTGAAAACCAAAATGAGAATCAGGATATGAAAACCAAAGGAAAATCTTCAGATCAGCTGGAAGTGTTTTTCGAGGGGTTGTGCAAATTTGCTCGGTATAGCAAGTTTGAAACCTGCGGGACAATAAGAAGTGGAGACCTTTTAAACTCTGCAAGTGTGGTCTGCTCATTGAGTTTTGACCCTGATGAGGAACACATAGCAGCAGCTGGGATATCAAAGAAGATCAAGATTTTTGACTTCAATGCATTTATGAATGAATCTGTCGGTGTTCATTATCCACTAGTAGAGATGGTCAACAAATCTAAATTAAGCTGCGTTTGCTGGAATAGTTACATCAAAAACTACTTGGCCTCGGCTGACTATGATGGTGTAGTTCAGGTGCGTTGGAAATTAATAGTTCCACCTATCTATCAAGTTGGAATCTTTCTTATTTACCATCCTTTGTTGCACAGTAGGATCTGTAGGATCAGCCTCCTGTGCTTTTTCTTCCTCTATGAGATGTGGTCATGTTAATCTTATGATAGAATAGAGATATACAGCCGTCTAAGTGGCAGTGAAAATACATTGGCATGGTTTTCACTTGAAATTTTTCTTACTGTATGATGCTTGGTGAGTGCAGATATGGGATGCCGGGACTGGACAAGGATTTTCACAGTACACAGAACACCAGAAGAGAGCCTGGTCAGTTGACTTTTCTCCATCTGACCCGACAAAATTTGTCAGTGGAAGTGATGACTGTTCGGTGAAGCTTTGGAGCATCAATGAGGTACGACTCTTCCCTTTATCTCTTAATATTGCAAGGGGCTTTATGTCAAGTATCAACCTGTTGTTTTCTCTTACTTTAGATCAGTATATCTCCAAAAATTATGATTCTCTGTTTAGACTTATGCGTTATGACTATCCGAACGTATTGGAACTTATATTTTCTCTTGTGGCTATGCAGAAACGGTCATTAGGCACAATTTGGAGTCCAGCAAATGTGTGTTGCGTGCAATTCTCTTCTTATTCCAATCACTTATTGGCATTTGGGTCAGCTGATTACAAGGTCTCTTGCTATGATCTTCGGTATGTGAAAACTCCGTGGTGCACATTGACTGGCCATGAGAAAGCTGTAAGCTATGTCAAATTTATGGATTCAGAAACCATTGTTTCTGCTTCCACTGATAACTCTCTCAAGCTTTGGAATCTTAACAAGACAAATTCCTCTGGTTTATCTTCTGGTGCTTGTTCATTAACGTATAAAGGACATACCAATCAGAAGGTTAGTCCCAAATCTTTTTCTTTTCTATCTAGCTATTGTTATTCATTCATCTAATATCTGTTGCTAGTTCTAATGTCTAATGTTATACCTGAATACAGAATTTTGTCGGATTGTCAGTCTTGGATGGATACATAGCCTGTGGTTCAGAGACCAATGAGGTATATTAATTAAATCATCATAACACAAAGTTTTTCAGTTTCGCGTGGGTATATCATATATGTTAATTGTGCGTAGTTTGCTTATAAAGATGCCTTGAATTATTATTGTTCTCCTTGATGATATTACTTTTATAGTAAGTTAGAACTTATAGAAAAAACCTTTGTATTTTGATTTTGCATCTCAGGTATATAGCTATTATAGATCCTTACCAATGCCAATGACTTCATACAAGTTTGGATCGGTCGATCCCATTTCTGGAAACGAATACTTTGATGACAATGGACAGTTTGTATCGAGTGTCTGTTGGAGGAAAAAATCGAATATGCTTGTAGCTGCAAATTCTACTGGAAACATGAAGCTACTAAAACTTGTCTGACAACATGGCATTTCCACTACGGCACTACGGGACATTGGACACTTTGAGTATGTTCTTTGGACAAATCTCAAAACCTGATCTCTTTGGTCCGAATCTAGGACAAACAGTTTGACTTTGAAGCAACGTTTTTGCCCTGGAAATTATGATCCCATATGGCCAAAAACAGGAATTAGAAAATCTTGGAGAATTTGAAGCAAAACTGTCTGTGATAAATATTATTTGATTCTTCTTCCTGTAATTCTATATATGATATGATTTGAGATTAACTTCTCAGATTCTTCAGGTTTGGTCGGCATCAATGTGTAATGATGAGAGGTATATAACTGTAAGTGTGCTCCCATTAGCTTAATTATGTAATTGTTGTTGAAGATTCACTGTTAGAGATATATTGAGAGAAAAGAGGTTATTTTTTCTCAGTCTGAGTAAATCATCCATTCACTTGTTTTTATAAGTAAACATTTATTTAAAGAATTTTCAAAGCGGTTCAAAAAGAAATTCTTTCTGTTTTTGATTCAAATACAAAGTAATGAATTCGATTTATGTAAAAAAAAAATAAAAAGATTTCAATTGTTTCAAACTCAACTTTTCCGTTTGCGTTTAGGTTTATATGAGGATGAAGAACTATTCTAAAAAAATCATTTTCTGAGATAGAATTGATATAAAAAATTTACAATTTACGTAACGCAGCTAACGCCAAATGGGATTCTTTAAAATAATTAAAATTCTGTTCGATTTTTGAAAGAAATATACACCAAACAACGCAAATTCAAACAATAAAGGCCAAAATGGTTTTGGAACAGCTTCGATTTTGTATGAGTGTATCATAAAAGGCCCACAAAGACACCTGAATAGGACGTAGATTAAGAGATGACGCAAGGGAGCTAATTATTCATCAACAACCTCAGCGCACGTTAGCATGTACCATGGAGTCAATACACGGCGCTTACCCGTGTACCTCAAAGACACATTGATTGAACATATTACATAAACTCAAGAGCAATAATCTAGGAATGTCGGTCGCATCTTTTAAGGTGTTGTTTCACCCCCACCATGTGCACATACGATGATGTTACTGTGATCAAATTCAAATCTCTAGGAAACCAAGTACTAGAATATGGCGTTGATGAAGGGCACATGGGTTAACTGGGTGTGTTTTTCTATTATCTATGCTATGAATCTCCAAATCATTCATGAATTCGACATGTTCTTTGTATCTATGTCCAACATGTCATGTACATTGTATGATTAAGAGTAAAAATTACGAAGACGTAATTGACTGCTTTGATGGCGTGGGTTTAGGCCTTTGAGCCAACATTTCTCTTTGGATCCGAACCTTCTGCTTTCGTGAGTGACTCTCTTTTTCTCTTGTTTCATTCTTCTGTTTCTCTACTTACTACTTCGACATATCATTATATCCATGTGACCTAATAATTAAAAATAATATCCAATTCACTCCCTCCTCTTCGGTTTTATAAAAATATTGTTTAAAAATCAAAACATTATCCTTCCTTCGAAGCAAAATCTTTCAGAATTTGGTGCTATGCTATCTCTTGCAAGTCATCTTTCACATCAGCCAGGTAAGTGTCTTTTGAATATTCTCCTTGTAAGTTGTAACAAGTCCGGACAAACAAACAAAAGGACCTTTTTTGTTCAATGGAAATGAGTCTACATATTATATCATCAGTGATTATCAATATTTGGCCCATCTGTTCATGAAACAAAATGATACTAGCAAAAAAAAGAAACAAAATAATACTAGCACTTCAACCATCTTTGGTCTGCCATACAAATAACATTTTCTGATACAATATTATCATTTTGTAAATTATTAAAGATGATTGTAGTTCCAATGAAATATTGGTAACTTCGATCAGTAGTTGATAAAATCGCTAATAGAATTGGAACCAAAAGAGGCAAGTTGGGTTCACAGGGCACATGGTTGCGTCAACAAGCCCATTGGTCCATCCTTCTCATTGTCCCTCTATTTCAGGCTCTTTGTGCTCATATTTATTTTCTTTCTTTAATATAATTATTTTTTTAAAAAAAAAAAATTGACCATTGCTCAATTTAATAGAAAATATTATAACAAGATTTATAATTTTTCTTAAATTTATAGTCGTGATACACAAATTTACAAATTTATAGGCAGTAAGAACAACTATGCCATGTAATTATTTCATAAGATTAACCACTAATTAGCATCACTTGATTAACCTCTCTGATCTTTTAATGCTTTTATTTATAGGATTACGAGCATCATTCTATGAAACTAATTTGGAAATATATATTTCTTTACACGGCCTTGAAACATCAGTTGAGAAATTTAAACGAGTAGCATGATTGAAGATGTGAGAGACCAAGAGTCATTGAACTATATGGCCTCACATGTGACACATGTTTGTGTATTTTTCCTTTTGGATTTACATTCCTTCTGAACCATCAGTTTTTTTTTCCTTCTTTTTTGTTAATACCTTCTGAACCATTAGTTAAATTTCGATTTCTTTTTGTTGCCGATATTGAAATTTTGTATGTTTTAGTTACCCCTTGAAAACTGTAAGTTTATAACGTTATACGATTTTCAAGTTTGAAAAGGTGACCCTACACTACTCAACTGCAACATGCACGTTCCAGTAATGTTAAGAGATTATTATATTTGAAACATAAAATGATTGATGTAAGCATGTAACTGATCCAACGGCTAATTCCTCTCGCCAGTTTGTGAAATAGCCACCAAATAAAGATTACATCAATCATTAAATAACAATTAGTATAATTATACAACCAATAATTCATATTGTCGTACATTCAACAACTCCAAATTAAAACAGAATTCAAGCATAATCACACATTTTTAATTTATAAATATGGAATAGAATGGTAAAATTAATAAACAAATTAAATTAGACCATGATTATCAATCAAAACCATATATATTTTCACTACTTACAATTTAGTATTTCATCCGTTCCAAAATTTAAAATGTTTAAGATAAACAAAATCAAAAATACCATGAAAATTTGTTAAACATCTTATAAAATACAACAAACAAAAACTATGAAACATCGTACAGTACATACAAGAGAGTATTATAAATTTGTATCAAACTAAACTGAAGTTAAAATTTTAAAACTGTAAAAACACTCTACCTAAAGAAAAGAGCAAAATTTAGGTTATATAATAACACACCATCACGATATGTCTTGTTTTCTTGTGACATCACATGTGAGATACGAAAATCTTTTTCAAAAATCTAAATGTTGGCAGGTTGACGATAATCACGCTGATTAACACCTACTAGCCGTTAAATTAAAAGAGATAAAACGAAAAAAAAAAAAAAAAAAAAAACACATTGCAGGAAAAGATAATTGAATATCATAAAAATGAAAAAAGGAATTATAGAGAGACTCATGAGTGAGTCAGATGACGAATGAGTCCAGTTTGGCTGCCAGTCTGTCAGCCCCTACCATTACACCTCAAAAGATTTTTCTTTTTTTTTCTCATAATTAACAAAAAAATTGCTAACCAAAAAAAAAAAAGCTATAGAAAAAGAGAGAATCACATCACATGGCCTTCGTCGCTGTAACGTTACTAAACTAGCCGCCAAATTCTATTAAAGAAATTTTTGTTTTCTTTTGTCACCAAAGTATTTTTGGGGTTATATTTAAGCTTTATTTCTTTCACTTGTTTTTTTAAAAAAAAAAAAAAAACTCTTATTTTATTTGAAGTTACCTGTTAGACTCTGTAATATGCATCAACTTAACTGCGTTTCGTTTCATATAACTAAAAGTTCAAAATTTTAAACCCTAAAAGTAACAATTTTCTATCAACACTCATACTTTATATATATATATATATTAACCACAAATCAAATTGGATTAGAGATACAACAACTTTAGTCTAAAATATTACACAATAGCTTTATACATTTGACAATTCAAACATGAACGTATATGTGTATTTACATATTATCTAGAAACATAGTAATGTCAATTTTGACAAGAAAACTAGAAAAAGAAGAATAGAGGAAGGGTCAACAAAGAAAATAATAAGAGAATTCGAGGAAAATCATGCTTCTGGTTTTCTTGAATCTTTTAGCTTGACTAGTAAATAGTTTTGACCGGTTATTTAACCGGTTATAACCGGTAACCTTCAACCGGTCTTATACTATAAGAACACCTAAACAAGTCGTCTCCTTGCACTCGCTTCATTCCTCATACCGTTTCTCTCTCCTCCGTCGTCTCTGCAGAATTACTCTCTCGCCGGAGTTTTCTCCTGCAGAGCTCAGTCAAGTTTTTTCTCGAGAATCTTCAGGTTTCGTCGGATCAAACACCATAGAAATGGCGTCGAGAAACTCCGTTGCTGGATTCGCGTTGTTCAGTTTTGTGTTCGCCGTCATCTTTTCTCTCGCCGGCGCTCAATCCCTAGCTCCTGCTCCTGCTCCTGCTCCCACCAGCGATGGTAAGTATCAACTTCTCTCTCTTCCACGATATTCGCATTTCCAGATCTGAATCGAGAGTTTTCTCCAGATTCCGCGTGAAATCTGGAAAAATAATCCATCTCGAATTCGATTTCGTTTCTCTCTCTCACGCATTTTAATTAAAAATCTTATCCTCTGATTCGAGAATCTGTGGTTGATCTGACATTCAATTTGGTTTTTGGGTATCAACAGGGACATCGATAGATCAAGGGATTGCGTATTTGCTAATGGTGGTGGCGTTAGTGCTGACTTACCTAATTCATCCTCTTGATGCTTCTTCTTCCTACACCTTCTTCTAATTTCTCTTTCCTCTTTTTTTTATTTTTATTCCAAGTTTTTAGTTTCAATCTGCCTTTTTCTTGTGGATAAATTTTCAGAGTCTGGCTATTAATTTGCTCATGATCTGTGCTCTTGTCTCGATTATGATTTCTGGAGATTGATAGTCTCTATTGCTTCCCATCACTCATATTGTTTCTTCTCCTCCTCCATATTAATTTATTCATATTCATCTCTATGTGTAATGTTATTTAGCTTGAATTACCAGAAATTTGACAATTATTTTAACTCTAGATGGAAAATGCAAAACAAGCTATTTCGGTTACTGTTCAAATTTGGCATCCCAAAGAAATCTGACATTTTCAAAAGCAAAATATAATTGCCAGAAATTTCCAGCCGTTGAGTTCATTTCTTTTTGAATAATTCATAATCTTTATGACTATACGATTCTCAAGAAAGTCTATCTTCAAGATCCATGGATATATTACAGCTCTCACATTGGTGACAAAAATGTTCACTTAATTTGATTATAAATAGTATAATTTCACATGGAAAAAGTTTATAAAATCACGGAATAATATATGACATCTCACATGTTATTTATCGAAATAATGACTTTGCTACGTACGGTGCCGGCTCAAAATAAATATGGGCCCTGGGCAAAAAAAAAATTTGGGTCCTAAAAACATATGTAAAAAATTTTTTTAGCTAAATATAATGTTTTATAATAAATATTTTTTTTTAATGTATTTTTAACTAAATAAATTTGTTATAAAAACAAAAATATACATACAAATTTTTTTTTTTGGCTCTTTTTAATCTTATATTAGTTTAACATATATTTTTTTTTCTTAAAAAAATAAAAATAAAATAAAAATGGGCCCCTTAATTATTAGGGCACGGGACTGGGCCCCGGGCCGTCGCCCCGCTCGCCCCCCTAGTTGAGCCGGCACTAACATACCCTTGAACAACATGGAGTTATTATATTCCCTACGATGAGAATCTCGTGTTGAACATTAGTTTATTTTGTCCTTACAGATTAAAAAGAAGAAAAAAAAAAAAAAAACAAATGCAAGAACTTGAATTCTTGACAAAAAATAGAAAATAAATAAATAATAATTCCCTTTTGCCTTTGTAAGGTGTAATAAGAACCTCAGAAGGCACTCTTTATTGAGTTAGATGCGAAAGGGTTCATTAGCTTCGCATCAAAACAAAATCATTGTAATGACTAAGTGTTACTGTTGGTGAAAGTTGTGCAGTCCGTACTTCACCACTTCGTAAAAGGAAACCACAATGGCTACAGATGGTCCTGCCCGTCCGACTCGAGCCCCTGCTCCACTAAACATCCCTCTCATCCCTCCGTCCCTAAACAAAAAAAACACCCAAATAGCTCATAAGTTTGGAACCTTCCGTTTATCACAAAAGAAATTGTCTCATGGACCTCTAATTCACACCTCCAAATCTCTGCCAAGGTTTGTCTTGTGGTCATTGTCATGGCTCTATCTGCATTCTTCTGCAAAATCCAAAATTGTTTTAAATGTTATTTGGTTTTAAGGACCAGGACTTACTTGATACAGTTGTCTAAAATGTGGTGATGAATTATAATTTGTAGAGCAACTTAGTGGAATTATGGAAGATGAAGCTAGGTATCTTTTACCTCTATTTGACGCCGAGTCTTTGCAACATCTAATGGACAAGTAGCTGCAGCAGCAACCGCACCCGCAACAAAACCAGCAGTGAAGTTTGCACCTATTATACTGCCTGCCCGTGGTTCTTCACCCATGAATGAGAGAATGCTTCTCCGAGTCTAAAGTCATAATGAAACAGTAGTCGTGAGGACATGGATAGAAGACACAATCTGGATGTTTTTTTTTTCAGGGACAGATTACTCACGGGCTCAAGTATTGACCAGCAGATTGCAGAGAATGGAACATCCCGAGCAAGTTGAGCACCAAGACCAGTCCATAACATCCTGTAATTTTGTCCATTACTTGATCCCTTGACTGGATTGACGACGTCAACTAATGTCTTCCAAACGCCAGGCAGTTTCACATCTCTTTTCGTTCCCTTAAATGCCTGTTAAGAAAAACAAAAGAATTTGATATGCATTGGTTCTTTATCCATATCTCCACACCATTACATCTACTTTATTTTTTTGTTCATTCAACCGGATAGGTCTACTAGACTACTACTATAATGTTGATTATTAACTCGTTAATAGCTTAGAACCCATGGAAATGGTAATGGGCAATAACGAGGGCTCAAATCCTTAAGAGTTACCTGCATCCGTGTCCTTGCTAACTCCACAGGGTAACAAGAGATACAAGCCAAGGAGCGTGCTATTGTCCCGGCAACTAAAGGGACATATAACGTCAAACTCGGGGACTTCTCTGCCGTGAACTCCTCCAATATATTGCGAAAATAATCATAACAAGGCATGTAGATCCCAACCTAGCAACATATTGAAAGAAGTAGTAATAAGTGATGAAGACCCAATGTACAACAGGTTACAGAAGCAAACAGCATTTCATAAAAGAACTCACAGTCGGAATGGCCAGCGCTAAACTTGCATTTGTACCTCTCCAAAGCCTAGAAAACCCTTCCTGCATAAAGTTGTTCCTGTGAAACTCTAGAAATGAGTAAATAATGAACTAGAAATTAAAAAATGAAAACAATCCTTAGTTGAGGTATGTCTACTAGATGATGCTACAACTTCCAAGACAAATCGCATCACACAGACACTATACCAGAAGCCAGTAAGATGAACGTTGTCAAAGAACATAAGGAATTGACACATATCTCTACAGATACAAGTCTACGACAGTCAAAACAAGACAATTGTTCTAACCTGGCGGATAATTTTGTAGAAGACATCGAAAGTTCCTTTATACTGATTATCTGAGCATACAGATGCAGAGCCGGTAATCCGACATATCCGTGGAGAAGGGTTACTTCTTAAATCATGTACCACCTGAAATAACCAGAAGATAAAAATCAAAGCTTTAGCAATTTCAAAAGCTAAGAGGGCTTATTATCATAAAACGAATCAGCTAGGCAAAAATACCGTGGAATTCGTATCGAAACAACCCAGACGACACGAGCCTTGATACGGAACTCCTGCAGCCTGTGCTTGCAATCTCGTCTGCTTATTACAAGAAGCTCAATCAGATTTACACATACCATTTCATAGCCAGTTTGTCGAAATTTGTTTTCTTTCTTTCGAACCTTGACGACATCGAGAGGATTGACTATGACCGCGGATATAAAAGCGGCGCCGCCGGCAGACAAAGCCCTCTCCCCGAATCTCAAATTCTCATTCGGAATCGATTTCGATTTTGAATCTAACTTTGCGTCTTCCACCATCAGATTAACAAAAACTTTCAACTTCAATCCTTAGGCAATCGAATTCTTCCGCTACGCCGGAGTTTTTCACGTCGTCAATTGCGTATGGCTGGTGTTCTTCTAGGGCTTTCCATTTTTGCATGGAGATTCCAAATTAAGAAAGAAAAATCTTCGGAACACGATTTGTTGCCGTTGCTATATCAGCCAGACATTACACACACTAACACCCTTTGTCGTTTCCAAAATCTTTGACCGCACTCCTTGCCGTTTTAAATTAAGCTTCGTTTCACATTATGGGCCTCCTATGGGCCTAAAACTAATGTGTTTGGTCAATAAAAGCGTCGTTGTTTTTATTCGACTGATATAAACTTCCTGCCATTTAAGAGTTGAAAGACAAATTCAATATTTTGACCAAAGATTACCATTTTTATTTTTTGGAAAAGATCTATCCATCACGAAGAGGAGGGTCTATATGTTTGTGAAGACAAGAATGAGAACCAAGCTGGAGAAATCAGTAGTAATAAATGTTATATATCTTTATATTGACCCAATTTCACCAACTAGGTACCACCACCTAACACTATTATTGTTAGTGTTATTAGGAAAAACACATAATGAAATTTGGCATATTAAAGACAAGCCATCCCGACTTTAAATGCTCGAAAATTTGCTCGGTACTTACCATATATATATGTTCAAAATATTCTCACTTCCATTGCTTCAAATATTTGAATTTTTCTGCCTATTTAGACTGAAAAAAAATTTAGTGTCCAATAAAGATTGAAAGTTTATCGGCAAAAAATAATCACTGTAATTGTTATTTATATTTTAAATTTCAAAATCGTGTGTACATATATTTTCTTCCACATACAAACATAATACATATGTGAACAAGTTGGGAAACTTTTGCTTTTATTCTTTGTTCTCTGCCTTGTTGCCTAAATTGACAACACAATGTCAAAGCACAGATGACAAACCTTTATCTACCAAATTGATAAATCACAACCATTAACTTACCAGCTTTGTATTTGCAAGATAACCGAGTTAAACCGGTTTAGATAGGATCTCTTTTTTTTTTTTTTTTTTTTTTTTTTTTGATCAAGATAGGATCTCTAACTAATACACAAAGCGTAAAGCGTTTTCGAAGGTTTCACTTAAAGATCTTATGGGACCCATTATAATCTCATTGGTACAGAGATTTTGTAGGCAACTTGTCTCACCTCTCAATTTGATTTGGGCCAACCTCTGTCTGAAAAAGACGTTACCTTTTGCAACGTGGTTCACTACATGGGCTAAGACCCACTTTTTTTTTTTTTTTGGTTTAGAGTCAGTCATCTGTTGAGATATACTACAAATTAAAGTCTTTTCAATTTGACTGCGAAAAACTATTGGTCGATATCGTTTTAAGATTTTTAAAATTTGTCCACGTCATCTTATAACTTTGTTTACAGAGCATCTCCTGCCACACGCACCAGATGATCCAACACTCTGCATTAAAGGGTCGACTGTATTTTTTTAGAAAAATTCATTTGCATGTCTTAATCAAGTAGATCTTAGAATATGGATATCTTGTTTTGCTTTGTAAATCTTTATTGTGATTCCATACGGCTAGTGGTCCATTTTTGTCACACTCATAATCATGGATTGATAAGTGTTTTTTACACAAACAAACTTTAGTTTTTCAAAATATTTTCATATTAGTGATCTAACATGCAGGATTACAGAATTTCCAATGTGATTTATTACTAGATATATCTCCCCGAAAATGCATTATACTTAAAATTTCAACATTTGAACAAATATATATACTGTATGTATTTTGACCATTCAACCACAAAATCAAAGGTTTCAGTTTATATTGTTGTTAAAAGTTCTGATAGAGGAATGGGAGCGCTCTGCTTCTGAGGGAAAAGAGGGTTTCCGCAGTATAGTCACACTTCGGGAAGCCAAAAACGGTCTGGTCCAATTTTTAAAACACGAAAGAGACAAATCTATACAATTGGTCAAATTAAACCTCGAACGGACCAATACTGTTGTTATTGCTGTTTTTGGTGAATGGTCCTTTTTTATTTATAAAACATCACAGACTTCTTTCTCTTTTTTTTTAAGTATTTATTTACTTTTCATATAAGATTTTTTCTTTTAAAGTACTCCACATACTCTTACCAATTGATTTTACATCCTCGTCACAACTGGGAAAATAAAGTAAAATTGTCGAAGAAAAAAACATAGAAGTGGGAGAGAAAAGTCTACAATCAAATTAAAACATTTCCAAAAGTAGACAGAGAGTGACAGGTATAAACCATGTGAATAAATAAATGACAATCCTATAAGACGTTTCCGTAATGATATTAGGAAACGTCGTAATCGAAAGATTGATAGATTATCAAAAATAATAATTAAAATGTTATAGTGGGGGACTAAGGTCAACGACAAGATCATGAGAAGTCTTCATCTTCATTGGAAAACTCTTTCCTTTAAATTTCCAATTTGCCAAAACAGAGTCTGTAGTCTTTGACAGAAAGACATCTAAGTTCATGTCCCAATACATTGTCTTTCTCTTCTCCTCACTGTTTCATTGCTCTCCGTTGAATAATTTATCAACTCAATACAGAATATG
The DNA here is from genome assembly GCA_011420285.2 of Erysimum cheiranthoides. Lineage (NCBI taxonomy): Eukaryota > Viridiplantae > Streptophyta > Magnoliopsida > Brassicales > Brassicaceae > Erysimum > Erysimum cheiranthoides. Next base: position 19,112,694 of record CM022182.2, on the reverse strand, counting down.
GTTTCTGTTTTTGATCGATAATTTACGAAATGACAGAATATTAGATCCTTTTGGAAATTTTGTAGTGTTTATATTAGTCACAACTCACAAAGAATCAAAAGATAAAATTGTCGATTTTTAGGTTCTTGATACTTCACATCCACCTCTCATGTACAAGAAAATGACCCATTTAATAACTAAGATGATATCACTTTTCTCGTTTAAAAGTGATGTAACCCAAACTTTGAATTGTTTTATTTTGCTGTTTGTGTTGAATCGAATTAACTATTTGAGTAGACATCGACCAAAATTTGATACAAGCAGGAAAAAAAGTCTTGTAATTGATTGTCTTTCAAATTGATAAGGTTGTTAAACTGGAGACAATCTGTAGGGTAATACATATGATTCGATGAGTTGGTTCTTCACATTAATGGGCATTGTTGCTCTAGACACTTAGTGCCAAAAAAGGAGAAAAAAAAACACAAGAAGATGGTTTTTTACTCTTTAGAGGTAAAGATTTGTCTTTTTGACCATATGTATATTTAATTAGACAGTTGATTTGGTCTTAAGCTGTATTAGTTAGGATCTTAAGATATTTTTATGATTTTGTCTTATTTAATTTATTAATTGTTATTTGTTAGGCGAGAAGAATTTGATTTGATGTTTTTATGTACAAGAAAATTCAAATAAAATGACATGTCACCATAAACCCCACTTGTTAGAGATTCATGCGAAGGAAACAAAAGACAAAGATTTATACTAATAAATAAATTACTATTATTACTAATAAATAATTATATATATACGGTCTATATACTGCTTCCTTGCATAGTGACAGACTCGGAGAGAAACCAAACAACAAAAACCTCCCAAAATCCCCAAATTTCAAAACCCCCTAATAAAACTCTCACAATCTTAACTCTAATTACTATATTTACTCGCAAAATAAATTAAAATTTTTTAAAATAGAAAATATAAAATTCCGTTGCACTTCTTCATCAGCAGATCGGAGCCGTCCACGAAAGGGAAAATCGACGGCCAAGATGCATCCCCGTCCTTATCATCAAACCACTCATCACTCAAAAAAACACAAAATCATGAAACCCAGAAAATTTCCGAGGAAGAAAGAACTTGACTCAGTTATCCAACAAATGATCTTGGAAAAACTCATCAACATCCCATGAGCTAAAATCGCCGATCACTCCTAGCGGAAAACTCTCAGACAAATTTGTATCTGTATGAGACACTGTGTTGTTGTTGTTGTTGCTGTTGTGGATTTCATCTAGAAACAAAGGATCAGGGGCAATTTCGGAATCCCAAAAGCAATCTCCGGCGCGAAACAAATCAGGCAAGAAAAACGAATCCAATGACAAAGTATCTTCCTTTGACTCTGCCGACGAAGAAGAAAGCTTGATGGGCTCTGTTCCGTACTCTGTTTCGTCGTTGCGATTGAACCGGAGAACAGAAGTCGGAGAACATAGACTGACTTGAGATTCCCTCGCCGAATCGGAGCCAGAGACCGTTTCAAGGTCAATCACCGGAGTTTCCGGCAACACCTCAGTCGAAGGACTAGGAGGAGGAGGAGTGAGAAAATTGGTCTGTGCGTTATGTCCTTTGAGTCGAATCGCGGCTCTATCGTAACCAATAGCAGCTTCCTCGGCCGTGGCGAAAGTACCAAGCCAGAGTCGAGAACGAGTGGAAGGATCACGAATCTCCGCCGCGAATTTCCCCCAAGGTCGTTGTCTCACTCCTCTATACTTCACCACAGGCTTATTCATCGATTCACCACCGTTCTCAACGGCCGGCTTGTTCCTGGCTCTCCTCGCCGGTTTAGCTTCGTCGTCGTCTTCACAGAACCTAATCTCTTCGACATAACGTTTCACCCTCGGAGCTACAGATGTGTAGTCGATTTCCTCGTCGCTGGAAGAATCAGTAGCGCATGGGTCAGTTACTATGATTTTCACAATCTTCGGGAAACCGTTGACCGGTACGGAAGTGATTTTCCGGTGAACCGTGTACTTGGCTTTTCTCTCTCGGTTTTTCATTTCTCCTTAGTTTTAGTGTGAGAAGAAGATAGAGAAAGAGAGTAAAGTAATTTTTGGATTTGAGAATTGGAGAAGAAGAGTCAAAAAGGCTACGAAGAAGAAATCGCCGTTTCCTAGTAACATCCCTTCTTAAATATAGTCACGCCCCATTCATTTATTGTTTCTCTTCTTTTTCATTTTTTAAAATTTAAATTATTACTAGTATTGTAGTATTTCCTTTTTTTTGTTTTTTTTTTGCTTTTTCTTACTTTCCTTCTTGATTTTCGAATTTCCGTTATTGTTATGGAATTTTCCGAGATTTGGTTAAACGGAACCTTTATCATAATTATGTTTTCTTTAAAAAACAATACTCCTCCTACTATTAAGAGAGAGATTAGTGGCGCTTCAAACGACTAGCCGCTTCTACGATCAGAGAGCTAGATTTTAGACACGTGGCTGTGGCTTATTTCGATATAGTAGTGAGAGATTGGTTTTCATAGCTTGTTTTGCAAGCAACTTTGACCATACCACGCGCCATCGTTGTTCGTGAAATTCATGCGCTAATGAGGATAAATGGGCCTTCTGTCACGTGAGACTGCTCACAGTGCTGTCACTCACTGCTTTTGACCCACTACGATCATTATGATTTTTATTGTAATCATGAATCGGAATGTTTTAAATTTTTTAGGGAAAGAGCATTCTTATTGTTATTATTATCTCCTCTTAATTTCAATTAAGAATATTTTAATTTAGGAAAATTATGATCTGTTTGCTTGGCTATCAAGTGATTGCAGCCATTAAATATTTGGTTTCCTTATAAAAATAATACTATTCAACTTTAACACTGGACACTAGAAAGGTAAAAACAAAATTTCCAAGTTTTCTTGAAATGATATTTTTCCTCAATATATTTTGGCACTTATCATGAGAAATAATGATTAACCACAAATTTATATAAAAAACATTTCGTTCATCTGATATAAATAGTCATAAACTAGAAGCATTTCGGAAAAAAAAATCAATTAAAATTATCAAGAGATTCGTAGCGGGAAATAAATATAGAATATCATAATCAATAATTAACTATATAGTATATGGCGTGCATTAACGTGCACTAATCTATTAATAGAAAGAAACAAAAGAGAGGAAACAAAAGAAAAATTGGACTTATCTTAGGGTCACATGAACAACCTTGTAGACAAAGCGATAACAAAAGAAATTGCACCATATGCGTTGGACGTTGAGGCATGAGATTTATTTTTTGTCATCTAATAATTACTTTCTTTTTGGTTATACGAGGTATGAGTTGGTGTAGGTAGGAAACGAGATGGTCTTTGTATTATCGTCCAGATGGTTTTATATACTCCCTCTGTTCCTAATAAATTGATGTTTTGAGTTTTAGTTTTGTTCCTAAAAGATTGATTTTATAGATTAAAAAACTGAAATGATTTTTTTACTTTATGCTTTTTGCCACATGTTATCTAAGTAATTGTCTACATTTTCTCTTTCCATTCATAAAGTAATTTTAAACTAATTAAAAAATTAAAACTTTATTTTGTCTTAATATGTGTGAAAAATCTAGAACATCAATTTTTTAGGAACAGAGGGAGTATGTTTTATTTGTTTAGTTGAGGGGAAAAGATATCGTGAACAATTTACTCAACTTTTCAATACATTTCTGATATGTGTTATTATATACTGATAAAACAGTGATAGACTCTCTTCCCCAATTCGTTTGGCTTCTCTTCCGACATTTGTCGTTTTGATGGTCACCGACATTTGTCGTGCTTCTAGTTTTATCCTGATTCGTTTTAATATCTGTGTAGTGATGATTATTTGTGCAGAAAGAAACCTGTAGCCGTACTATAGATAATAACAAAGATAGTACAATCTCAATTAGCAGTACATCGAAAATATTCTCTATCATTTCTAATAATCATGCATATTGAATGACAAATACAGCTCTCTCGCTATAATGATACACATGGAAATTAAACAGATTAATTGATAGAATGGTTTTTTGTTTTTTTCAGACTTCTAATTCTAATGCCGACAAATTTTCTTAAGCCGACGGTTTTTCAGTTAACCCATTGGTTAGCAATTTAACTGTTTATTCTAATGATCGATATCTAATTGTTGAAGATAAGTATAGTAAACTCAACAGCATATTTTGATTTAACCAGAATCTAAGTTTGTAAATACAACTTGATAGATCATTAACAAAAAAAAAAAAAAAGCAACCTGATAAGTTTTAAGATCACCAGATTATTTTATAGAGTCCACTTAACATTACCAGTTTAGGCCCCAAAAAAAGCCGAAACCCGACCAACACTCCTTGGTATCTATATTTTTGTTCACGAATATCAGCCCAAACACTATACGGGCCCATTAGTGAAAACTGCGAAGGTTAGCGGTCAAATCCTACGCCACCAAAACTACAATAGAAAACGTTACATACACAAATGTCGAAAAATATTCTTAGAATAAATAATCACCACATTACATAATGTTTGATTGTTTTCCTCCCAAATAACAACGAAAAATTCCCACTCACATACAATATTAAACCAAAAAGAAAACTCTATCACACACGAAAAATCTATACTAATAAAAGGGGGTACTCTAAGCTTTTTAGAGTGTCCACCTCAGCTTTTCTCAAATTATTTTAGGGAGGACACGTGGCATCTACATCAGCTTCTTAACCCCTTAATTAGTCAAATAAAATTCGGATTAGTATAGATTTATGAAGTTTTGTTTATATATCTAGGCCCATAATAATTCCTTGAGGCCCATTTAAATGTCTCGCCTCTCATGTTTGTCACGTGCGGTATATCTTCCTTGACTTTTTTGATTTTTGTTGAACGAAAGGCTTCTTCTCCCCGACGTTCATGAACAAACTTATACAAACTCAACCTCTTTTGCCAGTTTCTTCTATTTCTTATTTTTCCCCTTATTTCTTCCCCCACTCGGTCAAATCACATCAAATAAAATCCCCCTCAACAAAACATTAATCCCTTGAAATCTTCTTCGTCTCTTCTCATGTTGTTTAATAAGAAGAAGAAGATTTCAATTTCTAAACACAGTACAGAGAAGAAAAGAGAGAGTGTTACAAATCAAAGCCCAAATCAAACAAACCCATTAACAAAAAATCCACGTACATAATTAAACCAAACTAATTAAACTTAAAAAAGCCCATCAAGCCCAATAATAAGTGTTATCGCAGTCTTCTTCTCCGTTATCTCAATCCGACGAAAACAAAACAGAAACAGAGAAACAAATCGATCCGTCTTACCCATCATCACCACTTTCTCTTCTTAATTGCACACCGCTTCTACTTCTGAATTCACCACTTCCAATCCTTAATTGCACGCCTCTTCCTCTTCTCAATTATGGCCTCGCTCCCTGAAGATTATAAAAACCCCATACCAATTCCTCCAAATCTCAAACGCCCAAAATCACAAAAAAGGCTATGTCAACTTCAGAAAACAACGTCTCTCCCAAACTTAAAGCCACACAAACTTTCAATGATCTTGAAGGAGAATTTTTCAACGAAGAAATCTCATGCCGATTGATTCATTTTTGGGAGGCTCGCAATCACACAAGAGGCAATATTCTGATGGGTCTGGAGCTTTTATTCCCAGGGAGTGGTCTGGATTTTGAAGTTGGATGAAGGTCTGAAGAATTGGATGAAAGAAAAGTTACCGAAAGAGCAGAAGAGGAAGAGAGACTTCCTGGAGATTCATCCACTTCAAGAATTTGCTCGAATCAAAGATCACAAGCTCATATTATCAGATGCTGATGGTACTCAGACTATTGTTTCTTTAAATGGTTGCTCTATTGAGGTAAGGATTCTCTTTAGATTCGTTTTACAAAAATCTGCTTCAAATAGATGAAAAGAGTGATACTTTAATCATCAATTTACTAAATGAACCATTTGTTGTCAAGAATTACAGTCGAAAATCTGCTTCAATGTGTTGATTACTTAATTTCTTCTGATTATAATTGTTCGGTCCTGATTATCTCTGTGTTTGGGACTTGATAGAACTGAATAAGAAGCATCCACTCGACAATGGAGACTGCGATTTGTGGGAAATTAGCTCTCGCACCATCCACTCTCTTCAATTCTAAATCAGGTTTCTTCTTCTTCTCTTATCTCTGATTCCATATCAAGATCTCTTGATGTTCTGTTTCGAGTCTTTGAATCAAAGTTGGAAGCTTTATTAGTAATTGCTCATTCCAATTGCTACATATTGATTTGCGGTACTCTATGTAAGGGAATTAAGTGAAGAAACTTGCATTCTGATTTAATTTGCATAATGTTTTTCTCTTTTTGTGAATTCTGATTTATGTTTTTCGAGTGTGTAGCAATTTTATCATAACGTTTCGAGAAAGGCTCGTGCGAAACCTAGAAGCCCTTCACGATCATCTGATGAAGAACTTGGCCAACGGATCGAAGCAAGGCTTCTTGCTGCTGAACAAAAAAAGTGAAAATTCAATTCAAAGTGGTAGTCTTTTGATGATCTCTGCAGTTATGTCTCTCTCTCTCTCTGTCTCTGTGTAGATTGATTTTGATTGTTGAAAATTGTCAGGTTGGAGATTCTTGCGAAAGCACAGATGCGTTTAGCGAAGTTGGATGAGTTAAGACAAGCAGCAAAAACAAGCGTGGAGATTCGATCAGAGAGGGAACGTGTGAAGCTTGGAACTCAAGTGGAGTCTCGTGTTCAAAAGGCTGAAGCTAATAGAATGAAGATTCTCAAGGCATCACATCAGAGAAGGGTTTGTGCGAAAGAGAGAACGTCTCAGTCTATGATGAGAAGGATGGCGAGAGAGAACAAGTATAAGGAAAGAGTTTGTGCTTCGATTAATCAGAAACGTGTAGCTACTGAGAAGAAATGTCTCGGGTTGCTTGAAGCTGAGAAGAAGAAAGCACATGCTCGTGTCCAACAAGTACGTCACGTTGCCAACTCTGTTTCTATGTTTTTTCGTCAGAGAAGAAGACATCGTGATTCTGTTAGTCTCTATTGCGATATGATGCAGGAAGATGTTGTTCTTCTCTCTAGAAAGTTGTCAAGGTAATAAAGCGTTACGCAATTCTCTTATAGTCTTTCTTTTAATAGCTTTTTGATAGTATGGATTGCTTTGGGTTGTTTATAGGTGTTGGAGGTGCTTTGTGAGGCAGAAGAGGACAACCTTGAACTTGGCGAAAGCTTATGATGGTTTGAAGATTAACGCGTCACTACCGTTTGAGCAGCTTGTGGTGCTAATTGAGTCGCATGTTAATCTTAGATTCGCCTGTTACTACCTCTGTTTTCAAAATAGGTGGCAATCTCATTCTAAATGGCCTTACCCTACCGTGAGTTCTCTCTCTTTCTCTTTCACTCATCTGAAATCTCTTTTTTAACTTCTTCCATTTACTTAGGTAGCATATCAAATTATTGATTTTGCAGGAGGAAGATATATAAGGCGAGGTTGGTGCAGGAGACAGGTTTGCAGCTAAAGCAGATAAACAATTGGTTCATTAATCAGAGAAAGAGGAATTGGCATATCAATCCATCTTCTTCCACTGTCTTGAAGAACAAACGCAAAAGGTATTATATACTAGCCCTGGGCAAACATATCCGAACCCGAAAATCCGATCCGAACCCGATCCGAAATACCCGAATCGAATCCGAACCGAACTCTTAAAAAACCCGAACGGGTTCTAGATCTCTAAACCCGAAAAACCGAACCCGAACCGAACCGAACCCGATAACCGAATGGGTGTCCGAAATACCCGAAATATAATTATATATACAAATTATTAGTTATTTTTATATTTGATATAACCCAATTATCTAATATTATAATTAAAAATAAAAAATATCAACTAAATTTAGATCTAAATAACTAAAATATTCCAAATATATGAAAATTGTTCGTTATATTTATCAAATTTTAATAATTTTTTTTCAAAATTAACCAAATTTTCAGATTTTTTTTTATATTTCGGGTATCCGAATCCAAATCCGAACCGAAATAACCCGAACCGAACCCGACCCGAACCTATAGGAAACCCGAACGGGTTTTATATGTCTAAACCCGAAAACCCGAAAAGCCGAACTCCCGAACCCGAACCCGAAGTTTAACCCGAATGCCCAGGGCTATTATATACTTTTCTAGGTCCGGACCATAAACTAAATTGCCAAAGCTGCGGAGAAAAGAGAGAATCTTCCAAACAAATGTCAATAAGAAGACTTCCTCTGCTTCTTTGCTTGCACGTAATGACGTAAAGCGTTTCGAACATTCTCTTACCCGTAAAACCTCGAGATAAATCGATAGCTACTTGCAGTATCCGTTCCGCCTAAACATGTCTCCTTACCTTTCTTCCTCCATCATCGGAAAGCGGTTTGGGAACTGAATATTTGCCTTTAATGGAGAAGGCGAGTATGACAGTTCATCGTCATCATCTCCATCAGCGGAATTTGAGATATTTGCGGTTGTAACTCACTCGGGGATGTTGGAATCAGGTCACTATGTGACGTATCTGAGGCTTAAAGGGTTGTGGTATAGATGTGATGACGCATGGATCAATGAGGTTGAAGAATAAGTGGTGGTGAGAGGATGTTAGTGTTATATGTTGTTCTATGCACAAGAGAGAGTGATTCAAAAGGCTCAGAAGGAGTTGAGCTATCAAATTATCTCCATGGCTGATGCATTTCCCTTTGCTGATTGCCGACTCTTACTTGGCCAAAGATTATCTCTTTTTACATTGCAGATGTTGTAAACTAAACAGATTCAACAAACTGAACATAAAATTAAAAAACATTAAAAATTGGTCTACTAAAAATACTGATTGAAACATAACAACGATAGATTACTTCTTCTGCTTAACTAAATTTTGAAACATCACACATTTACAACAAACAATTCAATTTAATTACAAAAATAAATTACTTAAAATCGGTTTGTGAGAAACAGTTTTTTAAAAACAAACAAAACTCAATAAAAATAAATATTAAAACATATCCGCGCTACGCGCGGAATTCACCCTAGTAATAACACAAAACTCTCTAAATATCCCACCTCGATGTATTTATCAAATGTCCAAAAAAAGAAAAGAAAATTTAATAACATGAATGGTAATAATTAATCATATAAAACACGAAAAATAGAATAGAAAAATATATATATATCTACAGTATAGGTTACACATATATTCATACAAATACAAATGTTAGATCGCCGCCTTTTCCAAATCCCCGAATTCTTTCTTCCTCATCACTGTATATTCACCCTGCAATGTAATAATCTCATTAATCACCCATAAAGATTCAAATCTTTAGACGTAATTAACAAACAAAAACCAATCTTAAGTACTGTGAAGTTTACCATTTGAGTGTATTGAGGGTGCATTTAGGTGAATCAGTATCAAGCTTGTTCAAGCTAACTCCTCCACATCTCAAATTAACGGCGAGCATTCCGATCTTAAGTCCGGCGACACCTAATCCAACTTTAGTCTTGGCAACAACACTGATCACCAAATCTTTGCTCTGAAATTTCGTAGCGAGTCTCTTAGCTAATCCTCTCTCGACAAGCTGGTTCTTGACCGTCGTCTCCACTTTGACGCTCGTCGAGTTCTTGGGACCTTGTCGGAATCCATTCACCGTGGTGGCTCCCATCCCAGTCTCGTCGTTTCCGGATCCAACGCTCATTTCGACGGCGGTGTTTCCGTAGTAGAAAACGAGTTTGGAGTTAGGATTCTTCATCTCAACGCGCGCAACGGCAGTGGCGGAGAGAGTGGCGCCGTCTGGATCATCTGCGAGTTTGAAACCGTCTAGACGGAAAGAAGCGAGGCTGAAAGTTGGGAGCTTAGGATCGAACCAGAGGTAGAAAACAGCAGTTCCGACCAAGAGGAGGAAGATAAAGAGAACAAGAGTAATGCAGATGCAACAGCAGCAGAAACGACAACAGCTTCTGCGTTTTCTCTTTGGTCGGAAAGAAGTAGGCATAGCGGCGGGTTTTCTCATAGGCTGTTGTGAAATGGGAGGAGGAGGAGGAGGAGGAGAGGCCATGTTTGGATCTCTGTAACCCGGTGGTTTTTGAAGAACCGGTTTCATCTGATAATCTCCCATTTTAATTCTTCACCTCTCTCCTGAAACCGAATCAAAGAAGATAAACGAAATCAATCTCTCTGTTTTTTTGAATATTAACAGAGTCGAGATAAGGGAGATGAAACGTTCATGTTAACCTTAGGAGAAATCTTGAAGATGGAGAAAGAGAGGCGATGATGATGATTGCAGAGATCGAAGCTTGGTTTCTAAGAGATTTTGAGTTTTTGGAAGAGAGAGAGAGAGAAAGTTTTTTCTTTTTTGTCTTGTGTTGTGTTGTCTCGCTAATGGAGCAACGGTGAGACGTGAGGAAGGGAATTCGTTTTAGGGCCGAGACTCACGCGCGCCGTTTTTGTTGCTGACGTGTTCCCTCTTTTTTCTCTTCTTCCTACATTCATCATATTATTATTTTTTGATTCAATTATACGTCGAAATTATCGGAGTTTCGATTTAAACTGATAATTATCTTGAGCTTTGAATGGTGATTGCGGTCAGGGCGGACAAAAACGTGTGCGGATTAAACCGTTCCATTTTTAGAGCGGACAAAAACCGCATCGGATTAAGTGCGGTCTCTTCATAACACTGGTCCGCACTTTGTCCGCAGCGGTTCTCTTTTACTTTTTTCAGTCCGCACTTATATAGACAACAAATTATGAATGGTAAATGAAAAGCGGTCTTGACCACTAGCGGACTAGTCCATTGTGACCGCTGTTACCATTCACACGAGAGAGTTGGATTATAAAATTCTACTATTTTAGTTAAATATAATCACTTCAATTTTTTTTTTTAAACACGGAATTATTTTAGCTATTGTAAAAATTGTAAATTACAAATTAAAATTCCAGAGAAACAAAATTCTATCCTAATTGTAATATTTCAGACTATATCATGGTTGAAAAATATCTTTAATTAAGTGATTTAATGACCACTTTTAAAATTTTTTATACCGGTTTTGATTTTAGATAATGCCTTCTTTTGCGTTAAAAGATTTTTGGTTATAAAAAACTAAAAAAGCCGTAAGGATATTGTGAGTAATTTAAAGAATAATATAAGGATAAAATTGTCAAGAGAGAGCATAAAGTTGATTCCTAGGGTTTTTGCTCTTCCTCTTGGTTTCTCGTCTTCAATTGTAAGAGGTGAAGAAGAAAGCCGTCTCTTCCATATATACTTTTGATTTCTTTTATCATCTGGTCTTTCTATTGATTCGATTTCGTTATCTGTTTTCTAAGGTTCGAAGATGAGGCCGATCTTGATGAAGGGACATGAACGTCCATTGACGTTCCTCAGGTATAACAGAGATGGCGATCTGCTTTTCTCCTGCGCCAAGGACCACACTCCCACCCTCTGGTATGCCGATGATGGCGAACGCCTTGGAACTTACCGTGGCCACAACGGTGCTGTTTGGTGCTGTGATGTCTCCAGTAAGTGTCTCATCTTCTCAATTTTTCTGCAATTGATTCTGATATTATCGACTGGATGAGTAGATTCAAAGGCTTGTTTAGGGTTTAGGCCATGCCTGTGTCCATGTGTTAATAGAAACCATTAGCTTCTCAATGCTTAATGTTTTGTGATTTGTTTGTGAATTTTAGGAGACTCGTCAACATTGATCACTGGTAGTGCTGATCAGACTGCAAAGCTGTGGGATGTCAAATCTGGAAAACAATTGTTCTCATTCAAATTTGGTTCTCCGGCGAGGTCTGTCGATTTCTCTGTTGGAGATCATCTTGCAGTGATCACCACTGATCCCTTCATGGAACTTACCTCTGCTATTCATGTGAAGCGCATTGCCGAGGATCCTGAAGACCGTAAGTTATAAATTCCAGCTTAATTACTACTTAAGTTTTATCCAGTGTCATGTATGTGTAAAAGGAAATTGTTTGATGCAATTGGTGTAGAGGTTGGTGACTCTGTGCTTGTCCTTCAAAGCCCTGAGGGAAGGAAGAGGATCAACAGAGCTGTTTGGGGTCCTCTGAACCAAACTATTGTTAGTGGTGGTGAAGATGCCGTAATCCGAATCTGGGATACTGAGGTATGTTAAATTTCTTGAGGGCTTTCTTGTGTATCGATTTTACTGTTAAAAAGTTATTAGCTTAATAACCTTATGTGGTGCTGCTGCCGTTTTTGCTAGACTGGAAAATTGCTCAAGGAATCAAATGAGGAAGTGGGTCACAAGAAGACCATTACATCGCTCTGTAAAGCAGCTGATGATTCTCACTTCGTTACAGGTTCACTTGACAAAACTGCAAAGGCATGTGCTTCTTTCTTTTCCTTCTATCTCTTGTTTCAGAGATTTGCACTATACATCATCTTATAGAGTGTTCTTTTTTGTTGATTCTTTCAGCTTTGGGACATGAGAACCCTGACTCTTATTAAGACTTACACTACTGGGGTGCCCGTAAATGCTGTTGCCATGTCTCCTCTTCTCGATCATGTATGCACTAATGCTTCATGAAATTCAAATACGATTCCCAGAATCAACAAGTCGTGATGTTATCTTTGTGAATGTTTCTGCTCTCTCTTATAGGTTGTGCTTGGAGGTGGTCAAGATGCATCAGCTGTGACTACCACTGACCATCGTGCTGGGAAGTTTGAAGCTAAGTTTTACGACAAGGTTAGTGTTACAATAAGAGGGTTTTACTTGAAAACTTGTAACCTGGAATATAGATGTATAACTGTGTATCATTGTGTTTGGTAAAATGTATAGATTCTGCAAGAGGAAATAGGTGGTGTGAAAGGTCATTTTGGGCCTATAAATGCTTTGGCATTCAATCCTGATGGGAAGAGGTAAATGAAGAATATTTGATTGATAGATACATTGTCCACATGATGAGCTTTTGAGTGTGTGTGTTTTGGCTATGTTACTGAGTTTGTGGAATGTATTTTTCAGTTTCTCAAGTGGAGGTGAAGACGGATACGTGAGGCTGCATCATTTTGACTCCGATTACTTCAACATCAAGATTTAGATTCTTTGGAAAAAGTCTCCCATTCCGGATTTTACTCTCTCTCTCTCTCCATCTCTTTCTCTCTTTTTGACATTTTCATCTTTTTATGTTTTACCAATATACTTTGACGTTAAAGCTTTTGAATCTTAGGCGGAATCTTTATTTTAGATTTCATTTCCAGAGTTTTCGAGTTCAATTTTAGTTAATCTGTGTGTCTGAGCATTCAATTTCTCCACCAAGAAAAGTTGCCTTCTTGGTCAAACTTTATAAAAAATATTGGAGATACAAGCCACGACTGTTAAAATGAAGAACGAGTTTTATTTAACTTCGAGACTTTAAGTGGGGATTCGTATCTTTTGAGAAAAAAAAAAAAACTTTATTCGATTACACATGAGAGTAAGAGACCTTGAAGAAAAGCTTACGCAAAGCCACAACACCGATCTCATAAAATTACATCAGGTCTAAATGCAACAAAGGAAGCCATTTAAAAAAAAAAACAAGAAAAGCCTCTTTATATTAACAAGAACAAACCACAACACCAAATTTTCATCTGGAGGAAAAGCTTCTCTTTCTCCCTCTCTCTCCGAAAATTTATAGATCAATCATCATCTCTCTCTCCGAAAATTTATAGATCAATCATCATCTCTCTCTCTCTCTACTATACTATCTATCAAGTTTTCTGAAATTAGCAGCACTTGTTTTCTTTGTTTATGTCGACAAATCAAGTAGAAATCGATTATCCCGCAGCCACAGCATCAGCTCGAGGCTTCGTATCAAGCAGTTGATGCAATTTGCCTGTAGAGTTAGAATCATTGTCTCCTTGGTTCTTGTTCTTGTCTCCAACAGCTCCTGAGTTCTTAACTCTAGACAACATATTCCCGGAGACTCTCTTTTCGGGTTCAGAACTTTTCAGTTTATCCTGCAACCCCCATAAAAACCGCCATTTTCAATAAAATGAAGCACATTGAAAAGGGTCGTTGCTTATATGTTACTGCTTACTTACCAGCAATGTTGCATTGGCTCCTCTTAGTTTATCAGATTTCTCATTAAGTTGGTTTAGTTCAGATCTTAATGCCATGTTTTCGGCTGTCAAGGCTTCCACTTTCCGAGCAAGTTCTTCAGTCTCGGCCTTCAAAACAAGGAAAGACAGAAAGTTTTATTAGCTTGTTAAATGGTTTTGTGAGAGTCACACCAAGAGAAAGAATATCAAACCTGTTTTCTTAATCTTGACCTTCTGGCAGATTCTCGATTAGACTGTTTTCTTCGCTCCCGTTTCAGTTCTCTCTCGTTCTGGAGAAATGAATGGATACTTATGAGGGAAATGGAACCAATGATCTCAAAAATAGCATAAGCGGAAGATCAAAATAAGTCACAGGGTACCTGAAGCCAAGTTTCAGGAGGAACCATGGCTAAAGATTGTGACATGAAGGGGTTGGAATTTGCACTTACACCAGGAGAGAGTATAGCTGCTCCAGATCCTTGAATAAGTTTTACGCCGGTATCACCACTTGACGGAGAAACAGAACGAAATGAGCTAGATTGAACTAATTGTTTCCCATCTGCCAAAAAAACCGAATGAAAAATCCTGATATTATCAAACATTTACACTGAATCCAACTCTTTGGGACATGAAAAAGGCTTATACCTTTTGTTGGAGTTCCCTCTCGACTTCTTTTAAGTTTCGGTTCATCTGCCTGGAAACATGCAAACAGGTTTAGCCTTTAGACCCATGTAAAAACCTAAAGATAGCTGAGATCAAGCGAAGATAAACATTACCCCAGTTGTATTCCCATCACTTCCATCAGTTGAACCATCAGTTTCTGAGCTGTTCCGTGATCGTTTATGTTCATCTGCACCATTTTCAGGATTCCCATTTCCTAGAGACATAGCAAGCCCATCAAACTCTTTCAGCTTCTTCATCAATCCATTGTCTGTATTCCCTGTAGATTTAGTAGGAGTGTCGATGCTCAACTGCGTCCCCGGCTGCCATAAAATAAGGACCCCATTAAACAAGGAACAAAACCATTTCTCAATCCTTGATGTATCATATTAGCTATACAACTTACAGTTGTTAAAGGTGGAGCCTTTTGACCTTGAGGCTGTGATCCCTATCCACAGAAACTCAAGCCAGTCAGATAAATGATCACGATCACAAAGGATTCAACTTGGAGGAAGAGAATTATATACGTACCATGGGAATTCCGGGATGAGCGTAAACTCCTCCTCCATGCGGGTAAACCGCTGCATAGGGTGCTCCATACGGTGACATCATATGCTGAAAGATTCATGACCAACAAAACACCAATGAATCGCCTTTCTAATCTTTACCATATTAACACAAGATGATTCGTGTTTGTGTTAACTATAATATTACCTGAGGATTCCACATGTAAGGAGGAGGAGGATGGCCAGATGCAGCCATAGCTGAATTGTAATAAGGAGGCATTGCAACCCGTGGACCATAATATGCCTAGCAGCAAGTAACAGAACCCATATATCATGAATCATCATTATCATCGTCATGGTATTACTACTAGATATACTGGAGAGTGATTACAAAAAGACTAACCTGCATAGCTGCCCAATCAGGGTAGACATGAACATTTGTTTGATCCTATCAACAGTCAAGTCAACGCATAAGGAATTTAAGAAAAACAAGATGACAAATTTGACTAGGAACAAGATGACTTGGAATGAAACTGTTGAACATACCGGTGGTGAAGATGGTTTGTTATCTGATTTGGTTGGCTTTGGTTCCTCGCTATTTCCCATGGATTAAAGTTTTATCCCACTCAAGAGAACAATGAACTCTTTCTGCAAAATCAAGGGATGATGTTGTGTGAGAAAGTTTGAAAGAAAAGAGAGAGAGAGACAGAGACAGAGAAGGGTAAAAGAGTATTTCTCCCTCCCATCTATGTTCAGAAAACTTTCAACAAGACAAAAGGAATCAACAAAGTGGACACTAATAGACAATTCTACCCCTGAAACAATCACATGCACGCAAAAAAAAAAAAGCTCTGTTCTTCTCTACGCTTTTCTGTTTTTGTTCAAATTCAAAAACAAAATAATATTAATTCAACTCAACTAAATGCAAAAGCAAACGATCAAAAACGGTAAAATCTTTCCAAAATCCTATGTTTTCTTTCCAAAACTAAGAAGACGAATGAAGGATAGAGAACCAAATGAAAAACTCTTCGACCGAATAATCTCTTTGTAAAATTCTTGAAGGTTATACAATACCTTGAAGAATCCGAGAGCTCCTTGACGAAACGTAAGCAGAAGATGAATAAGAAGCAGCTTAAGCAGACAGAAACTCAGAAATTTAAATCGCGAATTCGAAACCTAAACAGCAATGAAACACATTTTCATCTTTCTTTCTCTCTCTCTCTAAAAAAACAGAGCGAAAAAGAGTTCAGTTTTTTTTTTTTTTTTTTGAGAAAGGGAGACGAGAGGAGAGAGAAAAAACGGAGCGCCAAGACGATGACCACGTCATCAGACACGTGTCATGCGAATATATTACAGCGTAAACTACGGTGGTGTTTGATGAGTTGGCTCCTCGACTTTAGTGCTAGCCATTTCTTATGTCATCTCTACCGTACACGTGTTCGATTGCTAGTCGCTCTACGCATCCCTCATGTGACTTACATGGTCCGTCCGTTTCATTTCCCAACTCTTTACATGGACTATAATTTTATAATTTGATATTTACCATAGTGTATAAATCCCCTTCAAATCCGTCGTCACATCAGTGAAGTCATGTGCAACATTAAAAAAGTTTTTAAGATCTGATTTTATTAAATATTTTGCTCAGTTGTGAGAAAACAAAAGATGTATATTTATTCCATCCAACGAATTTTCCGAATAATTTTTTCTTTTTCGTACACACATTACAACCAAAAGAATAATTCCTTACGTCACACATATATCAATCATATGTTTCCAGTGACGCCATATATTCATTAGAGAGTCGAAAATATATATGCTATGGCATAAAAATATTGCTAATTAAAAAAATATATATATATTGATAATTACCGAAGGAATATATATATCAATAATAAAAAAATGATTAGAAAGAAGGGACATTGTGGTAAAATAGAAACAAAGCAAAGACCTTTGACTATTAGTATCTCCGACGCGGAGAGCACTTCTGTCCACCAAACTCCAGATCTGGACCGTCCATTCTTCACCACCGATTCATATCTTCCAAAGGTGCCACGAGACGACCCACGTGTATGGCCACGTTTTTGCCATCATGGAAGCAACCAAAAAAAAAACTCTTTTTATTTTTTTTTTATTTTCCTTCATAATTATGAAAAGAAGAAAATAAATAGCGGGGCCCGCAATCCCGACAACTGCCTCGAATCCAACGGCTGGGATAAAAAAATGATCCAACGGTTTAAACTAAGCCACGCCAGTAAGAGTTATTGGCATCTATACTATCTAGAGGGTTAAAGGGCCAACGAGGCTTTTGCGTTGGCGTAAAAGAGCTTCTCTATCCACGAAGTGGCCCCTACTTTACAAAATGCGACTCACATGGATGTAGTATCTACGTGTCTATTACCCATTGGATGATGTAGAAAATATTGTCTGTGCTCAACTTTATTATTTAGTACTATCTTTGTGTAAGTAGTTAGTACACAGAGAGACCAGAGAGCATAATATTAGATTACTAGTAGTATAATTCTTCTACTTGAGGATTTCGATGACGTAAGCTTAGGTAAAGACCACGTCATATTTGAATCTAAACCGTTGATCTCGGCTTTGGAAAAATCGACGGTGATGCAGCTTTAACGCCGCCTCGAGTAAGAAAAAAAAACGTGTTTTTCGAATCATCTGACGTGGCTATCAATATTATTATTGCTACGTGGGGTCGAAAGTCAGAAAAGGAGATTTAAATCCAACGGCTCAAACGTGTCCCCGACAAAATGACGTGTCCGTCTGGTAAGCGGATAGTCTTTACTTACGCATTTACGTGGGCCCGCATGTGACGAGGACTCGAACCCGATTTTACCAAGTTACCCTTATGACTTCACACTAATTCCTCCATGTACCACTCTAGCCGCTTCGTTTGAACTTTGAATTTAGAAGCCTTCATGTTCACACTTAGCACAAGGCAAGCAATTAGCTTTATCTTTACGACAGCGTGCAGGTAGTAGCAGGCCCAGAGCCCATATAAGAAGGCTACTCTCAAAATCTAGGCCCAATTCTACCTTGGACTATTTTTATTTTTTAAAAATTTTTAAAAATTAAAAACAGAAAGTCAATAGGCGTAAATAGAAAATTAAAAATCCCAATCAAATTTACAGAGCGAGGTACTCTTTAAACCTTACTTTTACTGCTCCTTGAGCAAATAAAAAAAAGACACTCCGTGGCTCGTGGGTAGTGCTGCTACATAACGAGATAATACAACTTACATATATATAGAGAGAGAGAGAACAGTCAGTGAAGGTCTGAGGAACGTTTAATGGTGAGCTCGGCTCTGAGATGGAGAATGCCATTGATGAAATGCGGACTGTCCTCGGCGATGAACGAAGTCCACGGAATCCCGAAAAGGTTTCTGTACCCAACCGCTTTTCCCCCAGTGAATGTGTAGTTTCCTTTGTATTTGCTTACGTATTCTTCTGTTGATTTTTTCTCTCTAGCCGCGAATTCGTAGTCCACACCAAAACTCACAGCTCCTTTCTCTTGCATCCCGAGGAACAGCCCAAAGCAGTGGAACGCGCTTTGCTGGTCCATGTTGCAGTGCGCCGAGAGGAAGAACCCTTGACCTCCTAAGTGGAAGGCCTGAGAATAGACTCTCCCCGAAGGGAATAATCCTGCGCATTCCTCTCGCTTCAAGTCCAGGTACACTACACACTGCGGGCGAGGAAGCTCAAACTCCACCACTTTTACGGGTCTGTATTTGTAAGCCCTCTCTATGAAACGGCGGTTCATGGAGTCCGATCCTTCAGCTGCGAGGATGCGTTGCCTGTGTGGGGCTTCTGCTTTGAAGAAGAGCGCTTCTAATACTTGCTTTGATGCTACTTCATGCTCAAAATCGCTGCACGTAAGTACCTTTTTCAGCTTTCGACACGTCATGTACGGGAAACGGATGTAGAGCGCAAGGCGCGAACCCAGAATCTCTCTACGGTCTTCCAATGAACTATACTGCCCCCTTGCCCATTTTAAGACAAAATCATAAACAGCATCCTCAGAAGCAATTTGGAGATCATCGCTCGATAGTATTGCCTCGATTCCAGCCAATGGTAAGGCCATAACCTCATCATGAAACCTGTACAAGATGGCAACACATGAATACAATAATAATACAACACTAGAGTAAATGCATTTCAAACCACTGGAGAGTCTTACTTGGTAATATCCTTGTAACGGGAGGCAAGGAACTGCTTTGCTGCATCGGTTAGAGGTTGGACTGCTTCAGCCATTAAAACACTAGAGGGAAGCTCGAGATAGAGCAAAGCGGAATCAGGGGTCATGGGCATATTGCGCAGTAGTCTACTACAATACCTCATGCAGGAAGCAACCTCAAACTTGTCAGCAGCCATAAGCACATCTAATAAAGCAGGTGCTGTTGTGACACTTAGAGAGTTGCTATACATAAAATTTAGAAGCTCCATCAAAGCACCTTCCTCTGCCATACACATAAAAGCAGGGCATGAGAAATCAACATTGTGGCTCTCTTAAAGCTAATATCGTTTCATGGATACAAAATATCATATATGCAAATCAAAGCCAGCAACTGAGTTAATACAAAAGGTATCAAGAATCCAAAACAATAAAAAATTGAAGTCAATACGACGAGATTGACAATAGCAGAATGAAGCAAAAGATTACCTTGTGCACTAATTCTAAGGGTTACATGTCTTTGTTCTGATTCCCTCATTCCATTAGAAAACAGCTACAACAGGGTAAGGAAAGCAAGAAGCAAAGGATAGCGTTACATGCGAGGTAAACAAGAGCAAACAATAAGGATATAGAAGGAAAAAAAAAAGGTTAATACCTTGTAAAAAAAAGGGCTTTTTGCAGCCAAGATAGGAGAACTAATATGCAGTTCTTTAACTCTAACAACAGTTGAACAGTCGATACCCCAGTTTGGCTCACTAGATGCATCGTCATCACCTAAAAAAAACCATTTATAAAAAAAGCTATAACGCTTTAGACAACTTACTTCAACAGCAAACGCTCTTTTGAAGATAAAAAAGCATCACAAATCAAAACCCAACTACTCGAGAGAAACTGTGAGATTTAGAATGCAGTAGTTGCTCAAAGTACCTGATAGAGCCTCTTCCACCATTGCCTCTCCTTCATCATCAAGATTATCACCACCAGGACAATCATCCATATCAGGTTGGTTGATATCGGTTAAAATCTGCTCTTCAGCACATGCCACAATGTCTGAAATCGCAACTGGGAATGCAAAACATATTAAACAATAAAACTCATATGACATGAGAGGGGAAAACCAAAAGCCAAAATGCGCCATAAACTAAGAATAAGAAGAATCCAAATAAAATCCAAAAGCCCTAAATCAAGCAGAATAACAATTCTAAAAATCCAAGCAGAATAACAACATCTCAACCTACACAAACAAAGCCATGGAGAAATTTGAGATTGCAACCAATCAAAGAGAAATTAAGATTCCTATATTTCCTAAAGAGGAATCAAACGTACCACCATTGTCCTTCTTGTTATCCTCTCTTCTTCTCTTGCGATGACGAGCCCAATCGGCAATACTCGTACAGCCTTCACCATCAGACTTGGAATCCGAAGGCCCACCCAAGATCTCGATCCGGAGCAAACGGTCGGAGAAGTTGCTGTCGTTGAAAGCGAAACCAAAATCACCTTCGGAGGAGGAACCATGGCGAGAGAAATTGGAATCCATCTCCGTCTTAGGGTCAAATAGATCGGTGTTATTGGAACCTCTCATCCTCCTTTTCGAAAACCCTCTTCTCCTTCTTCTCTCCGGCGAAATCAGAGCAGAAGAATCAGGATAACAAAAAGGATCAAATTCGAAAAGGATTTTGAGGACCGAAATGACAAAGAAACCCTAAAAAGTCTTTTTTTTTTTTTTTTTGAACTCAAGGGGAAAAAGGACAAGAGATGAGAGAGCTGGTCGACGTTGGAAAGATAAAGTTGAACGGCTATGGTTACAGGTCGGTCACAAATAAATAAATGTTAGGCTAATTTAAGCCAAGAGGTTATATCTGTTCGTTTTAGTGCCTAACTAATTTGACCGGTTCGGTCTTCTTTTTATTGAAACCAGGTTTTCGAATTTTAAAAGTTCTTCCGATTTTATATATAAATCGTGTTGGTACTTTTTTTTATGTTACTTCTAGTATTCTTGAAATTTGTCGGCACAAATTCGGTTTTAACTAAGAACTAAAGAAAAAATAGTTTCTAGAAATCACTCAATCAGTTAAGTATTTTGGGGGAGGTTTAGAATTTGCTTAATTAGGAGAAAGTAAAAAGTTAAGAGTTTTATATATGTTGCTCTGGTGATAAGCAAATTTAGGATACTGTAATTGGTTGGAAAGCGTCAAATGTGGTTAGAAGACAACTCGTTCAACGAACGGCAATGCCTTATGTCGGATAATATTCGTTGGAAACTTGGAATCAAACGTCTAATTTGGAGTTCTTTTAATAAATAAAATTAGTTCAAAGTTTTACACGCGTTGTTAATTAGATTTTGACCAAGTGAAGCTTGGCAATGCAACAATTATACGACAATTTTGGATTTTTTTTATCTTTTTTTGAAAACTTTCAAAAGTTGGATTTTATAGACAAACAGTGGACTAATCTTCGATATACCCTTCTTCGTAGGCCTATACATGACAAATCAATTAAGACATCTGGACTAATTTTCCGTATACACTTCTTTGTAGGCCAAACACATGACAAACAAATTAAAACACATTTGGACTATCTTATCTACCTAAGCAACCAACAAATGATCATATGTTGTCACTAGAGATGATCATTTGAACTGGTATGACTTAATGTATCAACTGCCAGCAAGCCAACTATTATTTATAGAACCGTTGATCATATGGATTCTCAAACCGGACAATCGAACTAATTTCAATATGATCGAACTTAAAACTTTCTTCTTTTTAGTTCGTAATAAAAAGATATCCAAACCCATTTTGAAGAATGTGTTTTTTAGGTAAGATGTCCCCTTCTTGCTAAGTTGTGATCATATTAATAGATTAAAAAGAAGAACAAATGAATTTTTTTTTTTTGTTTGGTTTTTTTCGTCGACAAATAAAGACTTAAATTTCCCTACCAAAAAAAAAAATAAAGACTTAAATTTCGGTTGACTGAACAAAAAAGAACATAATTTTAATAATATATAAATACATAAACAGACAACACTTGTGACTTATCTACCAAATCAAACGTAGTTTTAAATATAGAAGAGAGACTAAACTAGAAATACTTATTTACCTAACCTTGTAAAAGATATCGAAGCACAAATACAAACATTACACATATACTTAATGGAACTACATAGAGTTATTTATACACAGTCTGTTTTTATTAATTTGGTCGTGATAATCCCATCGATATAATATAATAACACCATTGATATCATATTTTGAAAATGGCCCACGACATCTTCCCATATCAAACAACATTGATGTCGCTTTGATGCGAGCATCAACAACCAACACCTGCATTGACACATTTCAAAAACTGAGAAAAAGAATTCATTAGAGAGAGAGAGAAAAAATAAACAAGTTTATAGACCAAAACATAAAAAGAAAAAACTAAGTTAGAGAAACACTTTTGAAAGTGCTAACGAATCCAACAAACCATTAACTCAAAAATAATTGTGGTAAACTATGTAAATACATACGTAGATTGTGTGTGTAGATATATATACAAAGGACAGAGACTAGGAGAAGAAGAAAAGGAGCTCCCTTCAATCCAAACGAAGAGAAGAGAAGGATATATAGAGAAAGAAGAGAAGTTCTAAGAGGCCATGCAAACCCCTTAAAGTGCGCTTTCTTCAAGCTCACCTACGCACTTTCTAAGAGGAATCCATGAACTCTTAGACTTCTGCTTTTTAGTTCCTTAAATCTTGTCCTCCTCGTTTTGGACGAAGGGAGCTCCTATCTTACACTTGAAAGACAAGTGTCCACAAAGAGTTTGACATTCATTAACTATAAAAGGAACCAAAAACATAGTATCGAAAGAGTTACATGTCGTGTAAAGTGGTGATGGATTGATGAGGCTTATGATGATGTGTGAAGAAGAACATGTTGTGTAAAGTGGCTTTATAGATGAACGAGCATAAACCCTAGTCTACTCCTTGGGAGCATTATGGAACAAATGTTAATAAAAATGGAAAAATATAAAAGGAAAAATGGCAGTAAATCCTATAGTCATTAATTAGAGATTGAACATAATCTTGTTGACTAGATTCTCTGTTAATACGGAAAGAGAGAGATGCTGTTAGGGTCCTTAGTTGTAATTCTCGTAACTATAATTTGTAATTTCATTGCATTAAGACTACAAATAATCACGTTAAATTTCAAATGTCCAGAAAAGAATAACTAAATCGTACTTTTGTAGTTGAAGGTTTGAAGCACAAAGTTACGATACTGAAGATAATCTATCCAGAAGACAGATAAGAGTTTGGTCAAACGCTATTACCAACACATCTTTGACTTATCCTACCTTTATTAATCACTAATCAGTCTTCTTAAAGCGCATTGTGAACCAAATTTAATTTTGAACCATTGTGAAAAAAAAAAAAAAAAAAAGCGCATTGTGAACCAAATTTAATTTTGAACCATTGTGAAAAAAATAAAAATAAATAAAGCGCATTGTGAACCAAATTTAATTTTTAGATGACTGAAGAATTGCTAATCGCTTTGTCTATTTACGTTAGATTTTTTTCCCTCAACTACAAATGACAAATATAGTTGACCGGATGTGTAGAGTTTTTTTTTTTTTTTTGTCATCGTATTACAAGTCACTATATTTAAATTATGTAGAATGTGAATGTTGACAATTACTTAAATTCTATGTTTAACACCATTTATATACACTTTTTCTGAATAGAAGAAAAGAAAGAGATATAATTTTTATAAATATATTTAGATATTAAGTAATAAATTGTAGATTGTTTTCTTGACATATATCAAATTTATTCTCTTATAGTTTCTATTGACAATTTTTTTTACAATAAGTATATGAAGAGATTAATTATAAGAAAGATAAAATAATAATTTATTTAATTGGAGGCAATAATATCTTTATGATTTGATTGGATGTAAATGTATTATGTAATAAGGTGGCAAGTAAAATATCACAAATTGTATATGATTTTGTTTAGACTTTTTAATGACACATCATGTATTAAAATACAAAACTATAGTTTTTTTTCTTCAAAGAAAAAACCCTTTTAATCTAAATGTTACAAGCATTAACACAACTAAATAATTACTCCAACATGAGACACGAGTTATAAATTGGCTCATGCTTGAACCGGATCACTCGGACTTAACTCTGGTTTCAAAGAAGAACGTAAACGTCGACTCTCTACACGAGCTTCCATCAGCTTATCCTTGAGAGTATGATGATTATCCTCTCTTATTGTCACATTCCTTGGATGAATCTTCGAGAAAGTTCTAGACTTTTCTTGACTCTCGTAATCATCAACGTTCCTTGGACTATTCTCTGGATGAATCCTATCTCCTTCCGAAGACATAGACAGATTAAGAACTTGGCCTGAGCTCTTCTTAAGCAGCAGTTTGTTATCTCTTCTTGTTCGCTTTCCGAGCCCTTCTTCGAGTTCCTTCAAGCAAACCCTTTGATGCATAGACGCCGAATCATCTGGTTTTGCTCTCAAGCTACTTCCTGTACTTGAATATGATCTACGCTGCTCCTTAGCTCGCAAAAATGTTTCAACATCTTTATCATCCTCCTCTAGCTTCATTTGTAATCTCTGGTCATTCCACACTTCCGCAATGTGCACAATTACTTTATCACTCATCGGTGACTTATTCCCAATCCTTCTCACCTTATCTTCATAATCTTTAACTGCTTTTGCAAACTCATCGCAGAGATTTTCCACAACAACACGTTCCTGTCTCTCCTTTTCAAGATCTTTCAAGGCTTTTGACAAACAGTGCTTCGCTTCACAAAGCTCTCGTGTTAGCTTCCGGTGCAAAGTCTCTGACTGCTTTCTAACTTTTCTCTCATCATCTAACTCCCTCTTTATCGATCGAAACACATCTTTTACCTCTTCTTCTTCTTCCTTTTTCTTCCTCCCCTGCCTATCGATTTGCTTCTCCCGTTGCTGCACGTCCTTAATCTCGGCTCTACATTCATCCAACTCCATCTTTAGAGCTCTAACCAAAGACATATTAGCAGTATTCTGTTCTTCAAGACTCCATATCCGATTTAGCACCTTGAGAAGCTTTGTAGAGGAACCCAAACCATAGCTCGCAGACTTAACCACCGAAGAACCTGTCTGACTAAATGCTGGCTTAGGCACCACAACCTACAAATACATGTTAAAGTCAACACACACCAAAATCCAGCTCAAAAACAAGATTGCAAAAACTTTCTCGGTAAAAGTTAAGAGTGAACAAGGAAAGAAAGAATTTGTTAATTTATTTCACCTCCAATGAACTGCTGCTGCAACTTGCAGGAGAGATTGGTTGCAACAAATCGCCATTTCTATGGACCAGTCTATGATCATCAGTTGCTGCAATTTGCCTTCTCAGGCTACCTCTGCTTGGTGGCTGCAAATCAAAACTCAGTAATATATAAAATGATTCCTTTCTTCCACAAAACGTTCAAATTCTAAACACACATAAATCAAGGGCTCTAGTAGACTCATCACCAAGATCACAACTTTACGACCATGAGATTTGTCCTGTGCAATTTGTGCATAGACGAGATTTTTCCAGTAGAATTTCTTCAATACCCCATCATAAGGTACAACACTTTTGCGAGAAATGAGATTTCCGGTGGAATATTACACTTAAGACTCACCATAAAGATCACAACTTTACGACCTACCCACACAGGAAGACAAAACCCCTACATAAACCCGCCTAAAACCTTCAAGCAAAAAAAAAAAAAGCCAAAACTATTCACCTGATGATCGTGAGGCGGACTACCAGAAGGCGATTCCACACCTGAATCCCGTCGTCGACATGGTCGCAGCTCAATTCTTTGCCGGAATTGTTCAGTTTCCCACAAATCGGCGCATAATTTCCGTACAGAAACCTCCGGATTCCCCAAAAACTGTTTCGTAGCTCCGACTAGAGGCGGTGAAAAGTCAAGCCGCCACGTGGGTGGAGGAGTAGAATGACCAGCTCTCCTACTAGAGCCCATGAAACTTCGCCTCAGCTTTTTCTCCATTTCTCCTTCTTCACATTCTCTCTCCATCTCTCTAGTCTTACTCACTCTGTTTGTGTCTCTGTTTCTCTCTCTCTCAAAACCCTTTAAGGGAAGCTTGTCTTCTTCTTCTCTTCTTCTTCGTCAGAGGGGGAATGTCGAATTTCTGGGGCTGTTGGGATCTTTAAGTTGTCTCTTGTGGCTCGAGTCTACAGTTTATGTCTCGACTCTGGAGTCATCTCTCTCTCTCTTTCTTCTATCTTCGTTTCCTTAAAAATTCTCAGATCACTATGGCTTATCCTTAAAACAGTCCATCTTTCTTTATCATTTTATACCAAAAACCCAAAAACGTGATTTGTTTGTTCTAATTAAGTATGTACTTGTGATTAATTCTTCTTCGCTTTAAGAAAGAAAAAAAAATAGTGTTATTCTCTCCAAAGCCTATTACTCTCTCCCGACAAAGATTACTCTTGACTTTTTCTCCCTTCCCAACAAAGCCATAGATTTCAATTTACTGCAAGGGGAAATATATCTTCTCAAATACTTCAGTGTCAGAGACAGAGTATGCGTGTGAATTTTATTAATGTCAACAAATCTATTTCACCTTCTTTTACTCTTTTCAATTCGCCATACAAATTTACATTTTCCAACTTGTATGTATATGGCTCACAATAGTTATAGTTACACTAGTTAAAATACTTCTACCTCTATAGTAGTGGGTAAAAGTCCGGTTGGTCGCAATTTCAGTAGTCAGTGTGATGCTAATTTAATGACAGCTTCCAAGTATATACGTACTATAGTAATAATTTTTGTTTTAGATGAATTTGCACTTTTAGTATAAAGATATTAACTTTTGATGGATGTGCAAGTGGGTGAATGAATAATAGTAACCCATTCAATTAATAAATTATGCTAGTCAATTTGGGGATTGAGAGTAGGCTAATAGAGTCATTATGAGGTTAAATGGAAAGTTAATAAACGAATAAAATATAAATCATTCGTATCAAAAAATAACCATGCTTGAAGATTCATGGTCCTTTCAATGCTAGTCTACAACTCCAAGGCTTATTATGACCAACACGGCAACACTGACACCATCTCCTTTTTTCCAACCATAGATTATGTAAGAATGAGATTAGATCATTACTTGTTATTTCTCTTGCACATGTTAATATCTAGGAATTTTAGTTGTTGTAGCGAGAAAGCACATACTAAGAGATAATGGAGATGAGTGTAAATGGCGTTGGGACGTGAAACGGGACCACAAAGGATGAATATTTGGCGGCTAACAGACAAAGTAACGTGACGATGAGGAAGAAGAAAACGAAGAGTGAGTTATGGCATGAAAAGGATGACTATGTCCGCACGAACCAGAACCACACACTCATTGTCTTTCTCCCAAGATAATTTTTAAAAAGGTAAACTGAATGTAATAAAACTTAAACATGAAATTTACTAGTATGAGTTATGGACCTTATGGTCCCCCTTTGATATAAAGTATAAACCCCATTCTCATAACTCATAACTCATAATCATGTGTGGGGATGATTAACTTCACGTAGATCATTTCTTAAAACTATCACTTTTAGACTTTCAGAGTATTCACTAACTAACTATAATATGGACATGTAAAATTGTTGGAAGAAATCAAATCGACAATAGATGACAAAAGATAATTAAAAATAGATAAACGATATAAATATTTGAAACGACTAATGGACTGATGATTATTGTACGGGCCTGAAATATATTGGGCCTAAACAAACAAAAATTCATTTTTACTTGTCGAAGCTGAATCTTCAAGAGGAAACGCGAATTGGGTCGCTATCCACACTAGCAGAAGACGGAGAAAGAAACTGATTATTTTAAAAATGGCAATATTCGAATTCACGTTGGGCAAATCTTGAATTCACATTTCTATACTCTCCCGGATGGAGATAGATACAATATAGGGATGAGCAATTGAAACATATCAAGGTTTCTAATGGTTACAGTACGGCATCGGTCGAACTTGCGGACACTGCTTTGGTTGCACGACGTCTAATCTGTGTCCTCTTCTTATGTGATAGTTTCTTCTCAAGGCTTTTGACCCGACTGGTTAATTTCGATATGACTTGGAGTTGTTCTCTGCCTGCCTTAACCAACGTCTCCACCGTTTCTTTGAATCGCTGGTTCTCCTCCATCAGCTTTTTGGTTTCTTCTGATATCTCATATTTATTGACTTCTCTTTCCGGTGATTGTTCCTTCACAATGACTTCTGTCTCTGGAGACTCCTCTTCTTCATTTTGTGGCTCAGAAGTCTCTTGGCCTATGCCTCCGGAGTTATCGGGCGAGTGGTCAACGTCATTCTCCTCCTGCCTCGCTATTTCAGGGTCCATTGCAGTAATTTTCGCTTCATGAGTACATGATGATGAATCTTGCGAAAGAAGCTGCGTTTCATCGTCAATCACTCCTACAGGTAGCTCTGAGAGCTCGACATCTTTCTCTGAAGGCAATACTGTATCATCATCTCCCTTTCCGTGTTCATTTTCTAATCCTTTGGCCTCGGCTTCAGAAATTTCGGAAGAATTCTCCAGGTCCGGTGCAGAGCTTGTTCCATGAGTCTCTTCCACCACTTGTGGCAATTCGTTGACTGGCTCCTCCAAACTCTCCACCACGACTTTCTTTTCTTCAGCGTTGGTCACTGTCAATCCATTTCCATCAGCTGACGGTGGATTAATGGGTACAACAGTCTCAACCTCTCCAATTTTCTCTGGAATAGTTGTCAATGAAGCAGCCGGCTCATTTTCAGTAGGTTGCTCAGGATCCGTTGCTAAGGTTTCAAACAATCCAGATCTCTCTTCTGCTTCAGAAGCCGGTTGTTCATCTGTTCTATTCAAGACGCTCATAGGATTTTCCTCAGGAGACAGAAGAAGAACCTTCTCTTGATTCGAGCCAGATATCATTTTATTCTCTTCTGCGAGCTGGGAGTGCTCCAAATTCACTGGAGAGTCACCGGCCTGAGAGTTAATTTCCACTTGTTCTTTTACAGCGTCCATCTCTGTAATGGCGTTGCTATTCTTCAAGGAGTCGAGCTTCTCTTGAATGCCTGAGAGCTCTCTGGCCAAAGATTTTCTGTAGTCTTTTATACTAGGATGCAAGCCCTGCAGGGTAAACATTGTATTAAAAACTGTCAGTAACAATCTTATGCAAAAATACAAACTGAGATGAACTATCTCGGCTACCTATGAAATCCATAACCCAGCAAAAGACTAGTCTATCACGCATTACCTGGACAGCATCCAGTTTTAAAAGAAGGTTCATCACCATTTCTCCAATAACAACTATCTCCTTCTCTTCAATGTGATGATCAGTAGAAACTTCTAGAGCCTGAATACGCTTTTTAACATCGCCCATCTGCTCACGGACAGTGGCTATCTCCTTCAATTTCTTAACTGGCTCCCATCTTCTCACATCATATCCGCGGTACCTAGATTGTATAATTCTAGCAGCTTCCTCTTCTGTAAAGGTCTTCTTTGCAGGCTGTTCTATATTCTCCTTCGTTTCACAAGGTTTAACAATCTCACAGTTTGATACTTCTTGCAGATTAGAATTGCTCTCAACTGTTTCTTTTTCTGTTCCTATTGCATTTAAGTTTCCCTCAGGCATCTTCACTTTTTTGTTTTTCTCTTGACATGTCACGTTACAAGCCTCACTTGATTCAGCCGTTTTGGAGCACAGTGGGGACGCGACCTTAGTCTTCTCTGACATTATAGATTCTTCCTTCCGTTTAGGAGGACTTGGTGATTTGGAACCACCATTTCTCTTCTTCGGCAACGGGTCAACACGCAGACAAACTGGAGGCAACTTGGATGCTTTTGATGATGACGAACACTGCTCCTTTTTTGTGCTCTTAACTGGCTCATTCTCCGCAACCCTGTTGGTTGGCTCCGTTGGCTTAGGCAGATGGTTTTCTGATAGTTTCACGGGAATATTTCTTGGTTTCTTTAGATGGTTCTCCACTGGAATATTTCTTACAGAACTCTTCTCCTCCACATTTGAGAGAACATTTTGCTCAAAGTTCCCTTCTTTGCCTTCTTTTTGGGTTTTCTGACCTTCATTTACATGGAGATCAGAGGGGCAAAACTCCAAGTTACGGCCTTCATTACTACTCTCCTTACTCTCAGAAGCTTCAACATCTTCCCGTTTCCCACAGGATGGTATCCAGAAAATAGGATACGGAAGCTGTCCAGGCTCTTCCTTGTTCTTCTGGTTCTGAGCTTCCTTCACATCTTGACTCTGCAACAGGGATTTCAACTTGCTGGAATCAAATGGGTATTCCACAGTTTTCTCCTTGTGCATCTTGTTCATGTTTTCATTACTACTCGCAGAAGCTTCAACATCATCCCGTTTCCCACGAGATGGAATCCAAGAAGGAGGATAGGGAATCTGTCCCGGCTCTTCCTTGCTCTTATGGATCTGCGCTTCCTTCATGTCTTGACCCTGTAACAAGGATTTCAACTTGCTGATATCAAATGGAAGTTGGAAAGTTTTCCCATTCTGCACCTTTTGCCTGTCTTGATTCTGTACGAAGGACTTGATGGTGTCCTCGTCGAATGGAAAATAACCATTCCAAGACTTGGGAAAACTTTTCTGTACCGTCATATTCTCAGCAGGTTTAACCTCAGAAGTAGGCTGGTTGTGATCCCTTGAGCCAAGAGAGCTTCCGTGCTTTTGATTCCTAGCATTCTCATGAGGAACCCATATAATTGGATAAGGGCAGTTGGTAGAACGAACTGGAAGCAGAGCTTCTCTTTGGTTTCCTTTCTCAATCTCGGGCTCATGGTCCTCAATTACAACGCCTCTGTCTTTCTTCAAATCACATATCTGGGGAGAACATTTTCCACATTGATGCTTCCCAGGCACGTCCTTGTCAGAATCACACCAAGCTTGTTGATAACCAACTGGAAATGGAGGATGAGTGTAACAAGGAGGAGCGTAAGATGCGTGAGGAGGATAGAACCCGGAATGGTTCATGCAGTACGGATGGTACGGCACTTGTGGGGGATAACAAGGAGGCCAGTAAGCGTTGTATGCAGGTAAGTTGCCGTGAAAGCAGCTTCCATGACACGGTGGTGGAGCATCCATAGTCATATGCTGAGAGTTATTCCCAAACCCTTGATAATAGTATCCTTGTGGTTTCATTTGACATGGTTGTGATGGATCCATGTACACAGGCATCATCTTCGATCAACTTCAGTTAACCAGTTCCAGTACAACTGCAGCAAATACCCACATCGATAAATCTGTAAATCGATAAATGAATAATTAATAAACAGAGATTCAGTTTTGCATTTCCAAAAGACACTAACTAGCAGCTTTCGATTGAAATCAATTCGCCTGACTACACAAATTACCAAGATCTACCCAACTTACTGACACTAAATCAATTGCATCTCCAGAAAACTAAGAGTAATGAACTCAGATTCTCAAAGCTATTCCTTAAACTAAGAAGTAGAAGGGAAAGTGACGGAGCTTACAGAATACCGAATCGAGACGCAGCGAAAACACCACAAAAATCCTCCCAAATTCCTGATGCGAAGCTCTCACTCTCTCCACCGAAAAGTTCTTCTTCGATTTCTTTTCCGATTCAGGTGATCACAGTTTTTTTTTTCTATGGATAGCGAAAAATCTAAAGACATTTCTTGATTTATAGAAAGACGAACAAGATTTGGAGGGAAAAGATATTTCTTCTGCTCTCCAGATCATTCTCGCGTCAACCACTTTGAAATTTCTGGAAATTTCTCCTCGTTTCTTACTACTACACGTGATTTAAGAAACTCGCTTCCCTTCTTAATTAATATGGGCCATATAAATTAGGCCCATTTGCCTCATTATCGGGCTTATATTTGGGCTGTATATCGAGGGTTAAATATGTAAAATTGACTTCTTCTTCAATGTCGGCCTCCGTCTCTGAAAACAATTCGAAAACCTGTCTGCCTCCGCCGTTTCTGACCTCGCATCACATATTCAGCTTCCCAGTCTCTCTGTGTCGTTCTAGGGTTTTTGTTACTCTTTGCTTCAAAGATGGGAAGGGCAAAGAAAGCTCAAAAGTTTGCTGTCGTGAAGAAGATGATTAGCCACAAAGCTTTAAAGCAGTGAGTAAACAATTCTTCTTCCTTGAAAGTTTGATCCTTTTTAAGGGGTTCTTAATGTTGTTTCGTTTCCTTTCTTGAGTTACAAAGAAGAGGTTCTGAATCCAAACAAGAAGGACCTCACGGAACTTCCTAGAAACGTGTAAGCTAACACCCCTCCTCTTTGCTTTCATTGCCAAGTTGTAATCAGAATTTTGACTTTGGTTTGCTTTTGGATTAGTCCGAGTGTTCCTGCAGGGCTTTTCTTTTCTTACAACGCTGCATTGGTTCCTCCTTACCGGGTTTTGGTGGATACTAACTTCATCAACTTCTCTATCCAGAATAAGGTCCGTACATCTTCCATTTCATTTCTCTACCACATTGCTATTATGGCTCTAATTGATATCCTTTTTTACTTATTTTGCTCTGGTGTATCTATAGATCGATCTTGAGAAGGGAATGAGAGACTGTCTGTACGCAAATTGTGAGTTACTCATACTTTGTTTGCTTTATAGGTATGCAATATTCTCTCTCTTATTAACCATTAATTGTTTCTGATTTGAAGGCACTCCTTGTATCACGGACTGTGTCATGGCTGAGTTAGAGAAGTTAGGGGAGAAGTATCGTGTAGCTATAAGGTAAATCTTTTAGAAGAAGGGTTTTCAGTAGAATTGCATCATGGATTTGTTTCATTGATTCGTAATTGGTTACTATAATATTTGGTAGGATTGCCAAAGATCCTCGCTTTGAAAGACTACCTTGTGTACACAAAGGGACATATGCTGATGACTGTCTCGTTGACAGAGTTACTCAGGTAATGCTTCGTTCCTGGCTTGTTGAACTTTGTATTTAAGACTCTCTACTGTAAGGAGATACCGATGCTCTAGTCTCATGGTTCTTGGTGTAGACATTCTATCTTTTGTATGTGTCTGTGATATTCTTTCTTGTAATGTACAGCATAAGTGCTTCATAGTGGCTACATGTGATAGAGACTTAAAGCGAAGGATTCGAAAGGTAAAGATAGTCTGTTGTAGCAATGCTTTTGTTTATATCCATGGCCAAAGTCTTTGGATATTATTAACTCTTTTCTTTTGTTCGATTGCAGATTCCTGGTGTGCCAATCATGTATGTGACACGACGCAAGTACTCAATAGAGAAGTTGCCTGAAGCTACACTTGGTGGAGGTATGCATCTTTCGACTGGGACATCTGTATCTACTGGTATTAGCCTATGTGAATTAGCTTTTGTAACCTTTGGCTGGTTTTTTGGTGCAGCTCCGAGATACTGATAACTGAATAGAGACCTAATGCATTCCAAGAAGCTCTGAAGCCCGAGTTAGTATCTGTTTAAGCTCTGAAAGACTGTGTTATGAGTTCTTAAGCCATTTTTGTTCTCGTGCTGGTTAATCTGTTAATTTGATACAAGGTCAACTCAATAGAAACCTTTATTATGCTTTTTATACTTAAGAAACTTTGAAAACACATCCTTAATCTATTACACAGTTTTGTTAATGCCAGACCAAAATCCTTTTTTATTGGACTAAGTACGTTGAAATGGTGAATAAGATAATTACATGAAAATCAACAAACATGTTATTAAGATAAAAGTAACGTGGTACGTTGATATGGTGAATACGACAAAGAGTTGGTGTTTTCACGAGACGTAGCCAGCTTTGAGCTTTGGAGTTTTCTGTTTGACGAAGAAGGCAGAAAGAACACTCTTTGTCCGGACAGGAGCTTGAATGATCTCTCGTCGTGGGTTGTTGTCAAGTGACTTGTGTGCTGTCAGAAGTTTGGGAACCTCCAAATCCTGAGAAACATCAAACTTGTCTTGTCTTAGCCACAAAACATATCTCAGTCACAGCTTACTAATTTGTTTCATGTGTTCTCATAGGTTTTACCTTATGTGCAACACCGTATGTCTGCTTTGTGACAGTGGATGCTGCAGGGACACCTGAGACCTGAGAACCAGCCAAAGGCTTCTTGATTGCTATGTTTTCTTCATCACCTGCACGTGTTTCAATGTAAATCATCAATCTCTTGGCAAGAGTTGTATTATAAGAAATGCTATGTTTGATTCCTCTTCAACTCCCTGTTTCTCGTACCTAATAAATGGAACACTCCAGATGTCTTTGTGAAAGCTTTTGAATCTTTGGAGCTGCACAATAAATATGTATCAGTTGTGTAGTTATCAAGAACATGAGAAACAGTACTAAAGCTTTCGTGGGCTCACCTTGGTGCAAAAGTGGTTGTTCCTTTTAAGGTAGACTTGGTCTCTGAGCCTAAATGCCAGGAGAGTGATTTCGATGCAGGGGCATCTAAGTAAGTTAAACCAAGCATTACTTAATTGTTTGATATTTGACCGCTAATATATTTAACTAATACGCTCAAAGATGAGGACATGGCACCTGAAGGTTGAAGACGGGATATAGCTTGGTAATGATTCTGTCTTGTGTCAGTTCGTCTGAGAGGACTAAAGTGTACCCGCTTGTTAACAGAATCTAACAAGAGCCAATAAAAAAAGGCTTCAGATTTCAATAACAATAAACAGAATCTAACAGCGGCCAAGAAAGATTCTTACTGGGCAGAATGTAATGCTTGTGATGCAATGGGATAACTGCTAATAGCTGTTGCTGTCTAAGACCTTCTTTGTCGATATAAGTCCGGCATGTAAGCAGTTGCTGATGATAAGAATATACACAAATCTTAAGGGAACTGTGTACAAAGATAAGATGAATCGACAAGTGTTTGCAGCTTGATTACCTGGCTAACACAAGAGGCTCTCATCTCCATAGTTGATATGTCTGAATTTTGCTGATCAAATAGATCAGTAAGCTTGGAAGCTACAGTTCCAAGGTGATCAACAGCATTAACTAGAGCCTTTACAGTGTAGTCCTTCAAATTATCCAATACCCTAAGAGATTGTTAATGTAAAGAGATGAACATTTAATCTTCCAAAGCAATTAGTAATTGAAAGGAAGGATGTTACATTTGCTTTTGCTCGCTATGTAGATAAGACTTTTCACAGTAATCAGCAGCTGAATAAAGTTGAGGCCTCAGGTTCTTGAGCTCCTGTTAGATAAAAGTAACATTGTAATTAAGCCAAAACAATCCAACAAATGAGAAGATTTATTCAGTCCTAGCTAGTCTCCAGGTAAAACTCAGAAAGCTAAAAAACAAATCCTAAAGCTGTATTAGTCAAAAGCCATTGTCTTAATCCTAATATTGAACCCCAGATGCAAATCTTGAAGAACAGTAATACACTAACCGACAATAATCAAAGAGATTGGTCCCATCAATAACTACAAATCTACAGGCAACAAGAATTAGTTTTTACCATGGACCTTAACGTCTCTAAGCTATAGCATACAACGAAATCATGGATCTGAGTCAACCAAAGTTATTGTGAGCATAGCTGTTAATTTTCTGGAGAATCTAATTAAACAGAAAAAAATATATATATCCGGAGAAGGAGGAGTAAGAGAGAGAGAGAGAGAGAGAGAGAGAGAGAGAGAGAGAGAAAAGGAACCTGCAATGCCTTAACGAAGCTCTTGCTGCGTTCCATGGAAACCTCGTCGAAGGTCATTGCCGGATTATCCGTTTCCATATTTGAGCTTCTTATTCTTATTCTCTCTCCGGTGATCTAAAGAGCGTGGAATGAAGCGATCAGAGGAATAATCTGAGTGGAAATTACTGTATCAATGTCTGTTGGGATTTGTGGTGTAAGGTTGGCTTTCTGGTGAGACTGCTAAGCTAACTTGACAGAGGAAGAGAGAGAGAGAGAGAGAGAGAAGGAATAGGAAGCTGATGAGTGAAGTAGAAGCGATTCCAAGGAAGGACTCCTAATGCCATTTTTGCTTTCAGAGTTATTAAAAAAGTAAATAGAAAACGACTTCGGGAAAGACGCACTATGTTTTTTTAATTTTATTTTATTTTTCATAATTGTTGTTATAAACAAATTGTTTCTATTTTTAATCTTACTTTTCTTTTTAATCTCGGCTAATATTTTGTTAACTGATTCTGATTAGGTTTATACCTCTACAATGAAATTAAACCACATAGAAGATTGGCTTGGTTGTGAATTATTTTGGTGGTCAAATTAGATGCATCTGAATCTTAATATATTAATTGGGATGTATATTTTTAGAACTAACATTAAATTAATGTTTTTGTCGAGTAATACATTAAAGAAAAAAATCCAATCTGTGATTTCAAAAAATCACATGTCTTGTAGTATAATGCTTTTATTGCGGTAGTTGATAACAGATCAAATTATTTAAATGTTTTGTTGCAAGCATTTAAGTAACCAAAACTTAAAACAGAGGTGGGATCTCTAGCGAAGAAAATGTCGGAAATAGCCTTGCCAAAAACGTTGGTCAACGGTACTGGATTTTAATGACTCCGTCGAGCTGCATGAAAACATACGCTGGCGGACACGTCAGCATTAAGCCAGCTTCGCATCCTTAGATCCACACGTGTGGATTAGCTGTCAAAACGGACCTGTCGATCTGCACGTGCTAAGGCCCATGGCTTCATCATGGTTCACTTGGCAAAAATAATTGGCCCAAGAAATCACTTTTGCGATCTGTTTCAAGTTTCAATGATTCAGGTGTATTGAAAATAACTTAACATGACAATTCTTTTATTTTATTTTTTTTTGGTCAAGAACATGACAATTCTTAAAAATAAATAATCTAGTAAAAAGAAGTGTCTCTAGATGCTTCACCCAACAATCTAAACCCCAGCTAAACATTCCAATCGAGTAGAGGGAGAGGGTTACAAAAAAGAAACGGAGATGATGCTGAAATCCTACGCATAGCTTCTAACTCCTTTTGGCACTCTTCAAGATTGCAGGTTGCTTTGAGTGACATCTCCACTGTCTTTAAACAGTTTGAGTTAGCGAGAATGTATGTCATTAGTTGTTTCGCATCTTCTTTTCCTTCATAGTCTCCCCACCTAACAATCTCTAGATGAGACGATATGCATCGGGGAACAGTACTCGGCTGCTTCCAGGAAGATGGAGGACACCCCTGATACCATTTCAACATTTCATTTTGATATTTTAAATTAATCAAAACTAGATGTGCATATTTTAAGGGATGAGGACACTCACCGAAGTGCAAATCGTAAGAGTTTTCAGTTTAGGAGAGTTTTGAAGCAAATAAATAAGTGGTTCTAAACAATCATATACTGAAATTTCTGAAACAAAGATTAAGTCTGTGAGCCGAGGGAACTTAATGGCGTTACAACAAGTAACCTGCAATAATTAAAAAAAAATAATAATAATCAGTTGACCAAGCAAGGAACAAGGAACAAAGGAGATCGGGCCTGGGGTATATGTAACCGCTACCATTGGTTCGGTTAAATACAAGCTCAGCCGTCTGGCGGAAGAAATACATCTCAGCAACTTTTCATCAGGGTTAGGAACATAGTCGAAGTGTACATCATCAAGGCAAAGCATATTCTCTATCAAACTACAATAGTCTCCCCGATAATCAAATATGCTTAAAAATGTTAATGCAGGGGAATCTATCACCAATGACCCAATGTGATATTCTTCTTCCTCTTCCACTTCCTCTTGCTTGGGCCGTTCAGTCTGATAGTCTAATCTTTTCAATGAAGGCACTTTCACGGTAAAGTTTGTCAAGTTGTCATCGTCATCACGTCGTTCAACCAGCAGTTGATGGAGAACAGGGGAACTTGATAAAAGCCTAGCAAGAGAGTCTTCGTCTTTGTACACCACTTTGAAAAGACTCAGATATAAGAGAGATGGTAGGCTAGCCGGGAAAGAAACATCGACGAGAATCTGGTTGGATAGAGTTATAGAAACGAGCGTGTCGCATGTGTAAAGGCTCTTAGGTAAGCTTGTGGGCTCTCCTTTCCAGAGGAGCTTGAAATCTAACTTTATTACACCGTGGTTAACTGCCTTCTCAACCCACTTTCTGACATCTACGTCAACAGGACATCTTGGACCCAGTTCGACAACTAGAGTTATTAGTTTCGGTGCCTTATGAAGTTGCAGTGCCTTGTCAATAAACCACCCAAAGCTCTCGCTGCCTAGGTCGTCTTTAAAGACGAGTCTAGGCAGCATCTTCCAAACGTAACGCCATCGTTTAGACAAGATCGCAGTGGCCATCCCATCTTTTGTCGGGACGAGGGGTAAGATCCGTAATAGCAAATCGTCGGGCAAATCACATATTCCCTGACAACCTTCGGTTTCTCTATCAATCCTTAACAAACCCATAGTGCCAATGCAACGAAACCTTATTCCCTCGCTGGAAACAAAAACCCTAATCTTTTATGAGACTATTACGGGAAGATCTAAGAATAAGATGATAAAAAGCCCTAACTAGAAACTTACGGCAAGCTCGAAGGAAGGGTAAACCAGATACTAGAGGATGATACGGAGGAAGAAGGATCAACCAAAGTACATCTATACACAAATTTGGGCTATATAACTCATATTATAGATAAATAAATGGGTTCGCTTTTGTCAACTTAGATCCATTACGACTTGATCAAATTTGCACCTTCAGATAATTAATCATTAAAGGCTGCCAAAAAGGAAAAAAAAAAAAACAACAACTGATCATTGAATTAATTCTAAAATGTCTTCAAAGTTCAAACTGCATCAATCCATCTACAATTTTGAATTGTAATAAATATACACATGCACCTTGATGCTAGATTTGTAAATGGTTATTACTTAATTTATGCATATAGGCTTTTCTTGATTATACGCATAAAAGGGTTTAATATATTCATGTTATTGGGTTTATATCGTTCCTTCTTCATCTATATTACACACATCACTCTATCTATAACCACACAAAACAGTACTATACACAAAACTAATATGTTTCAGACGACGATGATGATGAATCAATCTCCGAACTCAAAGTAGGTCGGCTTGGGTGTGGAAGGGCAGCTAATGGCTTCAACAAGCTCTTGAACAGTGAGCATTTGAAACTTTGGAGGCGAATTAATGGCGATGTTATCGACTTTATGCTCATAAATCTTCCCATTCTTATCGAATTTATACTCTGAAGTGCCATCGAATCGACCACGAGTCTCCCAAGGACCACGAGGAATTCCATGAACAGTCCATCGTACCATGAGAGTGTTCTCAGTGGGCTGCCAAACACTAACAATGTCAACACAGAGTGCTCTGAAGAAGATCCTTCCATGGAAACGTAAGGCCCAAAATATGGATTTGTAGTTATCAATTCCCATGAAAGTGTTCATTGGGTCTCTGAACACAATATCATCCCTGTGGAAATTAAACAAGAAAAGAGCTGATCAAGAACACAACATTCTCTGAGAAAACTAATCAAGAACAGATTGGTATATATTCTCTATCTGTTCTTAAAATGATTCCACTTAGGATATAAGCACGACCATGAAACAGAAGAAGATTACTTGGGAAAAAAGAAGCTAATCAAATTATTTGGGAAAGCAAATCAAGAATAGTTCAATTAAGATTCTCTGTTGTCTATTCCTGAAAAAAAAAAAGAAAAAAAAGGAGAGAATCGTCAAACCTGTAAATGTCGAAATTGGGCTCTTTGTAGAACAAGGAAGGAAACTCTTGTCTGATACTCCGAACGGCGTGACCCATATTCACGTAGTAACTCTGCTTATCTTCTTCTCTGCTAATCTCGCAATCTTCTTTGACCGGAGCCGATAATCTCGATTTCTGATTCTTCACACCAGATAAGTCTCTCGCGTCAATCGCCGAAACCGTAACCTTCCTCCTCGTAAACGCAGGACTTACACTAGAATTCGAATCGGAGAAGATTCTCGCCGAGACGGTCGGAATCTCCGGCGTACGAACAAGGAATGCCATCGGAGAATACAACAGAACCGGCAAGGGGATTCCCAATAATCAAATCAGCGAAAAAAGGATTTGCAAAAGAATATGCTGGTTTCGTGTGTTGAAAGAAGACGACAAGGCGCGACGCGAGGATAGGTCACCAAAATTTTCTCAAGATAATTTTTCAGTCCGCATGGATAACGATTCTTGGATTTGTCATCGTCAACGATAAAGACGCTTGAAATTTCTTATAATTAGCACCATATTGATATTATATGACGGTCCATTTATGGTTAGGGCTTCACGTGTCTAAGTAAAGCCCATTATCGGAATTGTACCAATTAACCTTTTTTTTTTTTTTTTTTTTTTGGCCATACCAATTAACTTAATTATTGATTACGAAAATGGGAAGAAAACACACTTAATACAGTTGACAAAAAAAAAAAAACACACTTAATAAAGTTTATAGAAGGAAAAAAAAATATTCGAAATACAAACACGTAAATTATCAAAAATATAACAAATGTAAACTAACTATTTTTTTTGTTTGTATTGATGTGAATTATATTGTTGGCTATTATCCACTCAATGAAACTCCAAAATCATTTTCTCAATGCTCGATCACGATGCTATTGGTTGTCTGATTGATAAACATGAACCCCTGAAAGCGAAAAGCCTTTACGACACATTAAAATGTTAGTTTGAGAATACAAACTTTACTTTTGACTTGAACTCACACAATTTGGTTGATAAGCTCGGTTTTTTCGGTGGATTACGTTTTGTCATGTGTATTAGACCCGCACACACAATCCGTCTTAACATAATACGCATTTGTCAACAAATTTGTTAATCAAATTAGATTTTTAAGCTTAATGCGTGATTTCGTTATTCTATACATAACGTTTTTCATTTTCATGTTTGATTACCCACACATCTATTCAGTTTCTGCTTCAAACTATCTTGAATTTCAGCACACATGGTCAAAGTTATAAAACTCAGCAGAAATTGAAATAGTATTGATCATGTGATGAGTTACACCTAACAATTCAACTAACACACCTCCTTTCATAAGAAAAAGTAGTCCACAAACGAAATTAAACACAGAAAAAACCGAATCAAACTGATTAGAATTTGTAGCTTTAGCCATGCGTATTCACAGCATCCCAGAGCAAGTTCTTCAACACAGGATTAGTGGCATCCCTAGCTTGGATCGCCGCATTCTTCAGAGTCCTAATGGTCCACACATTTGCCTCCCACCAGGAAAGACTCCTATACGGAAGATTATGCTTCTTACAAAGCTCCTTAACCACCGGAGATACTGTCCGAAGATGGCATCGAGGAAGGCGAGGGAAGAGATGGTGCTCTAACTGAAACTGCAATCCACCAAAGAACCAATCCATATACGATCTACACGAAATATCAAGCGTACCGGCGGTTTGTTTCTCAAACCAATCGTTTCCGTTAGGTGGACCGGTGTAAACATCTGCGGCGAAATGGTTTAAACAGAACTGAACGTGTTGAATCGCCGTGACGGCGAAGCTTACGAAGACGAATATAAATCTCTCTTGCCAATTCGGAAGGAACGAGACTAGGAGAGGGAACCATGTCCAGAAAACTAAAATTCCGGCGATGTTTAAGGCTCGATCTGGGACGTGACGTTTCGAGAATAGCAATAGGAACGTTTGGATGAAGAGATTGATTCTTCCGACGCACATCACCGGATAAAATGTCCAGTGTTGGTAGCTGATTAAGAATCGAGCTAGAGGATCGAATGTTAATTTCCTGCCATAGAAACGTGACGTCATCGAATTGAAGAATTTGTTGGAGACGGCGAAGATCGGGATGTGTTGTAGATCTGGATCGTGATCAAGGCTGTTACAAGCCATGTGGTGAGCATTGTGAGTCCATTTCCACCACGCGATTGAGATTCCGGTGATACAGTTACCGGAGAGAAGCTGGACGAGTTTGTTACATGGTTTGGTCGACGTCACGTTGTAGTGACCGGAATCGTGGCCGACGTAAGCGCTCTGGATCCATAGGAGACCGAGTAAGACGGCGGAGATGAGGTGAGCGCAGATGCTGGTACAGGCCAAAACGCCGTAGAGAACCGCCGCGAGCATTACACCGACGCACGTGAGCGTGTAGAGAGTCACGTGACCTTTTTTGTCGAAGAGGCCGCGTTTCGAGAACTCTGCGGCTAAACGGCGGTAGTCACGTGACACGTCGGACACGTGGAAGTCTCTCACGTGATAGCCATTGTGAAGCTTTTCGAGGTGGTGCCATGCGGTTCCGGGATGGTAAGCGATGAAAGCGTCGGTTACGTCCTGACCGGCGAGATTGAGAACCGCTGCTTCGCCTCCGGGATGAGATTTAACCCAATCGGAAACGTCGTAGACTTTACCTTGAATCGAAATCCATAAATCTCCAGGTTGGTTGTGTTTTTTCAAATCCTCGCTTGTAACGTATCTCTTCTTCGTTTGATCCGCCATTGTTTGATTTCTACAAAATCCAGAAATTTTACAGAACCCAATTTGAGAAAGGTTGCACAAAATGCAAAACCTCTCTCTCTATCTCTCTGGATTTTGGATCGGTTCGATCCCTTTTTTCCCTTATATTCTGGTTTTTGGTTTGTTTATTGTTTTGGAATCGGTGTTCGAGTCTTTGACACATGTTTTCTTGTGTTTTATTTTTAGAGCCGATTTAAATGCCTAGTTAAAGCTGTGAAAAAATCCACTCGTTTTAATCCGTTACGTTAACTCTATTAATGAAATTGTTTATTACAGAAAAACTCCACTAATAAGGTCGTCTTACACATGTTTTTGTCAGTCTGTCTCATCAGTTGGTGTGGGTCTATCAAATTTCTTTTAGTGTTTGACTCGGAAAGCTTAAGTATCCTCAAAACCAGAGTCAAGTCTTCGTCAACAACGGAGAATAAAATCCCAAAAGCAGAAAAAATGGTAACGTAAGTTTGTTCTTCTACATTACTAGGAAGAAATCTAAACTACTTTAACTTTGTCTGGCTATAAACTGCAACAGCAGATTTTTGTGATTTTGTATGGGCTTATATCTTTTCAAATAGGCCTAATCGTATCCATTTGAAGGCCCAAATATCTCAACCTCGCGCGCTCTTCAGTTGCTTTTGCCGGCGTCGGATCTTGCCGAAGTCTCCTCCGTAGAAATTTTTATCTGTAATTCTCCATTAACTTGCAAGTTCACAATTTGTATTTTGGCTAACTTTCATTTATTCATTTGATTTGGAAGTTTTTCTTTTGATTGCTCTCAGACTCTCACATTAGATTACGGAGCTAAAACCTGCTGAACATTGGGGGTTTCTGGTAGAGAGTCTCCGAGATGAATCCGGCGAATTTCCAGCCTCCAAGTCCTCTTTTCCACTGGGCTCCGATGTTACCTCCGGACCCACCTCGTTGTGGTGTGTTTTGGAATACAAATAACATAGCCGATCAGCTTAAACAACTCCAAGACACGCTTAACCTGGCTAAGTCAATGTAAGAAATGGTCACTCAAATTGTATTTTTGTGATAGTGAATCGCTGGAGTGTCGGAGTTTTGATCTTAGGGTATAGTTACATATATTGAGTCACTGTTAAGTCAATGGAGTTTCATCTACTTCACTGTTGGTGAATTATTATAAGTTGGGGTATATGTAGGGAGAAGGAATTGGAAGCATTGAGGATGATCAAAGACGCCAGAGGTT
This sequence comes from Erysimum cheiranthoides, assembly GCA_011420285.2. NCBI lineage: Eukaryota > Viridiplantae > Streptophyta > Magnoliopsida > Brassicales > Brassicaceae > Erysimum > Erysimum cheiranthoides. Next base: position 19,068,667 of record CM022182.2, on the reverse strand, counting down.
CGATGGAAATTGTAGAACAAGAGTCAGGAGTGGAGTGTTTGAGATATCTAGAAGCTTTGAAGATGGATTTGGGACAGCAGGAGATACTTTCAGTTGAAGCTGCTAACTCCTTGATGTATACCTTAAGAGCACAGCTTGAGCCTTTTAGGTTTGTTGTTGACGAGAATAGTCCATGGGAAGAGAAATCTGCAGCAGTAAGACTGACTTGCAAAATTAAGAAATCGAAAAGGAACAAACTTTGGAAGAAAAGAAAGAGACGATGTGTTGCAGAAATGCGTGCTAAGGTGGTTTTGTATGCTCTAATTAGCTTATATTGCAGTGTTGCAGTATTTGAGTTATTAACACTATCATCTTGATTGTACGGTTTCAGGAGCCTGAAAGATTTGAACAAGCCGATCGAGAGGCCGATGAATGGAGGGAAAAAGAAATGGCCAAGGACATGGCCAAGATAAAGGTAATATCACTGTGTGGAATAATAAGTGGGAAAGCAACAATATACGTTCCTCATTTCGGTATCTGACAAGGTCTATCTGTTTTCAGGTCGACGAGATGAAGGCAATTGAGAAGGTTAAGGCAAGACGAGAGCGAAGGAGACTAGAACCTGAGGTGAGACTTCTTAAAGCTATCTCAAATATCATTATGGGAACTCGAGATAGGTTTCATAGAAATTCTTGTATACATTTCAACTTTGTTTTTTTTTTTTTTTTTTCCGGTTATTTTATCTCAAAGAATCTCATGGTTTCAATGTTTCAGCTTGAACTAGCTCTAGTTGTTGAGGAAATGCAAGAGTTACGTTCCCTAAGAATTGAAAAACTAAAGAAGCAAGGTATGTCAATAATCTGAAGTAGTACAATGTGTTCTGATACCAGAGTCTGACTAAAGTAAACGGTTACATGAACACTATGCAGGGCATTTCCTTCCCGAAGAAGATGACAAGTTTTTTGAGAGTGTTCGTGCTGCGGTGGAGCAAGAGGAAAACCAAGCTCAGTCCCTAACCAACACAGAGACCGAAGAAAAGGTCATTGCCTCTGAGGAAGACACTACTCTCACTACCAGTGACAAAATCAACAAAGACAAAGAAAGCAATACTGTTACAGCTTCTTGTGAAAAGACAATGGAAGCTCCTGATAATGGTTGCGACAATATATCAAATCTACCAGTCGAGTTCTATCATTACTACTACGGAAGCAATTTAGACATGGGTAGACTTATTGAGGTGGGTTTTATTTGAAATCCCCATCTCTTTTATCTCTTATCTTAAAGAAGTGATTCAGCTGGTTAAGGTTTAAAAATACAGATCAGAAGAGAATGGGATGCATATCTGAGTCCCGGAGGAAGGTTAGTTACCAAAACAATATTCATAGCTTAGACAAGATTATGATGTTTGGCTCTTAAGAAAAGGGTTTTGATTTCTATTTACAGCAGGATTCCTGGACACTGGGTCCAGCCGTCGCCACCAGCTAATGAGATTTGGGCTTCTTGTCTTGTTAATACTTCCAAGAGAGATCTTAGTTAGCCAGTGTTCGGATTCTAGGATACTGGTTTCAGCCAACACCACCAAGATCTTGTGATTTGGTCATTTGTCTCTGTTTCGAAAGTAATTAATAATTATAAACGAACAATGCTTGAGCAATATATAGATCTTGTGATTTGGTCATTTGTCTCTGTTTCGAAAGTAATTAATAATTATAAACGAACAATGCTTGAGCAATATATAGTCCTCAGTTCCAATGTTATTGCTGATGAGATAACGTAGTGTTACCGTAGATCTAATTCTTACCACTGGGCGTAGCTTACTCTGATTCTCATAAAGTGGCATGTATTTGTTAAAACTTCACACTTAACATAGTCATTTGTCACTAGAATTTCCACCAATATCAAATTTTAATGAGTTTACTCCATCAATATTCTTAAATTTGGAACCAAATTAATTTTCATAACTTTCACAAATCTGGTTAATATTCCACTGTAGAACATCAAAAGGGTCCTCACGTCGTCTGTTGAAAATCCTCATAGATAAACATTTAACACTCCAATTAACTTGATCAACAGCCTTGAAGATTTAGATAATTAATGGGATTTACTAGTTTTAATGGCTTAGTTGGTAAAACTAATTAATCCAATTATTGTAAAGTTCAGATCATATCACTTTAAACGGAAGTGAATCAAAAGAATGGGATTTACTAGTTTTAATGGCTTAGTTGGTAAAACTAATTAATCCAATTATTGTAAAGTTCAGATCATAACACTTTAAACGGAAGTGAATCAAAAGAATGTAGGGAAGATGATTGTTGAGCTATTCAATTGACGATGAATCACAACTGCCCATCTGCCCCAGAATGATATTGCAGAGACATCTTTCGTGAAAAGTGCATTTGAACACACTAAACCGATACACACAAATCTCTGCTTTCGAAGCAAATTCAATATAATACCCCTACATTTCGTTAGCGTCTACAAATCTTTGTTTTCCACTTTTTTATTAGATTAATCGTAAACCAAACTTGCTCACTTCATCCGTTCAAAGCTCATAGATCACATTAGTTCAATAACATAATCCAATGACCATTGGTTAACTGTCCGGTAATTATTGGTCAATTTACATAGCTCTCCCGTCGAAACGTAGATTTACGTTAATCCAATTATAGTAAAGTTAACACTGTTTCGAGCAGAGTTAACATTGTTACGAGCATTCATATGATAGAATTGATAAAAACAAATTGTGGGGAAGATGATTGTTGAGCTATTCAATTGACAATGAATCACAACTGCCCATCTGCCCCAAATTGATTTTGCAGAGAAATCTTTCGTACAAAGCGCATCTGATAGAGCACTAAGCCGATACACACAATCTCTGCTTTTTCCAAACAAAAACAAAAAACTGAAATTTCATATCAAACTTTTACACCAAAAACACAAGACCATCCGCGAAACGACAGATCATCAATAGAGTTTTTGGAAAATAAATCTACGAAGGTTAAATAAATTGTTAGAGAAGCCTCATTTCATGAGTATACTCGCTTCCCTGCTGGGTCCTTCGCTTTTCTAATCACACTTAAATATCAACAAAATCAACAACATTTAATCGAAAACTAAATCCACAAGGGATGAAACACCGAAATCAGGAAGTAAAACCACAGATTTCGGATAAATCCACCAATCTCCGATTTGAATTTCCGAAGGTAAACTTGGCTTGAATACGCATTGATTAAAGCGTTTCACCCATAGGTCCCTCGTTACCTAACAAATTCTAAACATGCGACACGAATTCGATGCTCAGCGAATACGAACCATAATATAATCGGATTTCATCTCGTGAGACGAGATTCGCCACACGATCTTTTAGATTTTCCGATATTAACTCATCATCGCATCGCTAAATACAAATAAAACCTAACACTATAGTCAAAAACATAAAAAAGACGAATCTGAAAGCTAAGCTAAATCGAAGAAACGGCGAGGAAGAAGAGAAACTATAAACCCTAGAGAAGTGATGTGGATAATGAACCCTCTTTAGATCAATTTATATAGAGCATGTACTAGGGCTAATAAGATTGTATCGTAGCCGTTGGAGTTGGAATTATATGAGGATCAGGCCCATTAGGATTTAACTAACGGCTGTTGTGTGAGTGAGGCTCATTAACATACTGGGCCTTCATTACAAAATCTAATATGACCGATGATCCGACCCGTCCGATTAGTTGACCCGCCAACTGAAATCATGAAAATAATCTGGTGATTCCACCATTTGTTAATCGGATCTACCTGCGCGAAAATCAATCTTACAGAGGAAGATTCTTGTCTCTTTGATAAATTCTCGGAGTAGGATTCTGTGACTCTGTCGGGTTTTTGCGAGTTGAGCTATGTGGAGTTCGATTGCCAATTTGAAGGAGAATTTGAACAAGATCGCGCTCGATGTGCACGACGATGACGACGAATATGAAGATCTCACCATTTCTGGGGCCACCACCAATGGCGGCGGTGATTTATTGGACTCTGATCGGAGGAATTCTAATGGCTTTAGGTACTCCAGGTCTCCAATGGCCAATGGTGTCGAATCGCCTGTTAATCATGAGGTATTTGTCTTCTTCTTGCTCATTCTTGAATCATCTTCTTCTAGTTAGAACGTTACTGGAATGTTGCTTGATCACATGACTGTGGAAGTCTGATTTGGGTTTTTGTGTGTTAAAACTCTGACAAGTGTAGTTGTTTATTTATTATATATGCTCAATTTTGTAGATTGAGAGATATAAAGCAGAGATCAACAAGCTTCAAGAATCCGAAGCAGAAATCAAAGCTCTCTCAGTAAATTATGCTGCTCTATTGAAAGAAAAAGAGGTAAAGAATGTTCATGGTTTTATCAAGAATCTTGCCATACATCGATTTCTTGCTCTTTTCCTCACATAGAAGCCACTTGGTTACAGGATCATATTTCTAGATTGAATCAGGAGAATGGCTCGTTGAAACAGAATTTGACTTCAACTAATGCCGCTCTTAAAGAGTCTAGAATGGATCTTTCCAGAGCATCAAATGTTCTCAAGGTAGATACAGCTTATTGCCTGTTTGCTCTATACTTTGCAGCATGTTCATTTATCATTTTTTGTAAATTTTTGTTTGGTATTTGCTTAAAATTTGTTTTGGACCTTTGGTACATGTCAACTCTCTATGCGAGTACTGTTTCTTATGCTATCTGGTACTACTGCTAGCCTGCAATTTTTCTTATTCAGGAAGAATGCTACATCTTATATAGTCGCAACATGCAAAAACATGTTGTCGTGTAGTACATGGTATACTATATTGTATTTGATGCAACTGATGCTTCTCACGATTTGAAACATTAGACTAACTAATAATCTTCGGCAGGGAAACAGTGATCATTCACCCAACAGGTCACAAAAATCCCCGGCAAATTGGAAAAGTCGAAATCAAATGTACAATGGCATTGCCTCCAAACAAAACGGGACAGAGAACGATTCCGAGTCGAGTAAAAAAGAAAAGGTATCTCTATTGTGTAATTTGCCATTTTCTTAAGATAAAAGCTTTGCATTGTTTTGTTTGTTAGATACATATATTATGATGTATCAGAGTTTTAGAACGAAATCGTCAAATTTAATTAGATATATCCAGTACTATAAGTTTCCTTATTCTTTGTAATGAAAGTGAAATAAATTACTCCGGTGTGTGTTTTTTGCTGAAAGTGGAACTCTAAGCGACAATCTGAATGCCTTTTTAGGAGTTTACAGATATGCTTGAAGAGAGAACCAGGTCAATGGCATCTGCTCAGGTTAGAGAACTTGAGAAAGAGCGAGAAAAATCAGCAAATCTGCAGATTTCACTACAGGGTATATAGTAGTTTTGACTGTTTCTTTACGTCTTTCTTATCTAGTATTCTCTCACTCACCTTGCTTTCATCAGAGGAGCGGAAACATAATGAATCTTTCAAAGAGGAACTCCAGTCTCTGAGGTTAGATAAGGAAAAAGTAAGTATTTAATCTTTAAGAACTTAATTTTTTTTTTGTTACTTAGGCATCGCCATTTTTACATTACATTGATTACAATTTTGTAATCTGATTAATGAGTAGATATTTATTCCAACTGTGTGTAGACTCTCATGGAGAGTAACAAAGTACGTAGTCAATTGGATGCAAAATTGGCTGAAATCAAACAACTGCAGATGAAGTTGAATGGTCGGGAGCAGCAGGCTGTTGGAGTTTCCATAGAAAATCTAAAAGAGGTTAACAGAGCTCTGGAGAAGGAAAATAATGAGCTTAAGGTGTATTGTCGTATTAGCAAGGAAATTTTCATTTTTAGTTTTCCTCTGAGCTTCGGACTCTGAAATACATTTTTTCTGTTGTGTAGTCGAAGCGAAGTGAATTAGAGGCTGCTTTGGAAGCAAGCCAGAGGTCAACAAGTAGGAAACTCTTCCCAGAGGGCACAGAGGCTCTTAGTAGACATCGTAGTAGTTTGGACAAGGTTCTTTAATGCTAACTTTTGATTCATTTAGCCCTTTAACCAAAAGAAACATTGTTTATATGCGAATATTAAGTATGGAACAAGCATTTATTGTCCCTTTCTGCTTTTCCTCATGTACAATTAGGAGAAGCCCGGAAGCTTCCCTGGGAAAGAAGATATGGAGAAATCTTTGCAGAGGCTGGAGAAGGAGTTGGAGGAAGCACAAAGAGAAAAGGATAAGGCACGGCAAGAACTAAAGCGGCTCAAACAACACCTGTTAGAAAAGGTTATTATCCTAAGCTAATTTTCTACTTACTATATGAGAACGAGGTTATTCAGCACCAGCTATGTTTAATTTATAATATCTGAAAGTAATTTGCAATAATTTTGCGAAGTATATCAATTATCTATAACTATAACTTTGAGGATGTGTTATGAATTATACTTTTGAGTCTTTGACAGTGTTTCTTGGTATCTGTGAACAAAATTCTATAAAAGTTTTCTTGCTATGTTCTTACAGGAAACTGAGGAGTCTGAGAAAATGGATGAAGATAGTAGATTGATTGAAGAACTCCGCCAGACCAATGAATATCAAAGGTCTCAGATACTAAGTTTAGAAAAAGCTCTTAGGCAGACAATGGCTAATCAGGAGGAAATCAAGTCGAACAACGACCATGAAATCCGGAAGTCAAAGGGTATAATTGAAGACTTAAATCAAAAGCTTGCGAATTGTTTGAGAACAATAGATTCCAAAAATGTGGAACTTTTAAATCTTCAAACTGCTCTTGGCCAGTACTACGCTGAAATTGAAGCTAAGGTTGGTATTAATTAAGAAATTTGAAGTTTTTCCCGTTTTAGGTGTAACCTTGATTCATTTATGTATTCTTATATGTTGTAGGAGCATTTTGAACGAGAACTTGCACTGGCTAAAGAAGAGGCGATGAGACTCTCAGCTCGTTTGAAAGTAAAATTTCTAATCTTTTTGTATGTCAACTATCTGATACGTCATATGGATTTCAATTTATGCGATATTTTCTGTTTCGTAAGGATGTTGATGAGCGGTTAGAGTCATCAAAGAAAGAAAAGGAGGAAATCACATCGAAGCTGTTGCATGCAGAAAATATTGCAGCAGAGTGGAAAAACAGAGTAAGCAAGGTTGAAGAAGACAATGCGAAAGTAAGGCGTGTTCTTGAGCAGAGCATGACTAGGCTCAATAGAATGTCAATGGACTCCGATTTCCTCGTTGATAGGTGGGAAAATGACTTTTATTTTACATGTTGTTCCATGTTCCTACAGATTCTGATCTTCTTGTCATAGTATTTCTTCAGGCGTATTGTTATCAAGTTGCTGGTTACATACTTCCAAAGGAACCACAGCAGAGAGGTAATAAGATTTGTGGAAGTAAAATTCAAAATCTATTTTTGATCTATTTTTGATTATAACACTAGAAATTGTGGAAGAAATAGATTATGCAAATTGGCCTTAGCTTATCCTTCTCTCATCTACTGAGTAGGTGTTGGACCTAATGGTTCGAATGCTGGGATTCTCAGAGGAAGACAAACAGCGAATAGGATTGGCACAACAAGGAGCCGCAGGTAAAGGTGTTGTTAGAGGCGTACTGGGCTTACCGGGTCGCTTAGTTGGTGGCATCTTAGGCGGTGGTGGTGGTTCACCGGTTTCTCATCCAAATATGGCGTCAGATAATCAGGTATCTATAGCTTCAAAAAAAAAAAAAACTCCGAAATGAATAAATATCATTTGATTGATTTTTTTTGTCTCTTTTGCTTGGCTCTCAGTCTTTTGCAGATATGTGGGTCGATTTTCTTCTTAAAGACGCTGAAGAGCGAGAGAGAAGAGAAGCAGAAGATGCAGCAATCAAAGAGCAAGAAAAGGCTTCTACATCTACTACTGCTACGCAGAGACCAATTTATGAGCAATCTGATTCGGAGTTTTCAACGGTGCCTCTTACATCATCGGATAGTAACCACAGGCTCTCCAGACTACTCACTTGACCCGCTTTGGTATATACTTTGATACACGTTTTGTAGGAATTCAAATTCCGGATCTCTTGCTTCTTGTGTTGTAATTATCTCTCACCCACATTTTATTCCATTAATTCTTTTTCTATACCAATCATTTGGAAAAAGTGAAAGGGGAAAAAAATGTGATGCTGTTTTTTTGGTTATGTATCTTTGGGAAAAACGTTGGACCGGAAATATTAATTACAAAAATATAAATCTTAAAATATTTACTGCCATCTCGAACAATTAATTCATTATTTTTTAAAAGAATTTTTCTGTTTTATAAGATACATATAATTAATTTTGAGGAATATAGCTACAATTTTTTTTATTAATAATTGTGAGATTTGATCTATATTATGGACCAACTTTGACTTCACTAAAAGTGTATTCCTGCTATTTCTTTTTTTCAGTTCAGGTTTAAATTCCAAAACGAGACATGAAACTATATACGTTTCATGAACTCAAGAATTCTCCATAAATAGCCGGAAAAAAATTAGTATTTTAAAAAAAGAAAATATTTGTAGTCAAAATGTGATAAAATCATAAAAAGACATTTGGGCCATTAGCGGCAAAACGCTGCAAGTGACCACCAATTTCACATGATCAAAAAATTAAACAAAAAAAAAAAAAACGATAGGCGTCTCCTTTAAGGCTTTAACCCAACTTTGCCTTTGCCTTGAGAGAAGCAACGGGAATCTTAGAAAGAACCTTTTCATCAAACACCACATACTGTTTCTGCAACTCCTTCATTGCTTTCTCTGCCAATGGATCAACCTTGTCCTCGTGTTTCTCATACAACATTGGCACTGTGTGCAATATCACGAAGCAGATGTACACCAAAGTCAGGAAATTGCACCAATTGCCCACCACCGAGATGATCCATAGGCCAACAACAACCTGACATAACAAACCTCGTATCAGATTCAGGAACATTGAGTTACTTGCATGATCGAATGGTCTATGCCATGCATCAAGTTCTTGCTAAAACAGGAGGAGATGGAAACAGAAAATCTCTTTTCACGCAAACACATTGAAGTTACTTAATATGTGTTCTTTAAGCAGTGAGTAGACAAGGATCAACAGAGAAAGCATACCATCAGGAATTTTTTCAGGTCCCTTCCTAAAGCAATGCTTCGTAAGATAACGAAAGCTTGGTTTAGCTCATTTCTCAGAGAAGAAGCAATCACAAGGAAAGCCTCCTCCGGGACATGGATTTCTGGAATTTGAGGTGGTGTCCTGCAAAAACAGAAAAGGTTTTAAAGACTATTTAAACCAAACAAAGAACTAACATCTAGGCATTAACATAATCAAAGGCCTGAGTCTTACTTGTTGATAAAAGTGTGTGCATTGGACCACAAAAACAGTCCTCCAAGAGCGAGTATGGAAATGTGACACAAAAGACTCAACAAATGATACTCAACCAGCTCAAACAGAACCCAAATAGCAGTAGCGACACCAAGAACAGCAGCTGACAGTTTTTTATCCCTCCACAAGAACACATCAGCAGCTGCAAAGAGTCATTGAGAAAAGAGAAATAAGACCAACGACTTGAGAGAAAAAAAAAAAAAAAGCATACAAAAAGAGATTAGAATTCCTCAGAGGTCAATAACATAATAAACCACTAAAGCCAATTTATTGCTTTCATATCAAAATGGTGTAGCAAAATTTCTTCAATTTCTTCAAAATGTAACATAAGAGAAACGTAAATGTCTATAATCTAATCAACCACGTTGAACAAAAATAACTCTCTATTCCAAAAACATTATCCCTAAAGTTCAAGTCTTCTTTTGGATGCCCAAATCAGTTGGGGAACAGAATCGATTCAAGAAAATGCAGGTGTGACAAATTATGTAAACATGTTCGCATCATATCATCATCACCAATCGGTCTTATACGAGTAACTACAGGCTAACATTGCAGATCAAGCATCAAAGCATGAGAAAAAAGTAATAGAAGAAGAAATTAGAGATTAAATAGATAAAACCCTTACGTTTTCCACCACCGAGAACCTTGTGAACAGGCTTCTCTCTCCCAAACAGACGATAGATCTTCGCCTTGACAGCCGAAGGCGAATCAGGTTTCTCGTACTCTGATTCAGACGATGAAGACGAATCGTGATGGTGAATCTTCTCAGCGATCTTCTCCATCAGAGATTCTTCAACCGGCACAGATTTCTCAATTTCTTCCGCCATTGATTTTTCAAATTGAATTTCTCCGATTTCCTAATTCAACAGAGAAACTCAAAAGATATTCCAACGTCAAGGAGCGGAGGAAAAGCAAAGGCAAATAATAGGTTTTACACGAGGCTTTATAACCACGAACCTGAGGTTCGGTTCCCGAGGAAGGTGGTTCGGATATAATTTTGAAATAGGGTCGTTAACGGCGTTAGTATTTTGATGGCGAAATGGGAGAAAACAGACGTTAACGTGTCGTTGACGGAGAAGCAGAGCTTCGAAACGTGTAGGCAACCAAAAGGTAGAAAACGGAGATGGTGCGTTAAGCGTCGTTACCTTTTCATTAAGTAACCGACACCACGCGTCGATTTACGACACGTGTCTGATACGTCTCCCGAAATCGACGGCTCAAACTTAATGCTCTTTATGATGAAGCATTAAGGCTCACGACGTAACTCTCTCTCTAAGTCAGCGGCTTTGGTCTATAGGTCGAATGTTGAAGAAAATTCATGGGAAAGGTATGGGTCCCAATGATTTAACCTTTAATCTACTACTATATCACATGTAATGTAACAATGCTAAAGTCTTTTACATTCCCTAGGTTGATATTCATCTTATGTACCCTGAGCAATTATAATCAAAATCAAAGTGAGGGTAATTACTTAATTACAAAGGCATATACCACTAAGCTCCAACAACTATCACCACAAGATAGTGCCGGGTAATAAAAAGCGAACTCGTGGACTAGTCTAAGTCAAATATCACATTCACATTTCATTATGACAATACAAATATATTAATAACAAATGTTCACACTACCCTATCTCCTTATGAATTATGATTAACATGCGCTTTACCAAAAAAAAAAAAACCCTTTTCGGCTATCATCGAAACAGGATCTTCGGGTCAGGTAGGAATGCAGAAATGCTTGAAGACAACGCTTCTAAAATTGTAGGCATTTCGCGATCCACAAATTTAAGTTACAACGAGTGTATATGCGAAAATTCGTTTAGGAATTTTTTTTTAAAAACAAATGTTAACTTCATTAAGAAAAATTGTCATAGAGTACTAATAGTAGTACGCTTTAACTCGACCAACATTTGGACCTACGAATTTACTGAGGTACCTTCATCAACTACTCTACTTGGGATAGAAGAAAATACTATACTACGACTATCTTAACTATTTTTGTGTTCCCAACTTTAGAAACATCTATTTCCGACATTCAACAATTCTAATATTTAACTAAGTTAGTTTCCGACGCTTGACCAAACAACAACAAAAAACTAAAAGTAAGTTACCTTGTCAATCATACCTAAAAGAAATACAAATAAGAGTGACCTTGTTCAAACTCAAACGGTCAAACCCCTTTGTAGTACAAAACACGACCGCGTATTCTATTTTGAACCGCAAAAAAAGGTTCAAAAAATGTCAATAGGAAAGGATAAATTTAATGAGGTAAATCATTCAAATTGGATTTCATTTCGATGATATTAATGGCAAACTCCACTTTTGGCGGATTTTTAATTTACAAATCAGTAAAGTTGTAATGAAACGGAGCAAAAATAATAAAGATTACCCTAAATAATTAGGCGAATGGATCTATGTAATAATAATATCATCTTCTTGCTCTCCTCCGATCGGCGGCGTACTGCGAGAGCGGCACGACTTCCGACAAAGGTGTCGACAGAGGCGTAGATGTCGGCGTCGGCAGAGGCGAGTTCCGACAAACAGGACAAGATCCGTTGAGTTTAAGCCACGCGTCAAGACAACACAGATGGAAGTAGTGTTTACACTCCGGCATCATCCTCAGCATCTCCGCTTCTTTATACTCACATAAACAGATCGAGCACGTCGTATCTCCTCCGCTACCAAACCCATCGGAGGAAGCGGCGGATGAATCCTTGGAGAAGTGGAACTTAGGGTAAGAGTTGATGACGGCTTGATCGAGTCCCACGACGACGTCACCTGCTTCGAGATCTTCATTGTCTTCTTCAGCGACAAAGATTATGCGGGGGAGGATTACACTTCCACCACGGTCAACTGCGGATTCCACGGCGGTTGTGCGGCGGCGAGAGTCGCGGCAACAGATGTATGAGGATAAAAGGACAGTTGAGAGAAGGACGAGAAAACCAAGAGCTATGGCTATGGAGTAGCCAAAGCCTAGCGTATTGAGGTAAGAGTGGTTGCTACCGTGTGATGGCGACGGTGGAAGAGGAGGGTGGTATAGGAAGACGGAGGCGGAGGAGGCGGCTGTTGACATTTGATGGTAAAGAAGAAGAAGAAGAAGACTGGGTCCATGTGGGAGAGAGAGAAGAGTGATAGAGATTTTTATTTTTTATTTTTTGAATTTTATATTTTAATTAATTTAGTTAGGAGAAGAGAGAATAGGTGGGTGGGAATTGCAGCTGATGCATTTATTATTGTTTGGAAACTGAAATTTGCATTTATTAATAAGTTAGGTTTTATTAATTAAGTGGCCCAACCCCAAGGAATATTACATTTTTTTTCTTCACTTTCATTGTATTTTTGTTTTATTTTATATTGTGTTCGAGCCTTGTAACATTGACTATTAACTGTTTAACAATATTTGTCAATTTCATATTTGATGGGTCCTATTTGAAAATACTTTTTTATACGGAAGGAAAAAAAAAAAAAACTTTTTTATACTCACTCATTCTTGATACTGTATTTGTTTTGTGATTTGGTTGGGTGATTCAAGGCTTCTCACTGCAATTTACTAAACGTTCTTGGCTCTTGAGGTTCGTACTAATTTATAGACCCGAGGTTTGAAAAAAGTAAAAACTGCTAGTAGGTTGATTGGCATTTTAAACGATTAGTGAGCAATGCAACTACTCATATAGATCAGACAGAATTAGAACTAAAGATGGTTGAACTAGCAAACAAGTATGTGTGAAATTGTTAAAAGAGACATACAGACAGACTAAATGAGAGATTAGAAAATACACCACACGAATAATATGTAATCGATCAGTTAACTGGTTAATCAAGGCGGACTAATCTACAATCGAGTCGCTTTGGCATGAACTAGCATCCTTTTTAATATGCTAATCGATCAGCTTTGGAAACTTGATATTGGTTTGGTATATTTAACAAAAAATTGTGTTTACTCCATTCAAAAATTCGAGCAACCGTACAAAAACAAAATGTATAAGAACTACTAGAAAAACAATATAAACATATACAATATCGTGCTGATAATGAAATGACCAAAGTTTGTTTGTAACAAAATAAAGAAAAGAAAACAACTAAAACATGTAAATAGTGGTTTATGTTAGCGCTCTAATTGAATCCGCATATTGCATGTTGTTGGAAAACAAACCAAAACAAAAATAAAAATGAAAAACTTTAATCGATCCTAACACATACCTCAAATATCGATTTTTTTCTTGCACTCGACATCTTGAATCGCCTGGCCCGTGATGTTCACAGCCATCGTGCAATTCATCTTAACCGTCACGTGCTTCTTCACGATCCCCATAATCTTTACCTTACCACCAACCTTAGTATAACTCCACATGTTCACAAGACCCGACCTACTTACTTCTCGACCCAAACCCGGATCGGACAACATCCGATCAATCATAATATCAACCGTCAAGTTCATCCTCGAAGTCCGATGCGCTCTCGCCTTCCCGGGTAGCCCATGCGCTTCACCCACCACCGTTCCTTTGTAATATATATCCGTTGTGGTGTTCGAGTACTTAAACGACGCCGAATTTGGATTCTTGACTGACACGTCAACGATCATCGAGATGTTTGTTCCCAACAGTTGGATCTGATTAGTGCCCGTGACTGAATCTAGGCCGTTGATCATTACGCCGTTCAATTTTATGATCGGGTCTTTGACTCTGAACACCGTGAAAACTAAAGTCAACACGATCGTGATTAGAATTAGAGATGTTGCAGTGACGCAGACTAAGCATTTGATTCGGTTTCTGCGACGAAGAGTGTTCTTGATGTTGGAGGTGGATTCGTCGCTCACGGGAAGTATGGTCGCCGCAGCTAGCGGACGGACATGTTCTGAATCGCTCATGGTGTTTGTTATTGGTCTTTTATCTGATTAATTACTTCCGGTTTATGATATTTATATGAACCAAACTTAGTGATGGTGCATGTTGAATTTTATATGTTTATATGTCCTGTGTTTCATGTGCAATCAATTCAATTCTTTAAGAGAAAACGAAAAAGAAAAAAAACAGTAAAGAAAAATTAATGTTGCATTCTTAACCACTAACAAAATTGGGGTCAATTATTGCGTGGAAAATGGGAATGGTATTAATTTGGGTCTGATTTTAACAGTAGCCTCATGAATGGCCTCATGGGTGGAAGAAAAGTAGATGCTGCGTATCGGTGGGGATGCCAATTGCGCCAATGACAATTCACCAGCTCCATTACACAAGTTTGACGTTTGCGTCAATGTCCGAGGATTCTTCGGAGAAATATAAAAAGAAAAAGGAGTACGATTCAATATATTGTTTCCACTTAGAAACTATTATGGAGAATTATAGGTATATGTTTCTTTCTTTTCTTTGTTTGGTCAAACCATAGGTATATGTTTATTCCCATGTCATATGTAGTTAATTTTCATCAAGTATTTGTACATTTGTTTAGGTTTTACTGTATTTGGGTGTGATTATATACACCATTGTGTTTGAGGATGATGATATAGTTATTGTTGATCTTCCACGATTATATAAACAGCTGCGCCTAGACTTGCAATATTCTTATTCTATTCAGTACTAAACCCAAATTTATGTATATATATATATATATATATATATATAATGTTGTGTAAAACAGAAGACAAACGATGATAACAATGCAAACAAATCTAAGCAAAAGGCATTTACAAAATAGAAAGATGTCCTTGACGTGCAAGTATCAGAAGCAAATTGATAGATTAATCAGAACAGAGCCTTCTATTTCCGATCATCAAGTCCCGATCTCGCCTCATCCCTTCTTCAAATGTACCTACACGGCAAACCGATGTCGACGATTGGGTCTATCATGCCATGCACCTTAAAGCCGACAACATGTCCATTAGGTTCATCGGCGGTGATCACAACCATCGTTTTTGGGACGACTTTTACGTCAACCACAGCCTAAAAGAACTCATATTGCAGATGGAGAATCATGACATGCACCCGAAGAAAGAGTGGGATGTGAAGTGGCCAATGTTAACCAACTTATCTCTATGTTGTCCCTACATTCCCCAAGAAATACTCGATAATTTGCTTAATGGTTGCTCGCTTCTCAGAATTTTGGCAATAGATCGGTGTGCAAAACAACTTGTTGATTTTGATCTCCGTAAGGCCCCAATTTTCACGAGATTTGACTTACGGTGCTATTACATCGAGTCAAAAGCAGAGATAATGTTGATTGAACACTCCAGAGATTCGCTACCTGAAGCTGTACTTTGATTCTCCATGCCTTTTGGTGGATGTTCAATCTCTGGAGGAACCAATACTAAATAGTTATCTACATAGTTGGGTGGTAGAGGATTCTCTAACAGACATGATGGACAAGTTGCAAAGCGTCACAAAGTTCACTTTTGGGTCTGAATTACTCATGATATATATGTTCTGCTCTATTAGTTTCTTTTTAATAACAAAGTGTGCGTCACTCATCGCTATATACTACAAGAAAACATAGCAAATTCCGACTAATTTCCGACTACACCTTTCATACAAAATTTTCCGATCAATTTTCGACTAAGCTGCATTTGCGACCAAGATTTTCCAACCACTTTCCTTTAGTCAAAATATCGCCGGAATATGCCACTTGTGACGAATTTCCGACCAATATGGTGGTCGGAATTTGCTATGTTTTCTTGTAGTGGATGACTAATAAATTTGATAAATTTTTTTTGGTCTAATGTTAGAGCATGCATGTAAAATTAGCCCTCCCGTTATTGGTACTCGAACTCATGACCTTCAAAGACGGGGTATTCTTGCACTTGTACGTAGTTTTTACTCTTACCAAAAATGTCCAAAGTTGCAATAATATGGTTCAAATCTCTCGATATATATAACAGAAACAAGAAACATATTTTCATACGCAAGCGGCTAACTAAAGTTATAAATTCACACCACTGAAAACATATATAAACCAATAAAAATTCTTAACAATCCAATAACAAAATCAACAAAAACAAAAAAGATTCCAGAACTATAATCTCCGATCGTCTATGATTATCGATCGTACTTTATTGAAAATTAGATTATTAAGATGCAAAAGCAGAAGTAAAGTTGAATTAAAAGAAGTCGCGAAGGGAAGGGAGCTTGATCTCACCCTGAGTAGAGACAGGAATAGTGATGTCACCAACAATAGGAATGTCGAAGGTTAGTCCAATGTCAAGTTGATAGTCAATGTCCCAGTCCATACACATGTCCTTCATCAGACTAACCGCTATGCTATAAGCCACCTTAACCGGCACGTCCAGAACCGTCGTGCCGTTCCCAACCAACGAACCCGGGTCCGGTATTGTGCCCGAGGCTATCGCCCTACGCAAGCATTATCAATCAGCACATGATTAAACATACATTACACATGACGCGTACATAACGTAATCAATTTTATGATATTGTTATCTAAGCTATTAACATGCATTCTGTGTTATTAGACTATCATGCATCAATGCATATAGGTAATGAAATTCGTATATGGATATCTGTATTAATGAGGCACAATACAAAACACATACAATTAGCTAGTGAGAAAATCAGATTTAGCCATTTCGGTGACGAGACTAGAGGCAAACAAATTACCAACGATATTGATTACATATAATATCAAATACTTTTATCAATTGATGATCAAACGTTAGATCGGATATAACTAATTTATACATATATTGATTCGTTAATTACTAGAAAAGATAGATGGGATACACACCTAACGAAAAGTACACCGTACACGTGAACAAGCTCAATTTCATTGGTCCGATGAAGGGTTAGCGTAGATGAGACGGTACAGAAATGATAAATTTTAAAGATAAAGACAGAGAAAAATGAGAATGACTCTCACCTTGTGTCACTCTTGAGGATGTAAGAGATCTGGCAAATAGGGATGGATTGAGAGTAAGGATTCTTGACGGAGACCTTGGCGTGATAATCAACTCCTGCGCGCGTCACTCCTTTGAAATCGACGTCGTCTACGGTGGCTTCCGGCGTCGGAATATTCGTCAGCTTCTCCGCAAAGAAACCTTTGGCTTTATCCAACAAGCCTGAAATCATCGACGCCTTTTCTTCCACCACCTTTTCATCTGCTGATGCCATTTTTCTTTAGTCTTCCGGTAAATTACTTTCAAATGATCAGATCTCTCTCTCTCTTTTTCTAATGTCTATGGCTCTATCTGTTTTCTCTTTTAAGGATGCCTAATACCTTAATTGCCGGAGCGTGACACCTTTGATTTTTCTTTTGTAAAAAAGAACAAATATAATAATTTTTTTTTTATCATAAAAAGGAATAAAATACAAGCTAGCGGTCCATAATGCATATTATAAGGAAAGATCCGCTTTTGAAGCATCATGGTCATAACTCATAACGTGTGTTCCATACTTCTTTGCTTGTCCGGAAAAAAAAGAAAAAGAGAGAAAAATATAGTACTAATTATTTATTGCTATAAAAAATATAATGAGATTAAAGTTTTTCTCAAATAGATTTTACTATTTTAGAAAATAGAATATCTTATATTTCAATCTTCTAAAAGATCTTAGAAATTTTTAAAATTTATTACAAAAAAATCAGTCATAATAGTTAAAAAAAAAAAAAAACTTGGTACAAATTTAATATTTAGAATTTAAACCTATTCAATATAAGATCGAGATATATCTTACATTTACCCTTTTTTTGGTAACTAATCCTAAGGAGATGGGGATATAAGATATTCTCTTTTACAATTAGTCAAAACAATTTTTTCCTTATTCTAAAACTTAGAGGTATACATACTTTACTTCTCTGTTGATTGCATTTTGCTAAAGTTGATAAGTGGATTTATGGAAAAAAATGGAACGTATAGTATAATTTCTTCTTTTAATTCGATCATCCATATTTATTGGTTCACTTTGTGGCTTCCCACTTCGTCAAGAGTTTTCCACTTCTTTTTTTCCGTTGAGGGCACTGATTAAAACTTAACAGCAATTCATGTAATACGTTGCAACTGATTTGGCATATATGTATCATTGACATTGTGGAACAAAACAATAATCACTCACGATGAGCCAATACTTTATTCAAACGAAATGAAATTGATTTTGGGGTTGGGAAAATTCAACGGAAACCAAATCCGGGTTAATTCGGTTTACTAGGCGATATTACTTTACAATCACGTGGCAATCGTTTCATTCCCATTACCGTTGATTATTTTTTTGGTTATATGATTAAAATTGATTTATATGAGATTGAAAATATGTTCATACTGACATAAGTATATGATTACAAGGCTTTTATTCGCTCCGTTATACAACCATCAACCATGGAACGTTAAATCGTTAAATTTATATTACACACACATAAATAAAAAAAAAAAATATATATATATATATAGATAATCTTTATACTCCCTCTGTTTCAAAATGTAAGATTTTTTTTTTTGTCAACATTTGGGCCACAACTGGCCGACCCATTAGCCTAATTCCTACAAATTGTAGGGTCGGGTACTCGATCCCTGGTGTGATGGTGTCTGTATACTGTGGACTTGCCACTAGACAAAGATCACTTCACGTTTCAAAATGTAAGATGTTTTAGAATTTTCACACATATTAAGAAATCATATTTAAAATGCATTATTTTTGTGATTTACAATTTTCAACAACTCTAAACCAATAGTATTTAGTTATCTTTCTTGAATTCAATAATTTGTCATTAATTATACATAGAAAATAGTGAACATCTTATATTTTGAAAAAAAAAATTTTTAAAACATCTTAGTATCTTACATTTTGAAACAGAGGGAGTATAAAATTAGGTGAACTTAGAGAGGAACTGCATTTGATGAAGAAGAGGAGTTAGGGTTTGCATGAGCTCTTCACAAGGATGGTTATGGATTCCTTCATAAGTTGTCTCCACAATGTTCGTCTCCTTCGACAGCCTCTGAACTTGCTTCTTCACGTTACACATGTGTTGTGTGCATCTATAATAGCTCCTTTTGATTTATCTCGATTTTAAATTCCGATTTCATGTGACCATAAGTGAGAAACACACAAAAAGATACAAAATATATTCTGCTAACAATTTCAGATCTTACTATGTCAAAATTGTACCTGGGATACATGCTGTTCTTGACGGATTTCTGACCATACTTTCTCCATCTATAACCATCATCAAGTATATCTTCACCACTCTTTGTGCGAAAAGCAAACCGCGGATTTTTAATCGTCTTCTCCTTCGGTCCACTTGGGTTGTTCTTATGTCTGATATCGTGGTCGTCCATTGAAGAGGAGAGGTGATGAATCAACGAATGTGATTTCTTCTCAAGATTCTCGTTTTTTTGTGTGTGATAATCCTTCCTGTGACGTGTATTGGAGAGATATATAAAAAGGCTGGGAAGCCAACTACATTCAACTACTTCAGATCAACAACAACAAAAAATTCCTTCACGTCATCTCACACGTGCTTGACAAAAAGAAAAGTGAACAAAAAAAAATGAGTTTTTTTTTGCTGTTGTGTGAGTGATTTATCAGCTAATGATCATCTTGTTGAAGAATTCAGCTTGCTCTGGGAAGAATTCCAAAAGCTCATCTTTGGTCACCCACACAAAATCCTCGCAGTTACTTATGTTGTATTTCGATGCTGCTACTACACTGCATTTGAAGAAGAACCTCTACACAACAACAAACAAATAGTAGGATAAAAAAGAATCCGTCAAGTTCAATACTTCGATTGAAACTTCATTAAAACTCGTCAAGCTTTGTTCTTACTTTGTAAGATGGCAAATCAGGCGCTTCTTCTGTAGGTTGTATAGCCATGTGAGCCATTGGGGAATTTCCAACAAAGTATGTGTGAGTAAGGTCTCCTAAGACCGACTTCAGAGCGGATTCCGCGCACTGCAAAAACCAAATTTACATAAGAATAAGCACGGGAACGAAATTGATGGTGTTATGACTGAAATAGAGGTATAACCATCACCTTACGAAGAGTTGGCTCGGAATTGTAGACTTTCTCTGGGAAATGCCAGACAGGTTTGTCACTAGGAGCTCCAAATGGCTTGCCGAAGATGAGAAGATACAATTTTTTGTCAAGAGCTCTATATAATGACCTGCAATAGCAGAGCATTTTCCAAGAGTAAATATCGATCACCCGAGAAAGAGAACACAACAGTCCATGTCGTTTTAGGGTGTGAACAACTTACTTCCTATCGTTTTTCTTGTCAGCCTCGGTAATTCTAGGAGCAGGTACATAGTCCATTTGGTATTCACCCTTGGCTCTGTATGCACACATCGAAAGATCAACCAAAGACGAAAAAGAATTTTGATGGAGGATTCAAAATGGTCACAGTTTGAGCAGATTTACAATTTTCAACTGAAGTAGAAATGGTCACAATACCTTCATTACATAACTATGAGCATCTAACAATTCTAAAATTTACGTTACTCAGTAAGTAAGCACCTGAAGCTCTCGGAGTTACAAGAAAAACCGCCTATCTACAATTCTTAGTAACTATCATAACTCATGATATCAAAGAAAATTAAAATTACATCATGATATCAAAGGAATTACCTGTTCTTTGCAATGTCCAAGAATTCATCTGGGTATCTACGGCGAAACTGCTGTTGCCAATTGAATCTGCAACAGAGCAACAAAGATCAAGAGACTCAAGACCAAAAGTTAACGTTGTCACATTCCATAAGAAGAAGAAAAAAAAACGCAACTTGCAAATGACCAGAGTGTAAAATTCAAGACTCAACAGAGTGCTAATCCACTGTCAGTGATCAATGACTCAAAATCCAATTGATTCCGCCACATAAGAGCTACACGAAAGCATTCTCTGAATCAGCTTATGATCCCCATTTTCTATGGCTTTCTCATCATTCCTAAACCAAAGTAACAAAAAATAAAAAAAGCAAGCTACACATGAGAGAGCTTACTTGAACTCCTGAAAAGTGTAAACAGCAGGATCCGGTTTGGGTATCACAACACGCAATCTCTCAAAAAGCACCGAAGCTACGATCTTATCGGAGCTCGTGCAAAACCTTCGGCTGCTCTCCAAGAGAGGTCCAACTAGTAACCGCGATCTCAATCTCTGCATTTCTCTATCTAAACCCAGAAACGGATAAACAAAAAAGGAGTCGACTTTGAAGTGGAAGTTCGATAAGATGGAACAGAGACTGGTTAAGCTAGACAGAGAGAACGCCGGCGATCTGAGGGTTTTTCCCCTGGATAGAAATAATCTTGGTTTACATAACCAGACTGCACCAGAATACGGTTTACTCTAATAAAATTATAAAAAAATGCTCCGTTGCCGGGACTCGAACCCGGGTCTCTCGGGTGAGAGCCGAGTATCCTGACCAGCTAGACTACAACGGAACTTGTTCTTCTAGCTACAAGAAGGTTTATATCGTAAAAAAGACATCGAGTACGAAAGCTATTGAATTTGTCATCGCTAATTTGTGTGTGAAAACCCAGAACTGAATCGCCCACTCGCCAGTCAGACTCTTATAGGTTTCTCCAAAAGTTTGAATTTTTTAAAAAAATCCCGACTAAATTCATTGTTCTTGTAAACAAAGACAGACAAAGAGTGTTTGACAAAGACATCGAAACAAGAATGGCTTCCTCACTCAGTAGGAATTGCTCTCGCTTCTCCAAAGCCATCTCCGTCCGTTTCATGAGTAACTTACCGGAAAACACCGTCTACGGAGGACCAAAGCCGCAAAACCCAAACCAAAGAGTGACGCTAACGCATCTCAGACAAAAACACCGTAAAGGGGATCCCATCACTGTCGTAACTGCCTATGATTACCCATCCGCTGTTCATTTAGACACAGCTGGTATCGATGTTTGTCTTGTCGGTGACTCAGCTTCCATGGTTGTTCATGGTCATGATACAACGCTTCCTATCTCCTTAGATGAGATGCTTGTTCATTGTCGTGCCGTTGCTCGAGGCGCTAAACGGCCTCTTCTAGTTGGTGACTTGCCATTTGGTACCTACGAGTCAAGCACTAGTCAGGTAATGAAGAAAAAAGTTCGATTCTTTTCGTCTTCTGAAAACCGAAATTAACCATATTTGTTGATAAGCAATCTTCATCTGCTTAGTACTTGAGTAGGTAATTAGATTCTTGATTGCAATTCCAATACTTTTCGTCCTTTGAGACCTGAATTAATCACAAAAGTCAATTAGAGATAGTTGACAAGGAAAGTCTCAAATGGTACATTTTGTGTAATTGCCTTTGTAATCAGAGATTTAGGTTCCTCAATTTTGGGGTTAAACATTTGAATTAGGTACCTATGAAACGAGGATGAGTCAGGTGATGATCAAAATTGATACTTTATGTTCCCTGAAGCCTAAATTCACCACACGTTCTGATAAATCCTTCATCTGTTTAGCACTTGTTTAGATTCTTGATTAGAAAAAGTCCTGAAATGACAAGATTTTGCATTACTAAAGTCCCTGATTTTTGGTTTAAATCAGGCGGTTGATACTGCAGTTAGAGTTTTAAAGGAAGGAGGAATGGATGCGATTAAGCTCGAAGGAGGATCACCTTCTAGGATCACTGCTGCAAAAGCCATTGTTGAAGCAGGAATTGCGGTTATCGGTCATGTTGGTCTAACTCCTCAGGCGATCAGCGTTCTTGGTGGTTTCAGACCACAAGGCAAAAACATAGCTAGTGCTGTTAAGGTTGTTGAGACTGCCATGGCTTTACAAGAAGCTGGATGTTTTTCGGTTGTTTTGGAATGTGTTCCACCTTCCGTGGCTGCTGCTGCAACCTCTGCCCTCAAGATACCTACCATTGGCATTGGGGCTGGACCTTTCTGCAGTGGACAGGTTTTGTTTCAACAGTTCCTTCTTTTTCGGTTTTCGGTCTTGAATCAAGTGCCGAATTTGTGTTTCTTATATCTGCAAATTCTTTTCTTGAGAACGCAGGTGTTAGTCTACCATGATCTTCTTGGTATGATGCAGCATCCACATCATGCTAAGGTCAAATCCTGACATAATTATGCATCATCGTTTTCTAAATGCATTCTCTTGTTGGTTCATTAGTTTTCAACGTTCTGCTTGTTTCATGCTCTCGAATTTCACAGGTTACTCCAAAGTTTTGCAAGCAGTATGCTAAAGTAGGAGAAGTGATTAACAAAGCCTTGATGGATTACAAAGAGGACGTCTCTAAAAAATTGTTTCCAGGTCCTTCCCATAGTCCTTACAAGATCACGACAAGCGAGCTCGATGGGTTCTTAACCGAGTTGCAGAAGCTTGGTTATGACAAGGCTGCTTCCGCAGCTGCTTCAGCAGCTGAGAACATGGAGCCTTCAAAGTGACAACAGAATCTGTAGTAGAATTCAAACAATAAAACATCTTTCTTCAAATGTGATTGGGCCTATTACTTTCAAAGGCCCATTATGTTAATAAATCAAATTTAAAGCCAATATAAGAAGTTGGGTTATTTAAAGTGTCTTTCTTCTTCTTCTTCTTCTTCTTCTTCAACAACCTCGACGATGAAAATTGTGTTTTCCTCCTTTTACCGGCGCCGGAAAATATTTTATTTGCTCGACCGTTCACTGTTACACTGCCGCTTCTCTACTGAATCGGATCCATTGACGGTGATTAAATCAGATAGTGAAGAATCGGTGGCAGGGCAAGTTTTGGAGCATCTTCGGGAAATTCCACAACATGTTTGGTCCTCTAACGAATTCCTAGATTTGCTTCTTGTAAATTCTTCGTCTCTTTCTCCTAAATTGTTCTCGCAAATCATGCGGCGATTGGATTCATACTCCTCGGCATTGTCTTTTTTCGAATACCTGAACGAGAAATCCCAGTCTCTGAAAAACCGAGATGAATCTCTCTCCGTCGCGTTTCAATCTGTTATCGAATTCGCTTGCAAGGAGCCTGACTCGCAGGATTTACTCTTACAGCTTTACGAGACTGCTAAAGAGAAGAAAGTCCCGTTTACTTTCAATGCCGCTAAGTTCCTCATCCGTTGGTTTGGTCGTCTTGGAATGGTGAATCAGTCGGTTCTTGTATACGAAGAACTCGATTCCAACGTGAAGAACACTCACGTTCGCAACGTTTTCATCGATGTTCTTATCAAAGGTGGTCTTGTGGATGATGCATTGAAGGTGCTCGACGAAATGCTTGAAAAAGATGTCATTTTCCCGCCAAATGAATCTACGGTTGATATTTTTTTCCAGAGCTGGGTTTCGATGGGTGATTCAGAGAGAAGGTGTGTGACAGACGAGGAGATTATACAGTTGGTTTCAAAATTTGGCGATCATGGCTTGTCCCCAAACTGTGTTTGGTTGACTCGGTTGATCACTACTCTCTGCAGAAATGGTCAAACCAATGTAGCTTGGGAAACATTGACCAAGCTGATGAAAAACAAAGCTTCCCTGGAAGCGCCTCCCTTTAATGCCCTTTTGACATCATTAGGGCGGAATACAGATATTACTAGAATGAATGATATTGCTGCAGAGATGGACGAAATGGGCATTCAAGGTGATATAGTGACTTTAGGGATTCTCATTAACACTTTGTGTAAGTCATGGCGAGTTGATGAAGCCTTGGAACTATTTGAACAGATGTGTGGACAGCAGAGTGATGATGGAAATGTGATCAAAGCTGATGAGATCCTTTTTAATACTCTGATAAACGCGCTCTGCAAGGTGGGGAGATTAAAAGAAGCAGAGGCTTTGTTGGCCAAGATGAAAATGGAAAAGGTTTGTGTGCCTAATAGAAGAACTTACAATTGCTTGGTTGATGGGTATTGCACAGCTGGACAGCTTGACACGGCCATATCAGCTGTTTCGCGAATGAAGGAGGAAGGTATTGAACCAAATGTGGTTACTCTTAATACAATGATAAAGGGTATGTGCAGGCATAGCGGAGTGAGCAATGCAGTTTCTTTCTTAATGGATATGGAAAAGGAAGGCTTGAAAGGGAATGTGGTTACATATATGACATTAATTAATGCTTATTGCAATGTCAATAACATTGAGA